>OY282560.1:303735535-304120035 GCA_958295665.1 Tipula vernalis | reverse complement strand
TCGATGAATGATGCCTCTATCAATAGGTGTTGAGACCTGTAATTGTCATGCCAACTGGCATTTAGATCGCTCGATTATTTCTACACATTTCGTAGTAAATTCAATTTTATGGAAAATCACCTGGATTATAGACCACTAATTCATAATAAAAAAACAAAAATTTGCAATTGTGCTCCGATTTCGATGAATGATGCCTCTATGCCTCTATCAATAGGTGTTGAGACCTGTAATTGTCATGCCAACTGGCATTTAGATCGCTCGATTATTTCTACACATTTCGTAGAAAATTCAATTTTATGGAAAATCACCTGGATTATAGACCACTAATTCATAATAAAAAACAAAAATCAGCAATTGTGCTCCGATTTCGATGAATGATGCCTCTATCAATAGGTGTTAAGAGCTGTAACTGTGATGCCAACAGGCATTTAGATCGCTCGATTATTTCTACACATTTCGTAGAAAATTCAATTTTATGGAAAATCACCTGGACTATAGACCACTAATTCATAATAAAAAAACAAAAATCTGCAATTGTGCTCCGATTTCGATGAATGATGCCTCTATCAATAGGTGTTGAGACCTGTAATTGTCATGCCAACTGGCATTTAGATCGCTCGATTATTTCTACACATTTCGTAGAAAATTCAATTTTATGGAAAATCACCTGGATTATAGACCACTAATTCATAATAAAAAAACAAAAATCTGCAATTGTGCTCCGATTTCGATGAATGATGCCTCTATCAATAGGTGTTGAGACCTGTAATTGTCATGCCAACTGGCATTTAGATCGCTCGATTATTTCTACACATTTCGTAGAAAATTCAATTTTATGGAAAATCACCTGGATTATAGACCACTAATTCATAATAAAAAAACAAAAATCTGCAATTGTGCTCCGATTTCGATGAATGATGCCTCTATGCCTCTATCAATAGGTGTTGAGACCTGTAATTGTCATGCCAACTGGCATTTAGATCGCTCGATTATTTCTACACATTTCGTATAAAATTCAATTTTATGGAAAATCACCTGGATTATAGACCACTAATTCATAATAAAAAACAAAAATCAGCAATTGTGCTCCGATTTCGATGAATGATGCCTCTATCAATAGGTGTTAAGAGCTGTAACTGTGATGCCAACAGGCATTTAGATCGCTCGATTATTTCTACACATTTCGTAGAAAATTCAATTTTATGGAAAATCACCTGGATTATAGACCACTAATTCATAATAAAAAAACAAAAATTTGCAATTGTGCTCCGATTTCGATGAATGATGCCTCTATGCCTCTATCAATAGGTGTTGAGACCTGTAATTGTCATGCCAACTGGCATTTAGATCGCTCGATTATTTCTACACATTTCGTAGAAAATTCAATTTTATGGAAAATCACCTGGATTATAGACCACTAATTCATAATAAAAAAACAAAAATCTGCAATTGTGCTCCGATTTCGATGAATGATGCCTCTATCAATAGGTGTTGAGACCTGTAATTGTCATGCCAACTGGCATTTAGATCGCTCGATTATTTCTACACATTTCGTAGAAAATTCAATTTTATGGAAAATCACCTGGATTATAGACCACTAATTCATAATAAAAAAACAAAAATCTGCAATTGTGCTCCGATTTCGATGAATGATGCCTCTATCAATAGGTGTTGAGACCTGTAATTGTCATGTCAACTGGCATTTAGATCGCTCGATTATTTCTACACATTTCGTAGAAAATTCAATTTTATGGAAAATCACCTGGATTATAGACCACTAATTCATAATAAAAAAACAAAAATCTGCAATTGTGCTCCGATTTCGATGAATGATGCCTCTATCAATAGGTGTTGAGACCTGTAATTGTCATGCCAACTGGCATTTAGATCGCTCGATTATTTCTACACATTTCGTAGAAAATTCAATTTTATGGAAAATCACCTGGATTATAGACCACTAATTCATAATAAAAAAACAAAAATCTGCAATTGTGCTCCGATTTCGATGAATGATGCCTCTATCAATAGGTGTTGAGACCTGTAATTGTCATGCCAACTGGCATATAGATCGCTCGATTATTTCTACACATTTCGTAGAAAATTCAATTTTATGGAAAATCACCTGGATTATAGACCACTAATTCATAATAAAAAACAAAAATCAGCAATTGTGCTCCGATTTCGATGAATGATGCCTCTATGCCTCTATCAATAGGTGTTAAGAGCTGTAACTGTGATGCCAACAGGCATTTAGATCGCTCGATTATTTCTACACATTTCGTAGAAAATTCAATTTTATGGAAAATCACCTGGACTATAGACCACTAATTCATAATAAAAAAACAAAAATCTGCAATTGTGCTCCGATTTCGATGAATGATGCCTCTATCAATAGGTGTTAAGAGCTGTAACTGTGATGCCAACAGGCATTTAGATCGCTCGATTATTTCTACACATTTCGTAGAAAATTCAATTTTATGGAAAATCACCTGGACTATAGACCACTAATTCATTATAAAAAAACAAAAATCTGCAATTGTGCTCCGATTTCGATGAATGATGCCTCTATCAATAGGTGTTAAGAGCTGTAACTGTGATGTCAACAGGCATTTAGATCGCTCGATTATTTCTACACATTTCGTAGAAAATTCAATTTTATGGAAAATCACCTGGACTATAGACCACTAATTCATTATAAAAAAACAAAAATCTGCAATTGTGCTCCGATTTCGATGAATGATGCCTCTATCAATAGGTGTTAAGAGCTGTAACTGTGATGCCAACAGGCATTTAGATCGCTCGATTATTTCTACATATTTCGTAGAAAATTCAATTTTATGGAAAATCACCTGGACTATACCGATTTGGATAAATGATGCCTCTATCAATAGGCGTTAAGACCTGTAATTGTCATGCCAACTGGCATTTAGATCGCTCGATTATTTCTACACATTTCGTAGAAAATTCAATTTTATGGAAAATCACCTGGACTATAGACCACTAATTCATAATAAAAAAACAAAAATCTGCAATTGTGCTCCGATTTCGATGATTGATGCCTCAATCAATAGGTGTTGAGACCTGTAATTGTCATGCCAACTGGCATTTAGATCGCTCGATTATTTCTACACATTTCGTAGAAAATTCAATTTTATGGAAAATCACCTAGACTATAGACCACTAATTCATAATAAAAAAACAAAAATCTGCAATTGTGCTCCGATTTCGATGAATGATGCCTCTATCAATAGGTGTTGAGACCTGTAATTGTAATGCCAACTGGCATTTAGATCGCTCGATTATTTCTACACATTTCGTAGAAAATTCAATTTTATGGAAAATCACCTGGACTATAGACCACTAATTCATAATAAAAAAACAAAAATCTGCAATTGTGCTCCGATTTCGATGATTGATGCCTCAATCAATAGGTGTTGAGACCTGTAATTGTCATGCCAACTGGCATTTAGATCGCTCGATTATTTCTACACATTTCGTAGAAAATTCAATTTTATGGAAAATCACCTGGATTATAGACCACTAATTCATAATAAAAAAACAAAAATCTGCAATTGTGCTCCGATTTCGATGAATGATGCCTCTATCAATAGGTGTTGAGACCTGTAATTGTCATGCCAACTGGCATTTAGATCGCTCGATTATTTCTACACATTTCGTAGAAAATTCAATTTTATGGAAAATCACCTGGATTATAGACCACTAATTCATAATAAAAAAACAAAAATCTGCAATTGTGCTCCGATTTCGATGAATGATGCCTCTATCAATAGGTGTTGAGACCTGTAATTGTCATGCCAACTGGCATTTAGATCGCTCGATTATTTCTACACATTTCGTAGAAAATTCAATTTTATGGAAAATCACCTGGATTATAGACCACTAATTCATAATAAAAAACAAAAATCAGCAATTGTGCTCCGATTTCGATGAATGATACCTCTATCAATAGGTGTTAAGAGCTGTAACTGTGATGCCAACAGGCATTTAGATCGCTCAATTATTTCTACACATTTCGTAGAAAATTCAATTTTATGGAAAATCACCTGGACTATAGACCACTAATTCATAATAAAAAAACAAAAATCTGCAATTGTGCTCCGATTTCGATGAATGATGCCTCTATCAATAGGTGTTGAGACCTGTAATTGTCATGCCAACTGGCATTTAGATCGCTCGATTATTTCTATACATTTCGTAGAAAATTCAATTTTATGGAAAATCACCTAGACTATAGACCACTAATTCATAATAAAAAAACAAAAATCTGCAATTGTGCTCCGATTTCGATGAATGATGCCTCTATCAATAGGTGTTGAGACCTGTAATTGTAATGCCAACTGGCATTTAGATCGCTCGATTATTTCTACACATTTCGTAGAAAATTCAATTTTATGGAAAATCACCTGGACTATAGACCACTAATTCATAATAAAAAAACAAAAATCTGCAATTGTGCTCCGATTTCGATGATTGATGCCTCAATCAATAGGTGTTGAGACCTGTAATTGTCATGCCAACTGGCATTTAGATCGCTCGATTATTTCTACACATTTCGTAGAAAATTCAATTTTATGGAAAATCACCTGGATTATAGACCACTAATTCATAATAAAAAAACAAAAATCTGCAATTGTGCTCCGATTTCGATGAATGATGCCTCTATCAATAGGTGTTGAGACCTGTAATTGTCATGCCAACTGGCATTTAGATCGCTCGATTATTTCTACACATTTCGTAGAAAATTCAATTTTATGGAAAATCACCTGGATTATAGACCACTAATTCATAATAAAAAAACAAAAATCTGCAATTGTGCTCCAATTTCGATGAATGATGCCTCTATCAATAGGTGTTGAGACCTGTAATTGTCATGCCAACTGGCATTTAGATCGCTCGATTATTTCTACACATTTCGTAGAAAATTCAATTTTATGGAAAATCACCTGGATTATAGACCACTAATTCATAATAAAAAACAAAAATCAGCAATTGTGCTCCGATTTCGATGAATGATACCTCTATCAATAGGTGTTAAGAGCTGTAACTGTGATGCCAACAGGCATTTAGATCGCTCAATTATTTCTACACATTTCGTAGAAAATTCAATTTTATGGAAAATCACCTGGATTATAGACCACTAATTCATAATAAAAAAACAAAAATCTGCAATTGTGCTCCGCTTTCGATGAATGATGCCTCTATCAATAGGTGTTGAGACCTGTAATTGTCATGCTAACTGGCATTTAGATCGCTCGATTATTTCTACACATTTCGTAGAAAATTCAATTTTATGGAAAATCACCTGAAATATAGACCACAATTGTGGCTGCAAATGTGCTCTGATTTTAATGATTGATCTCTCTATCAATAGGTGTAAAGACCTGTAATTGTCTTGTTAACAGGCATTGATATCGCTCGATTATTTCTACACATTTCGTAGAAAATTCAATTTTATTGAAAATCACCTGGACTATAGACCACTAATTCATAATAAAAAACAAAAATCTGCAATTGTGCTCCGATTTGGATAAATGATGCCTCTATCAATAGGTGTTAAGACCTGTAATTGTCATGCCAACTGGCATTTAGATCGCTCGATTATTACTACACATTTTGTAGAAAATTCGATTTTATGGAAAATCACCTGGACTATAGACCACTAATTCATAATAAAAAAACAAAAATCTGCAATTGTGCTCCGATTTCGATGAATGATGCCTCTATCAATAGGTGTTGAGACCTGTAATTGTCATGCTAACTGGCATTTAGATCGCTCGATTATTTCTACACATTTCGTAGAAAATTCAATTTTATGGAAAATCACCTAGACTATAGACCACTAATTCATAATAAAAAAACAAAAATTTGCAATTGTGCTCCGATTTCGATGAATGATGCCTCTATCAATAGGTGTTGAGACCTGTATTTGTCATGCCAACTGGCATTTAGATCGCTCGATTATTTCTACACATTTCGTAGAAAATTCAATTTTATGGAAAATCACCTGGACTATAGACCACTAATTCATAATAAAAAAACAAAAATCTGCAATTGTGCTCCGATTTCGATGATTGATGCCTCAATCAATAGGTGTTGAGACCTGTAATTGTCATGCCAACTGGCATTTAGATCGCTCAATTATTTCTACACATTTCGTAGAAAATTCAATTTTATGGAAAATCACCTGGACTATAGACCACTAATTCATAATAAAAAAACAAAAATCTGCAATTGTGCTCCGATTTCGATGAATGATGCCTTAATCAATAGGTGTTGAGACCTGTAATTGTCATGCAAACAGGCATTTAGATCGCTCGATTATTTCTACACATTTCGTGGAAAATTCAATTTTATGGAAAATCACCTGGACTATAGACCACTAATTCATAATAAAAAAACAAAAATCTGCAATTGCGCTCCGATTTCGATGATTGATGCCTCTATCAATAGGTGTTGAGACGTGTAATTGTCATGCCAACTGGCATTTAGATCGCTCGATTATTTCTACACATTTCGTAGAAAATTCAATTTTATGGAAAATCACCTGGATTATAGACCACTAATTCATAATAAAAAAACAAAAATCTGCAATTGTGCTCCGATTTCGATGAATGATGCCTCTATCAATAGGTGTTGAGACCTGTAATTGTCATGCTAACTGGCATTTAGATCGCTCGATTATTTCTACACATTTCGTAGAAAATTCAATTTTATGGAAAATCACCTGAAATATAGACCACAATTGTGGCCTCAAATGTGCTCTGATTTTAATGAGTGATGTCTCTATCAATAGGTGTAAAGACCTGTAATTGTCTTGTTAACAGGCATTGATATCGCTCAATTATTTCTACACATTTCGTAGAAAATTCAATTTTATTGAAAATCACCTGGACTATAGACCACTAATTCATAATAAAAAAACAAAAATTTGCAATTGTGCTCCGATTTCGATGAATGATGCCTCTATCAATAGGTGTTGAGACCTGTAATTGTCATGCCAACTGGCATTTAGATCGCTCAATTATTACTACACATTTCGTAGAAAATTCGATTTTATGGAAAATCACCTGGACTATAGACCACTAATTCATAACAAAAATCTGCAATTGTGCTCCGATTTCAATGAATGATGCCTCTATCAATAGGTGTTGAGACCTGTAATTGTCATGCTAACTGGCATTTAGATCGCTCGATTATTTCTACACATTTCGTAGAAAATTCAATTTTATGGAAAATCACCTGGACTATAGACCACTAATTCATAATAAAAAAACAAAAATTTGCAAGTGTGCTCCGATTTCGATGAATGATGCCTCTATCAATAGGTGTTGAGACCTGTAATTGTCATGCCAACTGGCAACTAGATCGCTCAATTATTTCTACACATTTCGTAGAAAATTCAATTTTATGGAAAATCACCTGAACTATAGACCACTAATTCATAATAAAAAAACAAAAATCTGCAATTGTGCTCCGATTTCGATGAATGATGCCTCTATCAATAGGTGTTGAGACCTGTAATTGTCATGCCAACTGGCATTTAGATCGCTCAATTATTACTACACATTTCGTAGAAAATTCGATTTTATGGAAAATCACCTGGACTATAGACCACTAATTCATAATAAAAAAACAAAAATCTGCAATTGTGCTCCGATTTCAATGATTGATGCCTCTATCAATAGGTGTTGAGACCTGTAATTGTCATGCTAACTGGCATTTAGATCGCTCGATTATTTCTACACATTTCGTAGAAAATTCAATTTTATTGAAAATCACTGGACTATAGACCACTAATTCATAATAAAAAAACAAAAATTTGCAATTGTGCTCCGATTTCGATGAATGATGCCTCTATCAATAGGTGTTGAGACCTGTAATTGTCATGCCAACTGGCATTTAGATCGCTCGATTATTTCTACACATTTCGTAGAAAATTCAATTTTATGGAAAATCACCTGGACTATAGACCACTAATTCATAATAAAAAAACAAAAATCTGCAATTGTGCTCCGATTTCGATGAATGATGCCTCAATCAATAGGTGTTGAGACCTGTAATTGTCATGCCAACTGGCATTTAGATCGCTCGATTATTTCTACACATTTCGTAGAAAATTCAATTTTATGGAAAATCACCTGGACTATAGACCACTAATTCATAATAAAAAAACAAAAATCTGCAATTGTGCTCCAATTTCGTTGAATGATGCCTCTATCAATAGGTGTTGAGACCTGTAATTGTCATTCCAACAGGCATTTAGATCGCTCGATTATTTCTACACATTTCGTAGAAAATTCAATTTTATGGAAAATCACCTGGACTATAGACCACTAATTCATAATAAAAAAACAAAAATCTGCAATTGTGCTCCGATTTCGATGAATGATGGCTCTATCAATAGGTGTTGAGACCTGTAATTGTCATGCCATCAAGCATTCAGATCGCTCGATTATTTCTACACATTTCGTAGAAAATTCAATTTTTTGGAAAATCACCTGAACTATAGACCACAATTGTGGCTGCAAATGTGCTCCGATTTCGATGATTGATCTCTCTATCAATAGGTGTTGAGACCTGTAATTGTCTTGCCAACAGGCATTTAGATCGCTCGATTATTTCTACACATTTCGTAGAAAATTCAATTTTATTGAAAATCACCTGGACTGTAGACCACTAATTCATAATAAAAAAACAAAAATCTGCAATTGTGCTCCGATTTCAATGATTAATGCCTCTATCAATAGGTGTTGAGACCTGTAATTGTCATGCCAACTGCCAACTAGATCGCTGAATTATTTCTACACATTTCGTAGAAAATTCAATTTTATGGAAAATCACCTGGACTATAGACCACTAATTCATAATAAAAAAACAAAAATTTGCAATTGTGCTCCGATTTCGATGAATGATGCCTCTATCAATAGGTGTTGAGACCTGTATTTGTCGTGCCAACTGGCATTTAGATCGCTCGATTATTTCTACACATTTCGTAGAAAATTCAATTTTATGGAAAATCACCTGGACTATAGACCACTAATTCATAATAAAAAAACAAAAATCTGCAATTGTGCTCCGATTTCGATGAATGATGCCTCTATCAATAGGTGTTGAGACCTGTAATTGTCATGCCATCAAGCATTCAGATCGCTCGATTATTTCTACACATTTCGTAGAAAATTCAATTTTTTGGAAAATCACCTGAACTATAGACCACTAATTCATAATAAAAAAACAAAAATCTGCAATTGTGCTCCGATTTCGATGAATGATGCCTCTATCAATAGGTGTTTGAGACCTGTAATTGTCATGCCAACTGGCATTTAGATCGCCCGAATATTTCTACACATTTCGTAGAAAATTCAATTTTATGGAAAATCACCTGAAATATAGACCACAATTGTGGCTGCAAATGTGCTCCGATTTTGATGATTGATCTCTCTATCAATAGGTGTTGAGACCTGTAATTGTCATGCCAACTGGCATTTAGATCGCTCGATTATTTCTACACATTTCGTAGAAAATTCAATTTTATGGAAAATCACCTGGACTATAGACCACTAATTCTTAATAAAAAAACAAAAATCTGCAATTGTGCTCCGATTTTAATGATTGATACCTCTATCAATAGGTGTTGAGACCTGTAATTGTCATTCCAACAGGCATTTAGATCGCTCAAATATTTCTACACATTTCGTAGAAAATTCAATTTTATGGAAAATCACCTGGACTATAGACCACTAATTCATAATAAAAAAACAAAAATCTGCAATTGTGCTCCGATTTCGATGAATGATGCCTCTATCAATAGGTGTTGAGACCTGTTATTGTCATGCCATCAAGCATTCAGATCGCTCGATTATTTCTACACATTTCGTAGAAAATTCAATTTTTTGGAAAATCACCTGAACTATAGACCACAATTGTGGCTGCAAATGTGCTCTGATTTCGATGATTGATCTCTCTATCAATAGGTGTTGAGACCTGTAATTGTCTTGCCAACAGGCATTTAGATCGCTCGATTATTTCTACACATTTCGTAGAAAATTCAATTTTATTGAAAATCACTGGACTATAGACCACTAATTCTTAATAAAAAAACAAAAATCTGCAATTGTGCTCCGATTTCGATGAATGATGCCTCTATCAATAGGTGTTGAGACCTGTAATTGTCATGCCATCAAGCATTCAGATCGCTCGATTATTTCTACACATTTCGTAGAAAATTCAATTTTATTGAAAATCACCTGGACTATAGACCACTAATTCATAATAAAAAAACAAAAATCTGCAATTGTGCTCCGATTTCAATGATTGATGCCTCTATCAATAGGTGTTGAGACCTGTAATTGTCATGCCAACTGCCAACTAGATCGCTCAATTATTTCTACACATTTCGTAGAAAATTCAATTTTATGGAAAATCACCTGGACTATAGACCACTAATTCATAATAAAAAAACAAAAATTTGCAATTGTGCTCCGATTTCGATGAATGATGCCTCTATCAATAGGTGTTGAGACCTGTATTTGTCATGCCAACTGGCATTTAGATCGCTCGATTATTTCTACACATTTCGTAGAAAATTCAATTTTATGGAAAATCACCTGGACTATAGACCACTAATTCATAATAAAAAAACAAAAATCTGCAATTGTGCTCCGATTTCGATGAATGATGCCTCTATCAATAGGTGTTGAGACCTGTAATTGTCATGCCTTCAAGCATTCAGATCGCTCGATTATTTCTACACATTTCGTAGAAAATTCAATTTTTTGGAAAATCACCTGAACTATAGACCACTAATTCATAATAAAAAAACAAAAATCTGCAATTGTACTCCGATTTCGATGAATGATGCCTCTATCAATAGGTGTTTGAGACCTGTAATTGTCATGCCAACTGGCATTTAGATCGCCCGAATATTTCTACACATTTCGTAGAAAATTCAATTTTATGGAAAATCACCTGAAATATAGACCACAATTGTGGCTGCAAATGTGCTCCGATTTCGATGATTGATCTCTCTATCAATAGGTGTTGAGACCTGTAATTGTCATGCCAACTGGCATTTAGATCGCTCGATTATTTCTACACATTTCGTAGAAAATTCAATTTTATGGAAAATCACCTGGACTATAGACCACTAATTCTTAATAAAAAAAAAAAATCTGCAATTGTGCTCCGATTTTAATGATTGATACCTCTATCAATAGGTGTTGAGACCTGTAATTGTCATTCCAACAGGCATTTAGATCGCTCGATTATTTCTACACATTTCGTAGAAAATTCAATTTTATGGAAAATCACCTGGACTATAGACCACTAATTCATAATAAAAAAACAAAAATCTGCAATTGTGCTCCGATTTCGATGAATGATGCCTCTATCAATAGGTGTTGAGACCTGTAATTGTCATGCCATCAAGCATTCAGATCGCTCGATTATTTCTACACATTTCGTAGGAAATTCAATTTTTTGGAAAATCACCTGAACTATAGACCACAATTGTGGCTGCAAATGTGCTCCGATTTCGATGATTGATCTCTCTATCAATAGGTGTTGAGACCTGTAATTGTCTTGCCAACAGGCATTTAGATCGCTCGATTATTTCTACACATTTCGTAGAAAATTCAATTTTATTGAAAATCACTGGACTATAGACCACTAATTCTTAATAAAAAAACAAAAATCTGCAATTGTGCTCCGATTTCGATGAATGATGCCTCTATCAATAGGTGTTGAGACCTGTAATTGTCATGCCATCAAGCATTCAGATCGCTCGATTATTTCTACACATTTCGTAGAAAATTCAATTTTTTGGAAAATCACCTGAACTATAGACCACTAATTCATAATAAAAAAACAAAAATCTGCAATTGTGCTCCGATTTCAATGATTGATGCTTCTATCAATAGGTGTTGAGACCTGTAATTGTCATGCCAACTGCCAACTAGATCGCTCAATTATTTCTACACATTTCGTAGAAAATTCAATTTTATGGAAAATCACCTGGACTATAGACCACTAATTCATAATAAAAAAACAAAAATTTGCAATTGTGCTCCGATTTCGATGAATGATGCCTCTATCAATAGGTGTTGAGACCTGTATTTGTCATGCCAACTGGCATTTAGATCGCTCGATTATTTCTACACATTTCGTAGAAAATTCAATTTTATTGAAAATCACCTGAACTATAGACCACTAACTCATAATAAAAAAACAAAAATCTGCAATTGTGCTCCGATTTCGATGAATGATGCCTCTATCAATAGGTGTTGAGACCTGTAATTGTCATGCCAACTGGCATTTAGATCGCTCGATTATTTCTACACATTTCGTAGAAAATTCAATTTTATGGAAAATCACCTGGACTATAGACCACTAATTCATAATAAAAAAACAAAAATCTGCGATTGTGCTCCGATTTCGATGAATCATGCCTCTATCAATAGGTGTTGAGACCTGTAATTGTCATGCCATCAAGCATTCAGATCGCTCGATTATTTCTACACATTTCGTAGAAAATTCAATTTTTTGCAAAAATCACCTGAACTATAGACCACAATTGTGGCTGCAAATGTGCTCCGATTTTGATGATTGATCTCTCTATCAATAGGTGTTGAGACCTGTAATTGTCTTGCCAACAGGCATTTAGATCGCTCGATTATTTCTACACATTTCGTAGAAAATTCAATTTTATTGAAAATCACTGGACTATAGACCACTAATTCTTAATAAAAAAACAAAAATCTGCAATTGTGCTCCGATTTCGATGAATGATGCCTCTATCAATAGGTGTTGAGACCTGTAATTGTCATGCCATCAAGCATTCAGATCGCTCGATTATTTCTACACATTTCGTAGAAAATTCAATTTTATTGAAAATCACCTGGACTATAGACCACTAATTCATAATAAAAAAACAAAAATCTGCAATTGTGCTCCGATTTCAATGATTGATGCCTCTATCAATAGGTGTTGAGACCTGTAATTGTCATGCCATCAAGCATTTAGATCGCTCAATTATTTCTACACATTTCGTAGAAAATTCAATTTTATGGAAAATCACCTGGACTATAGACCACTAATTCATAATAAAAAAACAAAAATCTGCGATTGTGCTCCAATTTCAATGATTGATGCCTCTATCAATAGGTGTTGAGACCTGTAATTGTCATGCCAACTGGCATTTAGATCGCTCAATTATTTCTACACATTTCGTAGAAAATTCAATTTTATTGAAAATCTCCTGGACTATAGACCACTAATTCATAATAAAAAAACAAAAATCTGCGATTGTGCTCCGATTTCGATGAATGATGTATCTATCAATAGGTGTTAAAACCTGTAATTGTCATGCCAACTGGCATTTAGATCGCTCGAATATTTCTACACATTTCGTAGAAAATTCAATTTTATGGAAAATCACCTGAACTATAGACCACAATTGTGGCTGCAAATGTGCCCCGATTTCGATGATTGATCTCTCTATCAATAGGTGTTGAAACCTGTAATTGTCATGCCAACTGGCATTTAGATCGCTCGATTATTTCTACACATTTCGTAGAAAATTCAATTTTATGGAAAATCACCTGGATTATAGACCACTAATTCATAATAAAAAACAAAAATCAGCAATTGTGCTCCGATTTCGATGAATGATGCCTCTATCAATAGGTGTTAAGAGCTGTAACTGTGATGCCAACAGGCATTTATATCGCTCGATTATTTCTACACATTTCGTAGAAAATTCAATTTTATGGAAAATCACCTGGATTATAGACCACTAATTCATAATAAAAAAAACAAAAATCTGCAATTGTGCTCCAATTTCAATGATTGATGCCTCTATCAATAGGTGTTGAGACCTGTAATTGTCATACTAACTGGCATTTAGATCGCTCGATTATTTCTACACATTTCGTAAAAAATTCAATTTTATGGAAAATCACCTGAATTATAGTTCACAATTGTGGCTGCAATTGTGCTCCGATTTCGATGATTCATAACTCTATCAATAGATGTTGAAACCTGTAATTACCGTGCTAACAGGCATTTAGATCGCTCGATTATTTCTACACATTTCGTAGAAAATTCAATTTTATGGAAAATCACCTGAACTATAGACCACAATTGTGGCTGCAATTGTGCTCCGATTTCGATGATTGATGTCTCTATCAATAGGTGTTGAGATCTGTAATTGTCATGCCAACTGGCATTTAGATCGCTCGATTATTTCTGCACATTTCGTAGAAAATTCAATTTTATGGGAAATCACCTGGACTATAGACCACTAATTCATAATAAAAAAACAAAAATCTGCAACTGTGCTCCGATTTCGATGAATGATGCCTCTATCAATAGGTGTTAAGAGCTGTAACTGTGATGCCAACAGGCATTTAGATCGCTCGATTATTTCTACACATTTCGTAGAAAATTCAATTTTATGGAAAATCACCTGGATTATAGACCACTAATTCATAATAAAAAAAACAAAAATCTGCAATTGTGCTCCGATTTCGATGAATGATGCCTCTATCAATAGGTGTTGAGACCTGTAATTGTCATGCCAACTGGCATTTAGATCGCTCGATTATTTCTACACATTTCGTAGAAAATTCAATTTTATGGAAAATCACCTGGATTATAGACCACTAATTCATAATAAAAAAACAAAAATCTGCAATTGTGCTCCGATTTCGATGAATGATGCCTCTATCAATAGGTGTTGAGACCTGTAATTGTCATACTAACTGGCATTTAGATCGCTCGATTATTTCTACACATTTCGTAAAAAATTCAATTTTATGGAAAATCACCTGAATTATAGACCACAATTGTGGCTGCAATTGTGCTCCGATTTCGATGATTCATAACTCTATCAATAGATGTTGAAACCTGTAATTACCGTGCTAACAGGCATTTAGATCGCTCGATTATTTCTACACATTTCGTAGAAAATTCAATTTTATGGAAAATCACCTGAACTATAGACCACAATTGTGGTTGCAATTGTGCTCCGATTTCGATGATTGATGTCTCTATCAATAGGTGTTGAGATCTGTAATTGTCATGCCAACTGGCATTTAGATCGCTCGATTATTTCTGCACATTTCGTAGAAAATTCAATTTTATGGGAAATCACCTGGACTATAGACCACTAATTCATAATAAAAAAAACAAAAATCTGCAATTGTGCTCCAATTTCAATGATTGATGCCTCTATCAATAGGTGTTGAGACCTGTAATTGTCATACTAACTGGCATTTAGATCGCTCGATTATTTCTACACATTTCGTAAAAAATTCAATTTTATGGAAAATCACCTGAATTATAGACCACAATTGTGGCTGCAATTGTGCTCCGATTTCGATGATTCATAACTCTATCAATAGATGTTGAAACCTGTAATTACCGTGCTAACAGGCATTTAGATCGCTCGATTATTTCTACACATTTCGTAGAAAATTCAATTTTATGGAAAATCACCTGAACTATAGACCACAATTGTGGTTGCAATTGTGCTCCGATTTCGATGATTGATGTCTCTATCAATAGGTGTTGAGATCTGTAATTGTCATGCCAACTGGCATTTAGATCGCTCGATTATTTCTGCACATTTCGTAGAAAATTCAATTTTATGGGAAATCACCTGGATTATAGACCACTAATTCATAATAAAAAAAACAAAAATCTGCAATTGTGCTCCAATTTCAATGATTGATGCCTCTATCAATAGGTGTTGAGACCTGTAATTGTCATACTAACTGGCATTTAGATCGCTCGATTATTTCTACACATTTCGTAAAAAATTCAATTTTATGGAAAATCACCTGAATTATAGACCACAATTGTGGCTGCAATTGTGCTCCGATTTCGATGATTCATAACTCTATCAATAGATGTTGAAACCTGTAATTACCGTGCTAACAGGCATTTAGATCGCTCGATTATTTCTACACATTTCGTAGAAAATTCAATTTTATGGAAAATCACCTGAACTATAGACCACAATTGTGGCTGCAATTGTGCTCCGATTTCGATGATTGATGTCTCTATCAATAGGTGTTGAGATCTGTAATTGTCATGCCAACTGGCATTTAGATCGCTCGATTATTTCTGCACATTTCGTAGAAAATTCAATTTTATGGGAAATCACCTGGACTATAGACCACTAATTCATAATAAAAAAACAAAAATCTGCAACTGTGCTCCGATTTCGATGAATGATGCCTCTATCAATAGGTGTTAAGAGCTGTAACTGTGATGCCAACAGGCATTTAGATCGCTCGATTATTTCTACACATTTCGTAGAAAATTCAATTTTATGGAAAATCACCTGGATTATAGACCACTAATTCATAATAAAAAAAACAAAAATCTGCAATTGTGCTCCGATTTCGATGAATGATGCCTCTATCAATAGGTGTTGAGACCTGTAATTGTCATGCCAACTGGCATTTAGATCGCTCGATTATTTCTACACATTTCGTAGAAAATTCAATTTTATGGAAAATCACCTGGATTATAGACCACTAATTCATAATAAAAAAACAAAAATCTGCAATTGTGCTCCGATTTCGATGAATGATGCCTCTATCAATAGGTGTTGAGACCTGTAATTGTCATACTAACTGGCATTTAGATCGCTCGATTATTTCTACACATTTCGTAAAAAATTCAATTTTATGGAAAATCACCTGAATTATAGACCACAATTGTGGCTGCAATTGTGCTCCGATTTCGATGATTCATAACTCTATCAATAGATGTTGAAACCTGTAATTACCGTGCTAACAGGCATTTAGATCGCTCGATTATTTCTACACATTTCGTAGAAAATTCAATTTTATGGAAAATCACCTGAACTATAGACCACAATTGTGGTTGCAATTGTGCTCCGATTTCGATGATTGATGTCTCTATCAATAGGTGTTGAGATCTGTAATTGTCATGCCAACTGGCATTTAGATCGCTCGATTATTTCTGCACATTTCGTAGAAAATTCAATTTTATGGGAAATCACCTGGACTATAGACCACTAATTCATAATAAAAAAACAAAAATCTGCAACTGTGCTCCGATTTCGATGAATGATGCCTCTATAAATAGGTGTTGAGACCTGTAATTGTCATGCCAACTGGCATTTAGATCGCTCGATTATTTCTACACATTTCGTAGAAAATTCAATTTTATGGAAAATCACCTGAACTATAGACCAAAATTGTGGCTGCAATTGTGCTCCGATTTCGATGATTGATGTCTCTATCGATAGGTGTTGAGACCTGTAATTGTCATGCCATCCATTTGCTGGAGATGACTGGGGGTGATAGGATTTGCGTAGCTTCGCAGCCTCGGAGGAATTTTGTATTTTACGACAGTAGCCTCCAGGGACTTATTTTGGCACTTCTTATTACATACATACTTCTATGCTCTATGGCAGATTCAATCCACAGCAGTTCTTGTTTTCTTAGCTTTTCTAATTTTCTATTCTCATTTTTCACAAGAGCTTTGGAGCTATTTCGACCAGAGAGATGCTCCCAACATAGCCATATGAAAAGCATCTTACCTAGAATGGTTCTGAAGGTATCCCAGTGGGTTTTCCTCCTGTTTTTGAACATAGCCCTATTTGTGGCTTCTGTAACCAGTTCATATTGAAGATAGTAGTGATCAGAAAAGGAATGGTCATCAGACACGTTCCAATTCACCAACCTATAATTAATAAAATCTGAGATAAGCAGTGATACCGGGTAAGAGGTCTCCAAATTTAAGAAAAACTATGACATATTTTAAGGACTACTCATGCTTAAAATAACGGAAACTGTTTATAAAATTTAAATGGTTGGTGTGGTGACATATAATGGAAACGCTTTGTGGGTAAAATGCTCTTTCGCATAACTTTATTAATAATGTTAAAAAGGAAGCCAGAAAGCGCACACGATTTTCACATAAATCAGAATATTTTAACACTCATCTGTACAAATATAATAATATGTAATTAACGCTAAAAAAAAATAAATAAAAATTATGGTAATAAAGTACATTTTGTGTGTAATTTAAATTTTAATTTATAATAATGTTTAAAATAAAAATTTAAATTAAAAATGTTCAGAGATTGTAGGTATATGTTTGTTTGATATATGCTATACATTAAATAAGTTTGTGTCAAAAGGTCACACACACACTGTTAAATCCTCAACGGAATCATATTTAATTATAGTGAACATGTGAGGGAATTATAGGTTCAATATGTATTCTCAATACCAATTAAATAATGTTTATTGTTATAGGACAAAACAAATTCGTACAAAAACATATAAATATTGACATCTTAAACTATTTGTGACAAAATGAAGAAATATTATAATCCTAAAAGTAAAATAACCAAAAAAAATATTTTCCATATAAATCATAAAAATTGGACATTACAATTTTATTCTGTAGCATAGCAAATCATAAAATATTTCATTTATATACTTACATCTACTATAAGAGCAGTATGAAAATAAATGTATCTATTTATGTTGTTTTATTATCATATACATAAAGCATAACATTATTATGCTCATATGCCATTTCATATTTCATTCATTTTTAAAAATTGAGTTCTAATGCTCTATATACAGATACCTATATTACGAATAAAAAGCGAGAGAGTTTAACCGAAGAAAAACATTTTCAATCAATTTATGAGATAAAAATCATAAATTTTCCAATAGCGATTTTCTTATCGATATAAAGAAATGAGAAAAAAAAAAAAGAAAAATCGTGGAAATCATAAAACTATACAATGAACAATTTTCGTTTTAAAATAGATTTTCCGTTCACAGATTTTTCTTAAAATTGTGAGATATCAGTTATTAGGTTATTTCAAAAGTTATAAGAAAGAAATCGACGATAAAACTCAAATATGTTTGAAGATGCTAAATCCTAATTGGAAACCAACCACATCAACGGAAAGTTTAAATTGTTGGTCAGTAGCTCAGCTTTTATTTGTCTTTCTTGTGGCAAAATCATTTTTATGTGCCGGATAGCCAATGTACTGTTAAACAACTAGAGAAAAACAACTTAGTCTAAGAAAGTGTCCATATATTTATTTATCAAATTATTTAACACTTGCTCATTTTTATTATATTGTAAAATCCAAGCTGTGTGATGATTTACCTGAAAAGAAAGTTTCATTAGTAAACAAAATTCAATTCCACTTGTCGGTGGAAGCTGGGCTAGAAATGCCAAGCAAAAATCCACGCTGTTTGCTGAATACCTGGAACAAGGTAACCAAACCGTTTCAACCTCTACCTAGACAATCAGCAGATGAAAATATAACTCCAGTAAACAAAGTGGATGAATTTGATATACGTAAAGTTACACTACAAGAGCTGAGAAAAGTAATCAACAACTTAAATGCAAGAATATATAATTACAGGCCTAAATAGTTAAAGCATTACCTAAAAAGGACTAAGAAATTACTCCAAATAATCAACGCAACATTCAGACTGAAATATGTCCCAAGCCAATTGAAGGTAGCAGAGGTTATCATGATACCAAAACCAAATAAACTAGCTAATGACAACAAAATCGTATAAGTAGACTGATTTCTTTGCTTCCAATAATTTCATAATTTTTCGAAAGACTACAACTGCTGAAGAGCTTAAAACCAATAATAAAAGAAAAAAGTCTAATTCACATAAACAGCTGCTTAGAATTACAAACGTAGTTGAAGATGTGCTTGAAAAAAAAAATATGTCCCAGTATTTTATTGGATGTAGCTCAGGCTTTTGACAAAATATGGCATCAAGGACTACAATTTAAACTGCATCGAGATTGACCAAAGCAGTTTTATCAGATTCTAAAATCTTACATAACCGATCGTTACTTCCGGGTTAAATATGAAGGAGAATATTCTGAATTAAATTAAATATCAGCAGGAATACCGCAAGTCAGCGTCCTAGGGCCAGTACTGTATCTTCTCTATACACGAGATCTACCAAATGCCGATGAAACAACCATTGCAACATTCGCTAATGATACTGCAGTCCTTGCAATTGGTAACACCATAGAATGAAGCGAAATCAGTACATAAACTAAAAAGTTAACTGGATACCGGTGGAACTTAATTCGCAACAAGTTGCCCATGCAAATGCGGCGAAATAAACCCTCGATGCTAAGTTAAACATCAAATACAGGAACATGTACTGGCTCATGGGAAGGCACTCTGATTGATTGATTGATTGTGAGTGTACGGCCAAGCATTATAGCAAGTCTCCCGGACTCCCAGGCACACACCGTACACCCGTTTACACACAACAAAACCGAAGGATTGGATAGGATTATTAGTAGCGACAGACTCAAACCGGTTACAGACACCAATGCGATCGATAGTTAGTAAATAGACGGCACAAAAGACAACACAATCTAACTACATTTTTAGATGATCATTTCTCTGGAATCCAGGGCCGGATACTCAGGTCTCCCTAAACCTAAATTAAAAATTATTAATGTTGTAATTTCCTCGCCTTTCAATAATTTACCTGATAAAATATTTAAGAAAATCTAAAATTACTAAGCTAAAATTATAATTATAATTACAGTAGGATTCGCTTATAGCAAACACTCAAGGGACATAATTTTTTCTCAAATCGGATAAAATACGTCAGTTTTCTGGTTTGTTATCTGTCAGCAAAATGAAGTATTCCCCGACACTACATCGTTGCTAGGCAACTTACTAAAAACAGTACTGGAAAGTATTCCTTGCCTAATAACAGTACTGGAAAGTATTCCTTGCCTAGTAAAATTGACAGCGCACGCGATTGTTATAATTCTAAGGTAACTTTGATAGTGAAATCTATTGAAAATATAAATTGGAAAATGTTGCGTATTTTAAAGAATATAATGAATAAAATGGATAATCTGATATACTGCCGATTAGAGAAAAAATCGTATGTGCAACTCGTGGAAAAACTACAATTCCCGGACTCTTATGGTTGCTGGAACTCGGCTGACGCCTCGTCCCAGCAACTTCCATACTCGTCCGGGAATATATCGTTTTTCCTACACGTTACACAATATACTATTGTTCACTATAGCCGGCTGTTCATTTTAATCAAATATTCATTTACGTTTATAAACGTAGTACTTTGTTTGTAGTGTATAAGAAAAAATAAGTGTTCGTGCAAATTCAAGGCACACAACTATATGACAAAACTGTATGATCATTATAAGCGTTTGTTCATTATATACATGGTTTGGTATAAACGGATTCTACTGTATTATAAAAAACATCATTATAACAAAACAAAGATAAAATTAAATAAAATAAAGTTGAAATTAAACTTTAAATATAATAATAATATAAAAATAGTTATAAGTATAAATGTGAACCTTCACTAAGTATTAATATATAAAATTTATTGATTATGATTGATTATGAGTGTACGACCAAGCATTATAGCAGGATCTCCCGGACTCCCGGGCACACACAGTACATCCGCACACATATAATTAAACCGAAAGATTGGATAGGAATATTAGTTGGGACAGACTCGACCCGGTTACAGACACCAATGCGATTGATAGTTAGTAAATTATTAGTACAATATATAATAAATAGGTTAGCACAAGACAGCACAATCTAACTACATTATTAGATGATCATTTCTCTGGAATCCAGGGCCGGATACTCAGGACTCCCTACATCCTAAATCTAAAACAGGGCTTAAAAAATTATTAATGTTGTAATTTAATCCTTAACCGTCTTTTATTAATTTACCTGATAAAATAATTAATAAAAATTTAAAATAACACCGCTTATTCCCTTATTAATGGTCCTTTTATATCCAATTAAAAATTATTACTTACTGCAGCAAGAATTAACATAAACATTAAACCGTTTAAACATAAAATTTTACTTAAAACTAATCATCAATTTCCTACCGATCCAGAAAAGAAAATATATAATTATGAATTCAATTATTTTATAAAATTTATATAAAATGATTTAAATGATAATATTACAGCACCACAATACCTAGATTTATTAATAATTCAATAATTCAATTAGGTATTATAATTATATTAAGAATCAACAAATAAAATTAACATACCAATTCCCAGACAACTCTGAAAACTAAATTTAATTAATAAACATCATAATAACAAATTTTATTAGTTAAATGAATAATTATTATAACCGGATCTTCAGTATTCCCGAGCACACATCGTACATCCATTTATCCATCCCCAGCCGAAGGATAAGAGTAAATTGTTAGTAATTATATAGTATATAGTAAAAATAGTTAGCACAGGACAGCACAATTTCTAAACTACAGCTTATTCACTACTTGTTAATCCTGGAGGGTTAATTAAAACTAAAATTTAAATTTGAAATTCGGGATTAATTTTGATCCGTATAATAACGATTAATTCTAGAACTATGTTTATTCTGAAAATTGGATTATTTATTAGTATATTAAAAAAAAATCCATTTAAGTATTTTAAAACTAAATTAATTAAAATATATTAATGGACAAAACAGAATATATTACACATTACAAAAAATTAACATTTTATTGATTGATTGATTGATTGACTGAGAGTGTACGGCCAAGCTTTATAGCAGGATCTCCCGGACTGCCGGGCACACACAGTACACCCACATACATATAACAAAACCGAAGGATAGGATAGGATTATTAGTTGGGCCAGACTCGACCCGGTTACAGACATCAATGTGATGTGATGTGAGTTAGTAAATTATTAGTACAATATATAATTTCATTATTAGATGATCATTTCTCTAGAATCCAGGGCCGGATACTCAAGACTGCCTAAATTTAAATTAGGACTTAAAAAATTATTAATGTTGTAATTTCCTCCTGTCCGCCTTTCATTAATTTACCTGATAAAATATTTAAGAAAAATTAAAATTACTAAGCTAAGATTACAAAAACAGCGCTTTCATTTTTCATGGTCCTTCTATATCTAATTAATTAATTATTACGTACTGCAACATGAAGTAAATAAACGTTAAAAACCATTTAAACATAAAATTTTACTTAAAATTAATCAGAAATTTCCTGCCGATTCAAAACAAGAAAATCATTAATTATACATAGATTAAATTATTTTATAGAGTTTATATAAAATAATTTAAAATGTAATTTTCCGGTGCCATAACATCCTAGATTCATCAATAATTCAGTTAGGTACTATAAGTATATCAGGAATCAACAAATAAAATTAATATAAAAATTCCCAGGCAATTCTGAAAACTAAATTTAATTAATAAATCACCATAATACCAAATTTTATTACTTAAATTGTGCTACCAGAATTAATATAACCATACAAACCATTTAAACATAAAATTTTACTAAACTAATCATCTATTTCTACCGATCTAGAAAAAGAAACTGAAAATGAAAATGAAAATATATAGTTATACATTCAATTCGTTTATAAAATTATATACAATGATTTAAATGATAATGCTACAGCACCACAAAACCTAGACTTAACAATAATTCAATTAGGTACTATAAGCGTAACGAGAATCAACAAATAAATTTTACCTAAAAATTAATATAAATATTTCCAGACTACTCTGAAAATTAAGTTTAATTAATAAGACACCATAATACTAAATTTTATTACTTAAATGAATAATTTTTATAATAACCGTTTCTTCAGTATTCACCGCCACACATCTTACACTTAATTACACACACCAAAACCAATGAATATAATATGATTATAAATTGGGACCGATTCAATTCCAAGATTGAATACCACATTATTGATTGATTGATTAGGATTAGGATATACGGCCCAGCATTAAAGCGGATCTCCCGGACTCCCGGACACACACCGTACACCCGTTTACACATAACAAAACCAAAGGATAGGATAGGATTATTAGTTAGGGCAGATTCAACCCTGTTACAGACACCTAAGCGATTAATAGTTAGTACATTATTAGGACAATATATAATAAATAGGTTAGAACAAGACAGCACAATCTTACTACATTATTAGATGATCATTTCTCTGGAATCCAGGACCGGTTATTCAGGACTCCCTAAATCTATATCAGGACTTAAAAATTATTAATTTTGTACTTTCACCCCTGTCCGCCTTTCATTAATTAACCTGATAAAATATTTAAGAAATTTTAAAATAACAGCGCTTAGCCCTTCTATATTTAATTAATTAATTATTACCTACTGCAACAATATTTAAACTTAACGTTAAAAACCATTTAAACAACAAATTTAACTTAAAACTAATTATCAATTTCCTACCGCTCCAGAACAAGAAAATAGATAATTATAAATTCCATTATTTTGTAAAATTTATATCAAATAGTTTGAAAATGTTAATGTTACCGCGCCACAACATCCTAGACTTATCAATAATTCAGTTAGGTACTATAAGTTTATCAAGAATCAACAAATAAAAATTACCAGGCAGCTCTGAAAACTAAATTTAATTAATAAATCACCATACTACCAAATTATTTCTACCATTAAAATCAATTTAGTACATTTAATAAATTTTAATGTAGTTAATCGAGATAATTTAAATAAATTATATAATTAAAATAAACTTTGATATCCCCCATTAATATTATTTCTACCTAAATAAGTAACCCTGTATGTATCATATATTGAGTTACCCATTCAATTCAAATTTCCTCGATTATACGAAGTTTGTATTACAATCCCACTTGAATTGAGTATATGAGAATTTGTGTTGTATTTGTGTAGCTCATTGATCATAGTATATCAAGAGCTCCACCAACAAGTATTCTCATAAAAAATATCCTTAATATTTGCTTAAGTATTGTTATGTTTCATACGATCTTAAACAATACACAAAAATAAAACAGATTTTGTTCGGATTGTGCATTTGTGTATACCCAGCAGATTTTTTGTCTTTGGTAACATGTCTGTAGCTTGTCTGGGATAGAGCAAATAATATATAAATACACATGTTAAAAAGAGACAAATTTCTTAAAGAACATGTCTTTGGGTTGTCTTCAGTATGTTACTAAAGTCGCGTACGTTATTTAATTTAACGCGCTCCTATCGGTGGGAAATAGAACGAATAGTAACAAGTCTTGCGGTTGTCTTGAAAATGTCTTTAAAAACCGCTTCGTTATCGTCACAGCCACCCAAACCGCATATATTTCGCCATTTTGTTTTTGTTTGTTTATTATTATTTTGTGCCGTCTTTCAGTGTGTTGTGTGAGTGACAGTGTAAAGAAAATTTTCTGTGATTACTTACTAAAACAAATAAATAATAATAAATATATAATTAATTTAAATAAAAAAAATATAATTATATGCACATGTTTATATTTTTTTTATTTTTCGTAAAAATAGCTACGTAGTGCATACATAGAAATAATATTTACTAAATTGTTTTCAATTTTTCGCCGCCACTTTGAATGTTGCTAATTTAAAGCGTTATCAAAATAAATTAAATATTATAAAACTGTGAGTATTATTATATATAATTTATTGCTATTATATAAATTGAACTTAACTAAATTCCCTGTTAGAAAAATCATATATAAATCATGAAAGCTATATCAAAGCAGTAGAACAGTTTAGTGTTTGTTGTTCTCACATTTTCTCGTGAAACCCAACGGTATAGGATTATCTCCGAAATGGCAGACAGTAGTTTAGATTGTGAAATAAATTTTAATTTAAGTAATACTGAAAATATGTATGTCTGAGCTAGAAGAAATTAATTTTAATCCCGAAAATTTTAATAGCGAATATAACGTTCCTGTTTTGGAAGATCGTTTTTCATTAGATGATATTTTAATTTCATGCTCATCTGAAGATGAGTCTTCATCCGAAGACGAGTTTTCTGATAATTCATGTTCAGATAAAATTAATATATTAAAGATAAATTTAATTAAATGGATTATTTTACATAATATATCTGTAAATCCAGTTTCATATTTGCTTAAAATTTTAAGGGAATTTGGTGTTGATCTTCCAAAAACAAAAGGTTCATTATTTCGCAGTACTAGTAGTACCCTTGATAGTTTTACACCAAAAGAGGTACCGCCAGGAGAATATTCCCATTTTGGAATTGAAAAATGCATTAATCGATATGATTCAAAGTTCTTATCTAATTTGCCGGAAATTATTTGTGATTTTAACATCGATGGATTACCTCTTTATAAAAGTTCTAGGAAAACGCTCTGGCCTATTCTTGGTTCTTTCGTTGACGATCGTAATCATCCCCCTTTTATTGTCGGAGTTTGGGTTGGTGACGGTCATCCCATATCAGTAGATAGTTTTTTTAAAGAATTTGTAAATGAATTTTTAAAATTAAAAAATGAGGGCATTTTAATTGGTAAAAATTCGATTCCAAAAAAATTTATTTTACGCGCGTTTATTTGCGATGCACCAGCAAAATCCTTTTGCAAATCAGTTAAATACCAGAACGCGATTAAAGGGTGTCACGAATGTAATCAATCAGGGTTTAGAATTTCTCATACTCCCGTTTTTAACGTAGTTTCAGGTAATTTAAGAACTGATTATGCTTTCGCTAGTCGCTTAGATGTAGAACATCATAAAGGTGAGGCAAATATTTTAGAAAAATCTGGAATTATGATGGTTACCCAATTTCCTCTAGATCCAATGCATTTATTCGATTTAGGAGTTGCAAAAAAAATGTTAACCCTTCTTTTAGATAAAGTAAAACCAGAAACTAAAAATTTGATGTCCGAATTATTTGTCTCTTATTCTAAATACGTCCCTTTAGAATTTTCTCGCAAACCAAGAGATTTTAATGAAATCTGCAGATGGAAAGCCGCAGAATTTAGATTTTTTATTTTATATGGAGTACTTCCACTTTTAAAAGGTTTCGTTGACTCTAATATTTTTTATCATTTTTTGCTTTTAGTTGTTAGTCTTCGTCTTTTATCCGATAGGACTAGTTGCAAAGAGAATACAGATAATGCCCAGATACTTTTAAATGAATTTGTAGCCCTATATCCCCAAATTTATGGATCGAAACACGTAAATTACAATGTTCATAGCATTTTACATTTGCCCGGTTATGTAAATTTGTATGGCCCCTTAGATTCGTTCTCAGGATATATATATATATATATATATATATATATATATATATATATATATATATATATATATATATATATATATATATATATATATATATATATGAACATTTTTTGCAAGAAATAAAAAAAAATATTAAAAAACCTCAACACATTTTGAAGCAATTATATAATAGAATTAAAGAACGGGAAAATTTAAATAATTTTATTTTAGAAAATAAATTAAATAACGTAGAAAAATTTCAAGATTGTAACCGGTACAAATCGTATAAATATAATTCATTTACATTTAAAAACAATTTTAAGGACAGTTTTTGTTCTATTCGTGATCAGGCTGAAGAAATACCATTTTTTATTGAAAAGTTCGATACAGTAAGGGGTCCTCAAATAGTGCGAGGAAGAAGGTTTCAAAATTATTCATCATATTTTGAGAAGCCTGTGGATTCTAAAATTGATCTTGGTATAATAGTAGTTAATGGTTGAGCAGAATACAATGAGGCCTTTCCAGTATCAGAAATAATTTCAAAATATTGTCGTTTACCGTTGGATATTTCGAAAAATCAGTACCTTTTAATACCCATGCTTCACGAAAATTATTCCGCTCATTTTGCTTAGCTGTATTTATCATTACTCTAATAATAATTTCAAAATATTTAATAGCAATAAATAAATATTTACATATAATAAATCATAGGTTATATCTTTTAAATCTTTTATTTACGATTAAAGGCATTACAACATTCAAAATATTCGACCGCATTTATAAAACCAACATTTCTATTTTTTGACAAAATTTTTATTTCTACAATGGGAGAATTATTAAAATGTAGTTCGAATTTAGGAAAGCCATCAAAATATTAACAAAACTATTAAAATTACAAAATTTTCATTATAAAAAATTCAATTTTATCTTTTGTTGATCGACTTCGAAATTCGGCCGACAAAATATAAAAATGCATTTTCTTTAAAGAAAATTCTGTCATTTTAATTTTTTTTAATATTTTGATAACTTTTACAAATTCGGACTAGGTACTTTTAAATTTGTCATATTAGAGATAAAAATTGAAAATTGAAAATGTCAGGTTTAAAAATTTGGTCAGAGGTTTTTGCATGTGGCAATGCTTTGTATGTTAAATTAGGTAACTACTAGGTATATTTAACTAAGTAATTTTTTAAAGTAATAGTGCCTCCAAAAAATTTTCAAATTGACCTGCCATTAAAATCTACAGAACAACTGCAGGAGTTAAACAAAAAAATTGAAAACGATGAGGAATTTGCCGCAAACTTGGTAAATAAATATATAAATCCTTATAGAATGTAGCTAATAATATTAATTGACAATTACAGACTAAACATTTGTCCATCTACGCGCCCGAGGAAGGAAAACACAACTCAACTGGGTTGATTAAAATTATGACCGATCAATTATTAGCTGGTTATAATTGGGACGGTCTACATTTTAAACTCCCAGTAAAATTTGATAGCTGTCAAATCAAAATATTATATTTTATTTTTACTATTATACTACCAAAACATCGGTGTTACACCGGATAGCAAAATAGTATTCTACTATTTTCTATTTTACTATCTACGGTGTAAACTCGGTATTATATCAAATGACTATTCTCTAAATGCACTTGCTTTAAACCCACATTCATACTGTATATGCTGCGAGTCGAGTCGAGTTTAATCCGAGTTTAACTCTCACTATATACGGAGTCGAGTTATTTTCCAACCAACTCTAGGTGTATATACTGCAGAGTTAAACATATGCAGAGTTCAAATAGGATTGAAACCGAGTTTAAAAAAAATGGAACAAAATATCATTTCAGATGATCATAAGATTGATTATTCTTTTTGTTGATCGCCATATATGTTATTATCATTTTTCCAGCGATATTAGCTATATTTTGTTGAGAAATTTACAACAACAATTGCACGTGACAGGAATTAAATAATTCGAACAAAAAATTTGAGTTATTTAATTCTAGCTCGAACAAATAAAATACGTAACTGCTTGAATGAAAAACAGAAGAAATACCAACATAGAATATAAAAATTAAATCGAAAAAATATTTCGCGGCTTGTTCTGTTGAGAAAAAAATAACTCCAAAATAATTCGAATTAATTTTTTTTCAACAAAATACAGCTATTATGTCTAAAAAATTGTAATTTTCAATCAAACTCCATGAAAATTATGGGATAGACCACCGAAATGTTGGAGTAATTTTTTCGAAAAAATAAAAAAGTAAATACCAAAACAAAAATTTTTAATTAAAATTAATTAATTTAAATCTTAATAAATAAGATATTTAAAATAAAATAATAAATTTAATTGAAAAAATTAAAACGAATATTTTTTAATATTGGTGCACGAATTTTTCTTTAATTTTGTTGTTGTTTTTTTAACTCTACTCTATGCGTATATAGTGCATTTTTAGAGTAGAGTTTAACTCGACTCAACAAATTATTAGGTCGAGTCGAGTTTAACTCGACTCCGTATATAGTGAGAGTTAAACTCGGATTAAACTCGACTCGACTCGCAGCATATACAGTATAATTGTGATATGAAAAAATTATAATAATTCCGCATGTATATAATTAAAAAAATACTTTTAATTTATTTTAAAATTATTGTTAAATTCTAATAAGAACTTAAGACAAAATTTATTATATTTTCTAAATAAATTAAAAAATTAAACAAATACAATAGTTTTTTATTTCTACAAAAAAAACCCACGAAACATTTGCTAGACGTTTTACCTGAGACAACTGCCGTGTTTGGTAATTTTACAACAACAATGCCGTGTATTTTCATTCCGGAATGAATAGTTTCAAACCAAGTTTTTCTTGGTATAGTATTATTCTCGCAAAGATTTTGAAAAATTTTATTGGTATTTTATTTAATTTTTAATGTCAATTAATAAAAGTAAAAAGAAGATTATTTTCGGTTTTTATTTTGAGCATAATTTGCATTTTTATTTTTATACCAATTACTATTCCAGTGACCAAATTAAAACGGCAAACTATCAGATTTGTTACTAATAACGAACTTCAGACACGTTACCTAAGACGAGCCCTATACATGTTACTTAAGACCACCTTCAAACATGTTACATAAGACGACCTTCAAACATGTTACCTAAGACATTCGCCATATATGTTGCTAAAGACAAACCCAAAATATGTTATCAATGAGGAACACAAGACATGTTACCTAATACGACGACCAAAGATGTTACAAAAGACGGCATCCAGACATGTTACCAATAACGACCACCAGACATGTTACCTAAGAAGACCATGAGATATGTTACTCAAGACACCTTGTATACATGTTACCAATAAAGACCACAAGACATTTCTTTGAAGACTCTTCGTCCCAAATACATGGTGTTGTCTTTTGACTGTCTTGGGTTTGTTACCATAACAAGTCTTGAGTTTGTCTTGCATGTGTTACTTAAGACACGTTTGCTGGGTAGCCACAAAAATGTATTTCTCTATATCTACAGTACTACAGTGTTTGAACCGTATGGCTTATATGTATATAAATTTTCCAGTTTTGGTATAACATAAATGACTTATGTAACTTAGCCATAGAGAGCGAGAACAACATCAGATAAAAATAATGGAATCGTACTACAATACTAAACCACAACCACATAAAAGAAAATGTATATTTACATATAATCTATTATGCTCCTTGTCGGTCGGCCATATATTTTACTGATCTGTATTTGTTCTCACTAAATACACACACATAATACACCAATAGTAAACAAAATCCAAATAAAATATAAGATACACACATTTAACTATTAAAAACTATGCCTATGTATAAAAATCAATCCCTTTTATCTAATTTTCAATAAACATTTGAGAGAATTATACACAAAATAAAACATCAAAATATTCTTTTGTATTGGTGAAAATCCAATAAGACATGCAGATTAATTACGCAACTTAAATTGCGTCAATTTTAATTCAATCTAAACTCACAAATTAACTATTTTACCCAACCCAAGTATAACAAAACCTAACTCAAATAGAGCAATAAGTTTTTCCTAAGTTTTTTGATGAAAAAATTCGAAGCTAACTTCATGCTGTCATATATATACAAAATATACAAGTAGAGTAGTGTGTATATCGTATATGTACATACCCAAAACCAACAAAAATGTTTTTACATTTTATGTTATATGTATAGACGTTTTTTTGGTTTTGACATAATGTAGAAAATCTACTTTTCAAAATTGTTGTGCGCGTTGGTTGTTTAGTTTAATAATATTTTGTTTTTTTTTTGTGTTTCGATTTTTTTTATAAATATTTATATTTTAATTTAATACGAGTATATAATTGGATGTTCGACGCCTAATTGTGATTTTGGGTAAGTTTTGTGAGTGATTGTTTAATAAACCATATTAATATTTTATTTTGTGAATGCGTCATTTTCTTTTATAGCCTGATGAGATTGATTGAATACATTTGTCATAGTCTTCATCGGATGGAAAATGAATTGAAAACTATTAATAATTTTACTTCTTCATAATAATCATAATAATAATAAATAATTAATATTTATATTACAATTTAAAAATTAGATTTAAAAGATAAAAGCCGTTTATATAAATATGTAATTTTATTAATGTTAAATATAATAAAGAAGTTTTATTAATAAATTTCAGTATTGAATTTTTAATTTTGTTTCATTTTAAACGTTTAATTTACCCGCCAAATTTTGCTGATGTTGACACATGCATACATACACAAAAATGTTCCCGCCCATTTTATTTTTGACATTTACACACACACACACACATTCATACATTTTCATAATATTGAGTTTAGTCCAGTTAAGACTTTTCGCGACAAGTTTCATACGACTTTTTAGAATAAGTCCTAACTCAAACCTAGAAAAAGTCTTAACTATGTTAAGACTTATTCTAGGTTTTTTGACAAAAAAGTCTTAAGTAAAAATACTTGGGAAGTATTTTTATATCCGAAAGTTTTTGTATTTTTCTGACATTTCGCTGATTTCATCTCCGATTCTTTTCCGAATTAATGTCCGACTTATTATAAGATTTCCTATGAAAGTTGGCCAAAAAACTCGGAAAATGATGACAAAAAAAGTTAGGTTATAGTACGACAAATTTGTATCCGGGGCTTATAATATAAATTTTGGCGCCAAAATTTCACTTTTGAATTTAAATCTAGCTTTAATTAAAAATATATTTTTTTTTAAGAATACTTTTTATTTTTATTACATGTATAAATTACAATATTACATTTATTATAATATATAAATTTTAACTCCACCTGAGTAAATACATTTTTCTATCTTCATTTACTGCGTGCATCGCATGTTCAACTTCCTGAGGTGTTTCACGTTGGAGAGCTGCAGTAATTTTAAACTTAGTCCTTTTGTTTGAATAGTCAATAATTTCGGTTGAATCTTCTAATTTCTGTAAAGAAAAAAAGCGTTCCAATATTATATTGTATTCAAGGTACAAGACCTAGTAAAACAAAAAAACCAACCTCTGTCCCACACAGCAACAATTTTGATTCAATTAAACTTTGAATATGCTTTTGTAACATTTCATTATTTAACTGTAGCGTTTCTTGTATATCCTTACGTCATCACATCACATGTCTCAAACAACAATAGGACAGCCATTTGAAAAGTTTGCATCGTAATGATACAGGGTTTCTTGAGGTATGAGACTTTTAGTTCATCATGACAAAAACGGTGTAGCCACGTAAGTTTTCGTCCACAAAAATTTATATGATATGAGGTATCGGAAATGTAATTGGTATCGTTGTCGAACCAAGTAGTGGCCAGGCGTCTGCTTGTAACACTTTTATTGATAAATTTATTCCTATTTCATAATTATTATCTTTTACACACTATCAGTTTCAGTCGATTTCGATTTTTTTAATAAACAAACACATGAACTATTTACGTATAACGCAATCGTAACGGCGTCTACAGAAAACAAAAATACATTTGTACTTCAACGCTACATGTGTTGAAAGTTGGAAACCAAATTTCATCATTTTCCAATTTTTTCGTCTGAAAACCGGACAAAAATTGATAACCGGTTGAAGTTTTCAGTTTTGTTATACTTGGGTAATATTTAGATTTTGTACAAAATTGTACCCATATTAAATCAAAATCAAAATGATATCATGCAATTATTTAATAAATCAAGAATTTTGATTCCTTTTATGATAAATTCAAAACATTGCCTGCTAAATGCATCCCGGTGGATTACATTTTCCAAAATAATTTGAACTACACTCATTTTTATGTTTATTTTATTTATAATAATTAATTAAATAATTTTAATTATAATTTATTCACTAACACAAAACACAATAACACTAAAACTTAAACAGAAGAAATTAAATTAATTTAAATAAAATAAAATTAAAATTACATTACATTACAATAAATTTACAAAGAGGACGACAAAAACACATCTATCCTCTTTGAGCGTCAACGACCCACTGGCTCATGGGAAGGCACTCTGAGCTAAAATTACATAACAAATTCCTCTTATATCGGCAAATATTAAAACCAATATGGACTTACGGTATTCAGCTTTGAGGTTGTGCCAAGAAGATCACCATTAACATAATTCAAGAATGCACCGTGGTACATAAGAAATGACAATCTACATAATCAAAAGACACGCGAAACAACACTTGGAGCGTCATAGTCAACAGCAAAATGACGACATCCATAGTAAATATGCTGGAAAACACCAAACATATCTAAATTTGAGAGCAGATAAAATCAAAATGGATGTAGATGTGAAAGAGATTTTAGAAATGTCCGTTGATCAGTTGAAACAAAAGTTAGTTGATTTGGGAGGTAGTGAAGAAGACAAGAAAATTGAATTGCAAAGCCGACTAATCGAATTAACGATTAACAACAGCAAAACGGTTGGTGAAGTAAATAAGACCATTATACATACTAGTGCATTGTCTCTACTGGCTGGTGATAAAGTTAGTGTAAATGGTTCAAACACGTGCGCTGTAAGAAACCGAAGAATGTAAATTTGTCCAAACTATTTAACACATTTAGTGGACCGGGTTTCATTCCAAACCGCAACATATTGAAATGGAGCTACAGGAATTTATTTTTGAGATGGGAAAATTATTTGACTGGCGTCCAAATAAAATTGAGCAACGTCGAAAGTTTGAGAAAAGGTGGTGGAAGACAATGGAAACATTTTAAACGTGTTACTCGTATTATCAATACAAAATTATATTGGGAAATGAAATTCAAATTTCGGATTATGAAATGATTGATTATTTGATTGACGGTATGGCAGATTGCAGAGCCAGGCTCGGATACCATTCTAACCCAATACCATTCTATTTTTGTAGTTTGGTCGTAGCTACCTGATGAGTAGACCGAACATTTTGTTTGTACGAACTTGTCAGTACGAAACCAAACTACCACAGAGAAAGCTCAAGAAAAGTTTTCATTTTTTTTTTGGAGTCGATATACTTTGTATTGACCGCGGATTAAAGTACGGGGTGGGGGGGGGGGGGTTATTGTCAAAAGGAACAGGGTTGTGCACCTGATTTATATGTTTTTATTTCGGTGCTGTGAACATGTTTTCAGTGCTCTTTTCATTTTTACTGGTTATTATTATAACGACTACGTCGCCACATCACTCCCCTCCAGTGCGCCACCAGCAAACGTTACTATATAAACCTACTTGGTCGTTTTACTGTATGGCCCAATTTTGTCTGAGCCGCAGACTGTATATTTTGACTAAACGTTACTTTTTTTTCAGGACTTCAGGACGTGTTTGTTGAATTACCTCATTTAATATTTGGGTAAACGAAGGTGTATGCATGGAATAAGGTTTGCACTGCTCCACAAAACAAGGTATGACCTGAAATGGTCCTTCGTATGGCGAATGTAGAGCTCGCTTTACTGCATCAGTTCTCACGAACACGTGCGAGCAAGTATTGAGATCTTTGAATATAAATGTGTCACGGCTACCATGTCTTATTGCCAGGGTAGGTTAACATTTTTGAAATACTTTCACAGTTGCTCTAAGAAATCGGAAACGGTTTGATTTAGACTTTATAAAGAAATCTCCTGGTAACCGCAAGCATTCCCCGTACACCAACTCTGCGGGAGAAACTTTTAGTTCTTCTTTCAGTACTGTTCGCAGGCCTAGGTTTACTATTGGTAAAATTTTAGTCCATTGCATGTTGTTATGACACATTAAAGCGGCTTTTAAAATGCAATGCCACCTTTCAATAATGCCATTACATGCGGTAGTCCGTTTATGTATAAAACCCAGGAACGTTGATAGCTCTGTGAATCTGTGAGCCCTGGTCTGTTGTGATACTGGATGGTACTCCGAACCGACAAATCCAGTGTTTGAAGGAAAGGAATTACTTCCCGCCAACGCGTAAAGCGGTCTATCAACGTTGCGCAATACTGTTTTCCCTCCGATGGTGTAAGTAGGCCGATGATACCAAATGGATCTCATCAAACCGCCGACTTGCGATTTTATATTCACCTATTGGGGACTTAACATGTCTTGTATGTTTTGGCCATATTTCGAACGTCTTTGTTAATCTCTGGCCAAATGAACTTTTTGGTCAACATTTTTGCTGTTGTTCGAATATTTGGGTGTGCTAAATTATGCACACTGTCAAAAATAATTCTTCGGAATTTTTCCGTGACGTACGGCCTTGGAGAACCGGTGGAAATATCGCAATAAATTTCGCTGTTGCAACCAAATATTGGAAATTTTTGGAATACAAGAGACTTGTTTGTTTCCATTAACTTCGCTAACGTTTGATCTGTGATTTGCTCCTTTGCTAGGTTGTCATAATCGATTGAGCTGACAAGGGTTATATTTTCAATCCTTGATAATGTATGGGCTACGATGTTATCTTTACCGGAAATGTGCCAAATGTCTGTGGTGTATTGAAATACGAAATCTAAGTGACGTCGTTGTCGAGGTGATGCCTTATCTAAATTCTGCTGTAAAGCATAGATTAACGGCTTATGATCCGTGTATAAAGTAAATTGTCGGCCCTCACGTAGGTGTTTGAAATGTTTAATCGAACTATAAGCTGCTAATAGTTCGCGATCATACGCGCTATATTTGCGTTGCGTATCGTTCAGTTTAACTGAGAAAAAGCCAATGGGTATCCAGATCTCCGACACTCACTCTTGTATCACGGCACCGATGGCTGTATTGGACGCGTCCACCATAACTGCTATTTCAACTTCCGAAGAAGGGTGTGCAAGGGTTATGGTGTCTTGCAATTTAGTTATGCAGAGATCGAATGCTTTATTACTTTCGTCAGTCCATGTAACTTTTCTTTTATCGTTTTTTTGCTCCCATTGAGTAATTCGTTCAAAATACTTGATCTTCCGCGGCATTCGGAATGAATTTCCTATAAAAGTGTATCATTCCCAAGAAACTGCGTAAAAATTTAATGGTTTCTGGTTTAGGGATTTTGCTTATAGCTTCGACTTTTGATTCAGATGGTTTTATGCCAACACAAGAGATTTCGTGCCCCAGAAAAATAACCTTAGGTAACGCAAATACGCACTTGCTAACATTTATGACTACACCCGCATCCTTTAATCGTTCGAAAACGATTTTGAGATAGAGTAAATGTTCCTCAATTGAATGTGATGCTATCAGCAGGTCATCAATATATGGAAAACAGAACGCCAGATTTCTTAAAACCGAATGTATGCATCTTTGAAATGATCGCGCGGCATTTCGAAGTCCGAAAGTCATCCGCGTGAACTCAAAAAGTCCGAAGGGCATACATATTGCCGTTTTAGGAATATCCTCCTCGTTAATCGGAATCTGATGATAAGCTCTGATTAGATCTATTGTTGAAAATACCCTTTATCCGTGCAACTGATAGGCAAAGTCGGTTAGAAATGGAATGGGATAACGATCGGGTTTGGTTTGTGAGTTCAGCATGTGGTAGTCGCCGCAAGGACGCCATGATCCGTCCTTTTTTTGAACGAGTTACCGGATGATTTTTGTGATTCAAAATCACATGGTGACGTGCATTAAGCTCTATCACCAAACTTAAAGTGATACAGCACAATGAATGCCTTAACTTTTCGAATATAGAACAATGCCATAGAACAATGTTTTTAAACCGCTGAAGATACCTTCAAATACTCAAAGCTGGAGCGACTTATTGTTAACAAATTTAACAGAACTGTAACTATTATGAATCATAGACGTTAAAACTTCTAGAAGAAAAATTTGCCATTAGAAGAAATGCATTTGGGATGAGAATCTGAAAATCTGAAATGGCCTATATGCGATAGGGAATAGAATTTAATCTAAAGAAGAGCTAGACGTATACAGTTTATCTACATAATTAAACCAAACCGGTTATTTTCACGAAATACCTAATAAAATGTGTAAGTCTCGTGAATGACACGGTATATCCGAACTTTCACTCCACCGATATCAGTCTACTAATTGCCAGATCACGGATAACTGTACTATGAACCTTCCATCTACAATTCTCAATTTTGTGAAAACGTTGGACGTTGGTATGTCTTCTATTTCCCAAAATAATTTTAGGGCAGTATTTAATCCAAATATAGTTCCAATGGCTATGGCATTGCCTTGTTACCTGATTATGTTAAATTGAAGATCAGCTAAATTTAAATTCAGATTAAGAATGTTCGCAGTTATTAATCGTTGTCATTACTAGAGCTTCGGTTTAAATATACTTGTATAGGGTGACTTTCTTGCTCTAAAAGTCATGTCAACTTTCCCTTTAGTTGAAATGTAGACCCTAAATCCAGAAGAATTCTACAAAAGTATTCTTCCTCATAAATATGAAATATCTTCACTTCAGAGCTGTGGGTAAAATACGGTTGTTTTATATGTCAGAATTCAGTGTTTATTGAGCACGATTACCATTGTTGAAATAAGCTGGAAGTTGCTTGTTTAGATGGTTAATAATTTGGTATCATCTAAGTGCAGGAGCATATTATTTTTTTCCAATAAATTATTCGTTTTGACATCGACAAACAGCTGAATACTAAGAGGCTGATTCTCAGATAGTTAAAACAACGGTTTTCTGATTTTATGATCTGCCTCCGTTCCAAAATTTACAGAGTCTTGAATTTAATACAGTCTAATATATCATGTTCGATTTTGTATGGCACACGTGGATTAAGTTCGGTTGTTACATAGGCCGCTGCCAATTTTTGCATTGGCGGCTTCCTACTTACACTTACACCTGGCTATAGCGACCCGGCGATCGGTTTAGTAGGAACTTGAAGAGATTGTCAAGGATTAGTAAGTCCTTAGAACATGATGTTTGGGCCCATAATGCACTCCTCTCCGTGTCCAATTTTTCTTCTAGAATGATTGATCGATGGTTGACTCATAAATATGTTAGTGGTGTGTTTCTTGCTGTCGTATCTTTCAGGCAACTTTCTAAAGGCTTCGAAATAGTTGGTTTCCGTTATCGTAATATGCATCAGAAGATTTAAAAACCCCTTTAAAGGAACCCTCTAGGTATTGAACTTTTTGGTCCAGTGATAAAAAGGCACTTTTATGAAATTTTGACAAATAAATCATAAAAGACTGCCATTACGAGTACTGCCCTATAAACAGTTCTATTTTGATTTTTGAGAGTTTCACCTTTACCACTGCTGTTGATGCATTCATGCTGTGGTTTACCGTAATAGCATAAATTTTTTGATGTTCCCCAAGGTACTCGAATAGACCTATTTAACTTGGCATCCACGTGATATAATTCTTCAGCGATCAATTCAAGTGTGGGCTCCAACTCATTTGAGTTAAAAAAAATCCATATATATTCTCTTTATCTACGACAGGTTGAATAATATTATGAAGCTTTGTCATTTGCCTGTTTATAGCGCCTCGTAAAATGAAAGGCCATGTAATATTCCAACAAAATTACATAAATTTTAATGCTGAACATTATCTTTTATGGGTTTCAATAGTTGGATTGTATAGTATGCTCCTAAACAATACCAAGACATTTTTAAGAGCCTATAAAATCCGTACCAATAATTGAACACCAGTTTGCTTGAGTGACTCAACAAACAAATGTGATTGGCATTAGCAGTTGGAGAGAAGGATAGGGGTTCGGGTGGATTTGGATGATAAACGTCCTCGTTTCTTGATTATTATTAATCAACTGATATGAATGGTTAGACAACACGATAATACTTAACTTTTTATGTAATTGAAACCATCATCGCCTTGAAGCTATCTTAGACTTTAATACGAGAGGAATTTAAAACGTCCTCTGACAACAAACGTTATTCAAAATTACATCATTTAAGGCACCAAAAATTGTATGCTGTAAATGTGTCGCATCACGCGTTTTTTTTTTTTTGTATACATGCATACATGTTGCGATACATTTTTACATTTATTTGAGTAGCGGAAGTGTTAACGACAAATACTCAAAGAACTGATTTTGTTCGGCAAGTGAGACTTGTGGCTTGGGTTGCGTTAAATTTCAAATTTGTTCCAAAATCCTTTTTCAGATCTAGTGACTAGTGACGTTGACCAAAAATGATTTTCCTTTTCTGATTTTATAACATTGATGTATTTATATATTTATTTATACCGCATAAGTTTCCGACGGACAAAGCGATTTTAGAATTAGCCATCGACAGCTGTCGGTATATCATTAACTATAACAGTTTGTAATTTTTGATTCAAGCGGTGTAAAAAAAAACCCAGGAGACATTTTTGTTCCTGTGTTGTCTGAGGTGAAAGTCGGGAATAACTTGAAAATGGTAAGTCTCTAATTAATACCATTTTGAACAATATTGAATTTAGATTTTTTAATGCTGTTAGACCTTTAAAGATTGTTTAGGTTTTCAGTACAACATTGGAATTAACTCGTAACAACATCTAAAATTTGATTTTAAAAATTTTGCTAATCTGGCTCAAAGATTGTATTGTTGGCCACATATTTTCTTTTCATAACATATAATAATTTTTAAAATATAGTGCTTCTTAAACTTTTCATACTGCGGCCCACGAAATCGAAAAAAAAATCCAGGGCTCCCAAAAATTCATAACGAAGCCCCGCCAATTTAAAAAAATGTTCTATAAACCCAAAATATTGTCTCAGCTTCATCCGATTTCGGCCCGTGGCGTACTGCAGCTATCGGGGGGGTCACAGGTGGTGGATAGTGGACGACCTATCGATAGGTAGGTTAGCGGTGAATTAAATAAGCTGCCCCCAACCGCAGTCCAGCTGGGGGGAGAGTCTTAGGGAACTGGGGAATGGTTAACCTCAGTTCATTAATTTCTGAGTGCCTATGATGCCCAGCATGGAAAGGCGAACAGATGGCGCCAGAAAACCATCGACCAATAACCACGGCGGACTGGGCGTCACGTCCTCTCTGCACCTCCGGAGTCTCCGCGGGTGATGAGTGGGGGACCCTATAAACGGGTGACCCGGTGAATGGAATGGATCCCATTGGATTGGGCTCTCCACGTGATTAGGTCAATGGGGGAAAGAATGGGTGGAGGGAAGGGGGTGCAGGGAGGCCAGGGTGCGAGCGAGCCGAATGGGCTGGATTAAGGCGTTAAGCGACCCGTGTTGATGGTCAACTAGGCTGGGGGCCCATTTAACAAAGCCCAGTCGCTAACGGAGCCCTCTGGATACCTGGCGACCTCCAGTTGTAATTAGCCTTACCTGTGTTTACGGATCTCTGAGCAGGCGGACCTTTATTTCTCTGATACTCGTGGGAATCCAATGGATAGATCAAAAACAAAACCAAAGGGCACCGGCTCTCCTCAAAAGCCGGTATCAGCGGAGGGAGGTACCTCGAACCAGACGGGTGGGGCCTCTAAGGTTGCAAAGGTGGTTGACTCTAGGGCACAAGTCCCGGGAGTTAGCGGTACCAACGCAGCACAGGGGAGTGGGACGAGAGACATTCCTCCAGCGAAAAGGCGATACAGGAATCGCCGCTCGGCGCTCCGAATTCTCGAGAAGTGGGCTGCGACCCCCGAGAGGCAGCTTACGAAAGAGCAAAGAAGATCAGTAGCTTGGGCAAGGAGCACTGTGGGCTGCGGAAGCTCGGAAAGGGACCATATGTCGAAAAGACAGCGGTCCCAGGATGAGGTGGAAGTAGTCAACAGCAAGCGGGCCAAGTTGGTGACTGAAAACAAGCCGAGCTCCAACTCAGGGACAAAGCTGTTCAGCGAGGTCCTGAGGGAGCATGTGTTGATGCTAACCGTCATTGACGAAAGTCAAGAAGATGGGAGCATCACGGCGGAAAAATGGAGGTTGGTGTATAATGCACTCAACCTCGTCTTTTTGAAGGTCCTGGGTGAAAATCCGGGACCACCCCCATCCTGCAGAGATGCGGGATGGTATCAAGGGCGTGTAAAGATGACTGCATGCTCGGACTCTAGATCTGTGGATCTGAACAAAAAGGCTATAGCCAAAGTAGGGGAGGTGTGGCCAGGCGCAAAGCTTGCGGCAGTTAGCTGGGAGGAAATTCCCAGCAGGCCGAGGGCACGTGTATGGCTGCCATCCGAACCGGCTAGCCCGGACGAAGCTTTGAAAATCATTCAGGCCAGTAACCCGAATCTTCCGACCGGAAATTGGAAGATCGTCAAGCAGGAGGAGGCCAAGGGGGGCTCGAAATTATCAATCATGGTGATTAAATAAGGAGCCCCTTGCCCTTATTCACAAAACGAAGGAAGTAATTAACTTCGGTTTCGGGTCAATTACTCTCAACGTTTATAAGAAGGATGGGGCGGAAGCGCGTACGGGAGGCCAACCGGAGGACGGTGGCAACCCGCCCAGGCCTGAAGGGGGTACCAGCAGCATAAGGGAAGAAGCTGAGGGTAGGGGAGAGAGTGAATCCGGCGACTTCGGTAGGGCAAGGACTCTCTCGAAGGATGAGGAGGTGCACATAAGCGAAGGAGCTGGTGTACCGATGGAGGAGGATGTTGACAGCCCGGCCAGACGGGGGGGCACTGACAAGTCCTCTATAGAGGATATGAGGGGTGGCGAGACGGGCGTATCCGGCGCATCCCAAATTACCGAGAATTAATATTCCTGCGGTAGCAGGAATTTATCATAGAGGTAGGTAGAGGTGAAATGGTTATGATTAAGATAACTCAAATTAACCTTAACCATTCTAAGGCTGCTTCGGCAGCTCTACTCCTCAGGCTGACTAGTTCGGGTGAGGATGTGATACTAATCCAAGAACCTTGGATTAACAATAACAGGATCTGTGGCCTCAGAACCAAAGGGTACAAAATTATATCCTCTAGTAAGTTTGGGAAGATCAGATCCTGTATTCTTGGGAAAAATAATATTAATCTTTTCCTTCTCTCTCAATACAGCAATGGTGACACTACTGCAGTTAGCCTGGAAGTAGGCACTTGTAGATTCTGGCTAGTTTCAGCCTACATGGACCGGGAGAAGGAGGTTCCTCCGGATAACCTGGAGGAGCTGATCCGTAAAGCGGAACAATCAAAGGTAGGTGTGGTACTGGGAGTGGATGCTAATGCGCATCACACTATCTGGGGAAGCACAGACATTAATGAAAGAGGTGAGTCGCTTTTTGATTATTTGATGAGTACTAACCTTTCAGTGTGTAATATTGGGCGGGAACCCACATTTATTACTAGTAACAGGCAGGAGGTTCTAGACGTGACCCTTGCCTCAAATAATATTCTTCATATGGTTAAAAATTGGAGGGTGGATAAGGAACACTCCTTTTCTGATCATCGATATTTAACCTATAGCCTCGATATTCACCCTGCTACCCGGGAAGCCTTCAGGAACCCTAGAAGGACCAACTGGAGCAAATATGGGAAATTATTGAAGGAAATATTACCGACGAGGGCTATGGAGCCCCCGACGACCGTTGGGGAGCTGGAGGACATGGTGGCTAGCGTTACTAGCGCATGCAACCGATCCTTTCGCGCTGCCTGCCCACTGGCTAGGCCTAGGGGTAGGCAAAAACCGGTATGGTGGTCCAGGGAACTGGGAACTTATCGAAAGGCTTGTAGGATAGCCTTTAATAGAGCCAAAAATACAAGGGAGGCTCAGGATTGGGACTCCTATAAGGAGAAACTCGGAATTTATAAGAAAGAGTTAAGAAAGGCACAAAGGAGGTCTTGGAGAATCTTCTGTGATAATATGGAAGAGGTATCCGAAACCTCCCGCCTTAGGAAGATTCTTTCCAAAAGTACATCTAGTCCTAGTTTTTTGATAAAACCGGACGGATCTTGGACAGCTTCTAGTGGAGAATCTCTGGAGCTTCTGTTCGCGACACACTTCCCAGGGAGCTTTGAAGACCTGTTGGTGCGTAGCAATCATCAGGAATCACTGTCAGTAACCACAGAGGATATCGTAACCAGAAAACGGATCCTATGGGCACTGAGGGGTTTTAAACCATTTAAATCGGCTGGTCCGGATCAAATTATACCAGCGGAACTTCAAAACAACTCAGTAATTATTCTTCCTTACCTGGAAGCTATATTCAAAGGGTGTTTGAAGCTGGGCTATATTCCTAGGTACTGGACGGAGGTCAATGTGGTGTTCATACCGAAAGCGGGGAAAAGCTCACATGTCTATCCTAAGGACCTAAGACCAATAACTCTATCATCCTTTCTTTTGAAAACCTTGGAAAGGCTGCTGGATGTATACATCAGAGATAAAATAGGTGCCAGGAAGTGGGCATCGTCTCAGCATGCGTACACAAAGGGTAGATCTGTGGACACGGCTCTGCACGCCTTGGTGTCTACGATTGAGAAATCGATTAATTCGAAGGAATTCTGTTTGGTGGCCTTCCTGGATATAGAAGGCGCCTTTAATAATGTGAAAACGGAGGCAATCAAGGAGGGATTGTCATTTTTGGAGGTGGACGTTCCTCTGATAGGGTTAATCAATTATATGCTGGGAAGCAGGATTGTTAGCTCGAAGTTGGGGGACTCCACCTTCAAGAGGCGAGTAACTAGGGGAACTCCGCAGGGGGGGGGGGGGGTTCTGTCCCCTCTTCTCTGGAACATAGTGGTAAACGGGTTACTACTTGAATTGGAGAGAGAGGGTATTGGAGTTATCGCGTACGCAGATGACGTAGCTTTAGCTGTTACCGGGAAATTCCTGGGCACGATTGTAGACGTAATGCAGAATGCGCTTACCATCGTTACGAAATGGGCTGGCAAATGTGGACTTGGTATTAACCCGTCCAAGACAGAGCTGGTACTCTTTACTAAGAAATACAAAATCCCGGTAGTTGTCCCTCCTACCTTAAATGGCACGATACTTGCTTTTACTGATAGAGCTAGATATCTGGGCATTATCTTGGACAGTAAGCTTAGTTGGAAGCCCAACATGTTGGAGAGAATAAACAAAGCTACTATTGCTTTGTGCTCCTGTAGGAACGCCATTGGTCATAGATGGGGTCTGAAGCCGGAGCTGGTACACTCGCTCTACACCGCCGTAGTGAGACCTGTACTCATGTACGGGGTGGGTGTTTGGTGGCCAGCTCTGGACAAGGTAACTTACAAAAGTAAGATTGAGAGAGTGCAAAGAACGGCCTGTATGCTTGTTAGCGGGGCATTGAGGTCGACACCGACAAGTGCCTTAGAAGTTATGTTGCACCTTCTTCCGGTCAACATTTTTGGCAAACAGATGGTGGCAAATACGGCTGTACGACTTGCAGCCGTCTCTCAGTGGAGGTGTCTTAGTATAGGACACAAAGGATGAGCTGGCAAATCTTGACTACATTAAACCTACTCTACGCTTCGAGAAGCGATTTCGGACCTCCTTCCCTTCAAGGGAATCCTGGAGGGATAGACCGTTATCGGAAACCGAAGCATTGCAATTCTTCACAGATGGCTCCAAGCTAGACGGCAAAGTAGGAGCTGGAGTATTCTGTGACAAATTAAATGTAAATATTTCTATTCGTCTCCCTGATTACTGCAGCGTGTACCAAGCTGAAGTCGTAGCGATTTAGGAGGTCATGACGTGGTTGAAGCATAATGTGTTATCCTCAGACGATATCACAATCTATGTGGACAGTCAAGCGGCGATCCGGTCGTTAGAATCGGTGTCTTTGGCGTCACGGGTGGCGTTGAGTTGTCACTCATCTCTAAATGAGATAGGTGAGCATTTCAACATCCAGGTAGTCTGGGTCCCAGGTCACTCGGGCGTCATGAGGAACTGCAGGGCAGATGAACTTGCTAGGCATGGTACGACTCTCCAGCTGCAACCGGAAAGGGCAAGTCTGGGGAGGCCTATCACAGCGCTGAGACAAGCACTTGGGAAGCAGGCGCTATCCTCAGCGGGGGAAAGGTGGTCTAACGCCCTCACCTGTAGAGTTGCAAGACAAGTTTGGCCAAAGCTGGACTTGGGGCGCACTAGGGCATTAATATCCTTACGAAGACGTGAATTAAGAACGGTCGTAGGAATTATCACGGGACACTGCCTTTTTGGAGAACATGCAAGAAGGCTGGGTCTGGAGGCTAATGACTTCTGCAGAAGCTGCTTGGACGAAGAGGAGGAAGAGACGTTGGTCCACTTCCTTTGCTCGTGTCCAGCATTGGCTCTCAGAAGGCACAAACACTTAGGTAAGTTCAAGATGGACTGCCTCTCGGATCTCGAAAACATTAAAGTGCGGGACGTCTTACGCTACATAAGTAGCTCGAAATGGTTCCAATAGGGGTAAAAGGGGATACATCCTGTGGTGTCACAATGGACCGTCACCGGTCTAAGTGTGCGTAAGCAGCCACTCCAACCTAACCTAACCTTCATCCGATTTGGAAGTAAAAAAATTATTTACGCAAAAAAGTTATAGAATTCCACAAAATTGCTAACGAGAAACTTTTTAAAATTACCTACTAATTATGTACATACATTTTCAATATCTAATTACCAGTATTTTCATACACCTAACTTCCTATAGTTTTTACTTTAAATTTAGCTCCTAAATTTCCGAGAATTTACTTCGAATATCGACCTCTGATTTAAATATGTTTCTACTTCATAAAACGCCTTAATTTTACCCATATTTTTTTCTCCGCAGATCAAGGTTTGTGTTCTGAAATTCCTATTTATGTTCATTGTAGAATAGGAACTTGCCTACCAAAATCGTCGTGGTTGTGGAATTTATCTACACATCACATATCTTACAAAAATGATTAACAGCACAAAAAACTGTAGCAGTCATTGATAATAGATAGATTTAAAAATTTGTGTCGGAATAAATTGTTCTGTTTATTAGAGTTATTAAGCTAAGGTAAGCCTTGAAGACTCCTTGGTAACAACTCCACGGCTCCCTATGGAGCCGCAACCCGCAGTTTGAGAAGCCCTGATGATAAGTGACTTAACGCCAGGGTGTTATGTAAATTTATATAAAAATTGAATTTAAAAAATTTGGCCCAAATATCGTGCCACATATTTTGTAAACGATAAATCATTTAGAATAAGCATGATGGGTCCATATATGTAAGTTCGTACGAAATTTTATTTAAACATTTGTCAATTTGGCCCATAGATCAAACACAAGGCAATTTGTGGCCAATTTTCATAAGTAGTTGGAGATTCTCTCTCATCAAAAAATATAACAACTTCCAAAAATCTAGAATATAAGTGACTTAGGAGAGGCGTGTTGCGTTCGTATATGTAAGTTTATAGAAACTTTGATTTTCATAAAGTTTTTAAATTAAATTTCGACTTACAATCCGACGATCAGAATTCGATTTACTGACCCAAAGGACAATCAAGCACAAAGCCGATCGACCGGCAGACGAACAAATAAAATTGATACATCAGTACTGTATAAAAGAAAAGAATCAAGTCTGGTGGTGGAAATGTTGTAAAGGGTATTCCAATTTAAGGTTAATTTTTAAATTTTTAAAGGTCAATTGTTTCTACGACATGCTGTATGACATGTGCCACGGTTCTGCTGAAAACACTTATTCTTACATACATACCTTCCAAATTCGTCAAACAAAAAAATTGTCATCATATTCCGATATCGAGGTTCATTATAGGTTAACACAGGTGTTAAGTCGTTTTGCTGACTAAAATAACTGGAAGGTACAGTGTAAACATACATCTGCTGACATGATGATTACAGTTCAGTGTATAGGTAGAGTGGAAAAATCTACCCATGAACAACGACGTTCATTTCACAATTCGTCTCATCTATATTGCAACTATAATTCAACTATACTATATCTCAACGTTTACCGCAACTGTAATATATATCAACTATATTGCAACTATATTTCAACGATATAACTCAACGGCTATATTTCCATGCCAACCGTTATAGGTATAATATAACGGTCAACGTGCAACAATAAAACACATGGTATTTGCCAAGAAAGTGAGGTTAAATACACAAATCATCTGGAAAACAAAGACTGGTAAAATTTCAATATTTATAATTTATATCAAATTTAATTCTTAATTGTAACTTGATAATATTTATTGTGTTCATATCTTTGGTTGTGTCCTACTTAATTAAAATGTCTGTCGAAGTGATTCGATGTCGAAGCATAATCAGCGCGTTGCAAGGTCGCGTAAAATATTATGAAGATCAGTTAAATTTAGATGAAAATAATTTAACACAAGGTGATCTTGAATCTATGTTAGACCGAATTAAGTCTCTTTATTTAAGATTTGACGATGCTCAGTTCAAGCTCGAGGAACTTGAACCCACGGAAATGGATTCACCCGCGCGCGATAAATTTGAAACATATTGCAGAACTGTCGAATCCCAGATTCGAAATAGATTGCATGAGTGTGACGGAAGTTCCATCAATTTATCTAATATTAACTCATTGCATAAAGCAAGTATTGATCTTAAATTTGCTTCATTACCATTGCCTGAAGTTCCATTACCAAAGTTTGATGGGTCTTTTCTTTCATGGGTCGGTTTTCGTCAAACGTTCGCACAACGGGTTCACAACGAAACCAGAGTCAATACAAATCTTAAGTTTTCCTATTTGGAACATTGTCTTAGGGGAGGTTCAGCATATCATTTCATTGAGTCCATTCCAAATGCTGACGGCAATTACGAACAAGTTTGGAATGCTCTTTTCAAGCATTATGAGAACCAGCCGCGAATTAGAACATTGCATATGCAGGCATTATACAAGCTTGAACCAATTCGAACGGAAAACAATGCAAGGGATTTATTTAAATCTTCATTGATTCCTTTTGGAAACAGTATAATGCACTCAAATCATTGAAAGTACCAATCGATCAATGGGATCTGATCTTGGTGTTCCATGTTTGTCAGTTAGTTGATCCTATATCACGCCATCAGATTGGGATCAAGAAACCATTTGATCGAGATCCAACCATTCAAGAGGTCATAGACATTTTTAGTCAACGTGCTCGAGTACTGGAGACTCTCGCTCCCGTAAGTAGTAGTACTCCTAAGATAATCTCTGATATCAAAAAACCTCAAAAATCAAAATATGCTATGGTGGTCACTGGTGCTCAGAAACCGATATCATGTTGCTATTGTAATTCCGATCACTTCATTTATAAATGTGAATCATTTAAATCGTTATCATTGAAGGATAGAAATCAATGGATCAAAGAGAAAAAATTCTGCCATAATTGCTTTGGAACCCATCACATTTCTAAATGCAAATCAAAGCTTTCATGCTATACTTATAAAAAAAGACATCATTCCCTGTTGCATAACCCAAGTTACTTCACCAACCAAAACCAATATGACATGACGGTCATTTCTAGTTTGATGTCATCCGATTCAAATCATTCCAATGCTTCCCCAGGGGTGTCAGCCCCGACCAAGGTAGATGGTATAGGTAGTAGCTCTGAACAAGTAAGAAACGATCATGGCAGCAAGATAGCGAAAGTTTCCAACTCAAATCCAATCGCTTCATCAAGCACTCATAATGGGCTTGGTATAATCCAATCAAATGTTGCAACAGATGCGACAATTGAGAAAGATCAGACGATTTGTCTTTATTCGACCGAAACCCAAATTCTATTGTCCACCATTTTAATTTGGATACGAAGTTCTAAGGGAACACGTATTTTGTGTCGCGCGCTATTGGACTCTGGATCCCAATCCAATTTCATTACAGAAAATATTTGTCAAAAATTGGGAGTTCAGAGGCAATCAGTCTATATTCCAGTCACAGGAATTAATTCAAACATGACAGAGGTCAGACATAAGGTCAATGTGACAATAGAATCTCGAACTCAAATCTATGAACAAAATTTGGATTTCTTGGTGCTTCCCAAAATAACAGGCAAACTGCCGTTACACCAAGTCAACTTTGATCTTTCCAATTTGCCTGATGGTATGGAATTGGCTGATCCAAAATTTTACCAGCCTGAACGTATTGATGTGTTGATTGGTGCCGAGGTCTTTTGTGACATATTCAATGGTGAAAAAGTTTATGTATGTAAAGAGCTTCCACCATTCCAACAATCAGTTTTCGGTTATGTCGTTTGTGGAAAAGTCACCAGTTCGGTTCCGTCAACATTAGTGTCACTAGTGTGTTGTGACGTTGAGGTGCTGAGAAAAGAGGTTCAAAGGTTCTATCAAATCGAGGATCTCAAAACCAAAAACAACTTCTCATTGGAGGAGAAGGCTTGTGAAGCCTGTTATGTAAAAAATGTTAAAAGAAATCCCGATGGAAGGTATAGTGTATCTCTTCCAGTCAAGGCAAGCATATCAAATTTATGTGACAATAAAGGTAATTCGTTAAGACAATTTTATAACCTAGAAAAGAAGTTGAGTTCAAACCATGTATTAAGGCAGTTATATTGCCAATTCATGAACGAATATCTTTCATTAAATCATATGCAATTGACGGAACGGTCGGAACCTAATATATCGTATTTTCTCCCACACCACGCAGTGTTGAAAGAGAACTCTACTACAACGAAACTACGTGTCGTTTTCAACGGATCATCAAAATCATCGTCTGGACTGTCACTTAATGATGCATTAATGACAGGGCCAACTATTCAACAAGAATTGTTTTCAATTTTACTTCGTTTTAGGAAGTACAAAATAGCTATCAGTGCCGACATTGCTAAAATGTATCGACAGAAAGAAATTGATCCAAGGCATCGTAATCTCCAACAAATCTGGTGGCGAGAATCACAGGAACATCCTCTCAAAATATATCAATTAAAAACCGTAACATACGGCACCACTAGTGCACCATTTCTAGCAATTAGAACGCTCAAACAATTAGCTAGTGATGAACATCAACAGTTCATGAAAGCGTCTCAAAGTCTGTTAGACGACTTTTATGTTGATGACTTTCTGGGAGGGTCGCAAAGCGTAGAAGAGGCGAAAATACTTAAAGCCGAACTAACCGCCTTACTTGCCAAGGGTGGGTTTCAGTTGACGAAATGGTCTTCCAATAGCAAGGAAGTAGTTCCTAACCAAAATCAGGATCTTGATAATGTAGTCAGTACTTTGGGCATAAATTGGAATGTTCATCAAGATACACTTAAAATTTCGTTAGGTAAAAGTGCTCAGGTTCGTGACTCATGTAATCCAAATAAAAGAATGATTTTATCAAAAATCGCACAGATATTTGATCCGCTAGGCCTTTGTGCTCCTGTAATCTTCAGGGCTAAATTGTTTTTACAAAGGTTGGGGAATATTCCAAATCTTGGTTGGGATGATATTCTACCTGAACCCTATCAGTCTGAATGGATTGCATACTCAGAACAAATTCATTTGTTATTAAGTATTGAGGTGCCCAGGTGTATAGGCCCGAGTGCATTCAGTCGTATAGAACTCCATGGATTCGGAGATGCATCTGAGGCTGGATATGGATGTTGTATGTATATCCGAACGTTGGATTTGAATGGCCGATACCATTGTCAATTGCTTTGCTCCAAATCCAGAGTGGCACCACTCAAGATACAAACAATACCCCGTCTTGAGTTATGTGCCTCACTTCTACTGGCCCAACTATACGAGAAAGTTCAACAGTCCATACAAATTAAATTTGACAAAGTTAAATTATATACTGATTCTGAGGTCACATTATTCCGAATAAACTCATCTCCAGCAAAATATGCGACTTTTGTTGCGAATAGAGTTTCACAAATACAGGATATTGCTCCACCTGAATTGTGGGCGCATATAAATTCTGAATTAAATCCAGCTGATTTGGTGTCACGCGAGTTAACGCCGTGTGAATTAGGTGATTGTGATCTATGGTGGAGAGGTCCTCCATTCTTAATGGAAAAAGACGAATCTAGGGAGATTCCTAAAGTTGGTTTCTCTGATATTCATGATACCGAATACAGGAAGACAACTGTTTTATTGGGAGTTCAAAAAAGATCAAATGATCTAATAGAACGGTTCTCGGATTTCAACAAGTTAGTTCGAATTTCTGCACTGTGTCTCCGGTTTGGTCACAACCTAAGAGCTAAAACTGTTGATGGTCGAAAAGTCAATGAATTGTCTTTCGAAGAAATCGATAATGCACTCAAGAGATTAATCCGTTCTGTCCAAGTAGAGGCGTTCGGAGTCGAAATCAACCAGCTTGAATCAAATCAATTGGTCAAGAAACAAAGCGCCATTTCCAAACTTAGTCCGTTCATGATACAGGTTTGTTACGTGTTGGTGGCCGGTTAGAAAATTCCTTACTTTCATTAGATCAAAGGCATAAAATGCTCTTGCCAGCAAATCATAATTTCACAAATCTGTTAGTACGAAAGGAAAATGTTCGAAATTTGCATGCCGGTCCACAGGCGTTACTTTGTTTTTTGAGACAACGATATTGGGTCATTGGTGGAAAGCAGGTATGCAAGAATGTTGTACATAAGTGTTTAGTGTGCTTTAAAATAAAACCACGGTCAGTAAACCAGATCATGGGTCAATTACCTGCGAATCGTGTTCAACCGTCTCGCCCATTCGAACACGTGGGAGTTGATTTTTGTGGTTCATTTGGTCTCCGTCAACCAATTCGATCAAATGTAGTCACTAAAGGTTATATCGCAATTTTCATCTGCTTTACAACTAAAGCCACTCATTTGGAAGTGGTCAGTGATTTATCCACCCAGGGATTTTTGGCAGCACTCAGGCGATTCACTTCTCGAAGAGGGCGTTGTGCTAATTTGTATAGTGACAATGCCACTAATTTTGTTGGGGCTCAAAATGAGTTGAGAGAATGGAAATCACTGTTCGAATCTGCTGCTCATAAGCATAAAATTTTAAAATATTGTGGTGAAGAAGATATAAACTGGCAAACTATACCACCCCGTTCTCCTCATTTTGGTGGTCTGTGGGAGGCGGCGGCTAAGAGTGCAAAGTACCATTTACAAAGAGTAATGAACTCATTCAGGTGCACATTCGAAGAATTGAATACCTTTGTGACTCAAGTCGAGGCCTGTCTCAACTCACGACCACTTTCTTCAATGTCCAATGACCCGTCGGACATATCTGTCCTCACCCCTGGTCATTTCCTTATTGGAAGACCCATAAACGCAATTCCTGAACCTTCTCTGTCTCACTTGAATTTTAACCGACTATCCAGATATCAACGTATTCAGTATGCTTTACAACAGTTTTGGAAACGCTGGTCATTGGAATATCTGTCCGAATTACAACATCGGCATAAATGGATAGACCCTAAATCAAATGTAGAAATTGGTTCTCTGGTCCTACTAAAGGATGACAGTCTCCCACCCATGAAGTGGATTATGGGACGTGTTGTGAAGATTCATCCCGGATCCGACGGTTTTGTGCGAGTCGTTACGGTCCAAACCGTTGCGGGCGAATTTAAACGAGCCATTTCTAGGATTTGCATGCTACCAGTGGAAACGGATTCCACCGAGATTGACCGGGGCATCGACGAGTCTGAAGGTTTTCGGGGTTTGATTAAATATAAAATTAGTATTGTCAAGATAATGGTTATTGCCTACCATCGGATCACATTTAAATTAAAAGTTAGTATCGTTACTATTGAAATTGTTAATTTATTTTCCATATTATCAAAAAATTGTGAAAGGACACAACACGATATGCATTTTTTTGTTTTTTTTTGGCATCAATTTGTCATCTATTGTATTTGACCTTAATAATGATTAATGTTGCGTTTGCAACCGTCATTTTGTTGATGAGAATTGCGCCTGTGTGGGGCTATTTTGAAATTAACTATTTCAAGGTGGCCAGAATGTTAAGTCGTTTTGCTGACTAAAATAACTGGAAGGTACAGTGTAAACATACATCTGCTGACATGATGATTACAGTTCAGTGTATAGGTAGAGTGGAAAAATCTACCCATGAACAACGACGTTCATTTTTCATTTTTTTTTAGTCTTAGTCTTCGTTGGTCTTCTACACAGTGCAGTTCACATCAGCAAGAAATGCTGTTTTTTGTAAAATAAGAAATCAGTAAATAAAATTTAATAAAGTGATTAAAATAAACAAACAAAGGTGTTTAATATTTCGGCGAATATTTATTACAAAGAAAAGATCCGGCAAATCCCGCAACAACAGGCATTAACGGTTTTTATAGTAACAGTACTCCCAGACTTCACCAGATGATATATTTTGCTTTTTTTCATCCTTTACCGAACCAGGTGCCACAAAATTTGCAACCATTTTTCGAATGAACGCAATTGACGGACCCGAAAACGTACGAAATTTTCTTACCACTCCCAGCACAACCTTCACCAAATTTAAACTAATTTATAACATTAAATACGCGTTATTCAATCGTATAGCTCTCCATTTTTCATAACAAGAATATTTTTACTTGTCATCCGTCGAACGACATACGGCACTCTAGTAAAAAAAAAATTTAAAGGGCGGCAAATTTTCAACTTAACCTCAAATTGGAGCACCCTCTATTTTAAAAAAACTTATGGTTCGACCAAATATAAGTGTTATCAAATTTTAAATCAAATATCTTGACCACCATAATATCTTTGGTCAGATAAAATATTTTAAATTTCCTTTTCTCGTACAACTAACAAAATTTAGAATGAAGGGGTGTTAGAAGAACTCGGATTTCCACAGAAAATGGATTTTTAAATAAAAATAAAAGAAGGAAAACATAAAACAGTTTTAAAATATAGAAAATGGAACAAAAAATATTGAAATGGACGTACTGGAAAAATAATCTTAATATTAAAAAGGAAATTGTATTTTGGATACATCTTGGATACCTAACAAACTCGATGTGTATAGTATTGGAGATAATTTTTTTTTTTTGCTTTATTTATGGATATGAATGATTTGCATGTAACAGCCCACGTTAAATTGTATTTGCTAACCATCAATAAATGTAATTATTATTTAATTATTTTATATTTTAACATATCACATTAATTAATTGTATAAAATATACAATAAAAATGATAAACTCGATTAATTACATAAATAAACAATTAAATTCATATTAAAATTCAAAATAAAAGTTTTTATTTTTATTTAACGGAAATAGCATAAATAAAAATAAATAGAAAATTTATTAAAATAATAAAATATCACCGCCAAATAATTATTTATTTATATTGATGTTTTATGTAGTGTTATTGTTGTTATTTTATTAGAATTTTTTTTTATTTTAATGGTTCCGTAAAAATTAAAAAAAAAATGCAAAAACAATTCAAATAAATTATCATTAATTATTTAATATATAAAGTGTATATATACAAAATTGTGTTTACTCGTTTTTATTTTTATTATTAAATAACATAAATTTTAATTTATTAGTAATTTTGATTTATTATTATTATTGCTTTTTTTAAATCACCATTTTAAATTTGGGAAATTGGTTTAATTATCTGTATAATTTATTGTCTGAACAAGGTAAAATTTGTCGATGGTTTTAAATTTTTATTTATAGCGGTTACAAATTTTAACTAAGAAATTCTACACCGGAGTTTTGTAATAAATCTTATGCGTGTGGGCCTAATTTATAAAAGAAAAATTAATTTTTTCATATTGAAATTAAAATATTTATGATTACATCTCACTGAAAATAATTCTAAGCACAATCCAGAATGCTCTCATTGCGAATATTCGATTAAATAAATATTTCGCCTAAATGTTGATATAATACCGATTTTCATGTGGAAACTTGTAAAAAGCAAAGCCTACTTTTAACAGTTTTCAATTTTTCGATTTGACTACTACTAAAATAATTCCGAAAAATTACAAACTCATAAATGTAAGCTTTGCTTCAAGTTTTCACGTTTACACATTATCTAACTTTTTAGAGGATCAGGGTACTGGCATTTTTTATTGCCATATTCTTTCGGGGTTGGATACGAAATCTTGTTTTTGAAAATGTTTTTTTCCACAATCTTGTTTTTTATAAATTCTGGAAAATAGGGATTTCGGTTACGAAACAAAAATAACTAAAAATATAAATTCTGGAAAATGGGGAATTTACTTCGAGAGACGTAGGAGCTAGGCCCCAAGTTACAAACCTCCAGAAGCGTCGCTTTTACCCGAACATCGGCCGACGACGTCATCATACAACAAACATACAATGTAGAGCCAAAACACAACAAAGTAAATGCTATATTATAAAGGAAGCATAAATTATGGTAGACTAAACAAAATCATAAAGATCATATATTAAATTGCACACCGCATCAACGCAATAATACAAAGATGAGCATTTATGCACAAAATGCATAAAGGCACATATATTATATATATAATTTTTATCTTAATGTAAACATTGAAATATGTATAAAAACTAAAAGAAAAATCCAATAGATTTAGATTTATATTCAGAAATTCAAACTAAAAACATTATATTAAGTTTATATTAAATAAATAAAGATACGTATGAATCTTAAGAGATTCATACGTTTATAAAAAATAAATTAATTAAGGTACGGAGTACTTAATTGGCGCAGCCGGTAGGATAGGTAAAGAATTATTTATAATTCACCCTACTGCAATACCTATCCGTAATATAAAAGTGAAAAGTGAATTAATAATAAAAGTTCGACGGTTTATCGGACCAAATAAATATTAAACACGCCACAATAAAATCTTTATAGAAATACTAGTGTAAACTAGCAAATATTATTCAACGATTTATTGGATAATAAGTTGCAATTAATAATAATAAAGAAAAACATTACACAATTAAATCAGTGAAAGTCTATAATAAAATATACGACGGTTTATCGTATACTAATAAAAGTGGACTAATTCGAATATATCGAATACGTAGTGCTGAGCTGGAAAATTTATTTTCCAGTCTAACGTGTAGTGAAAATATATATATACATATAAAAGAAAAAAAAAGTTCTACATTCTACATACCACCTGGGGTATATACCAGAACAATGATAAAAAATAAATAAATAAAACCGGGAAGTAAAATCTCTAAATGAGACACACCTTGATCATCTTAGCTTTGACTTGGTAAGTGAATTTAACAATTATACGAAATATACTGAATATAAACTCCTTCCCCAAATCACACTAATATATTAAATAAAAATAAATTTTTAACATAATTATTAAATCCTATATAAATTTTAAAATGGCTGAAGAACAAGCAGAGAATAAAATCATTAATGAAAAAGTAAATAAAACATCGATCATTACACGAATGATCAAAGATGTCCCTTGTTATGATGGAAACCCTTCAGGTCTCCACAATTTTATTAGTCAAATGGAAGATTTCATAGAAATGGCAAAACCAGAAATGACAGTGTTACGGCTGTCCACTAAATAAAAGGTAAAAAATAAAATGTATACCTTGCCGTGCAGCGCTTATCGTTCCAAATTTCTGTAGGGTTGCACTCCTACTATATTCCGATTTAGTATATTTCGTTTATTGTTGTTGTTGAATTGGTAGTATATCGTTAATCATTCTTGTATGTAATTTTCTCTTCAGTTCAATGAACTTGAGTTTTGTTTTCTCGATAACTTTATTTATTTATTTATTTTCCTCCTATGTATAAATATACCTGTGCATTTCACAGGGTAGTATTAGTGGATCTTGCGGCTCTTTGCTATTGCTTTGAGATTTATATATAGGATGTCTATGTAGAAAAATTGGTATTGCTTTGTTTGGAAGATGATGCATCTGTTTTGGTCAGGTAGCGTAGGCGTGTATATGTAAATACATTTTTATGTATTTATACATAATAAATAATAAGCACATAGATTTTTTTTTTAAAAAAAAACCGATAAGCGAATTTAAATATCAATTGATTCTGGAAGGCCACCGCGTCAAGTACAATTTTTAAAAAAAATAATAATTCTTTGAAATTGCTAGTACGATCAAATTATACTCGTTAAAGTAAATTGTGGTGATTTTAGATCATTGACGATTACCGTATTGGTATATTTAAAGTCAAATAGTGTGTCTGTACAAAGAAGAGATATGTGAACCAAATACAATCCTCTTTAAGTTTTTTTTACGGGTAAGAAATGGCGCGGTGTTATATTTTAATTGATTTTTAATAAGCTTCCCTTTACTTTATGACACAAGCAGATATACAAAGCCCATCATATTGTGGCAATATATGCAGGGTTAATCATCACATCTCATAAATATAAATTGGATAATTACCGCAGCTTGGCAATTTAACGGGGCCTTCTTACTTTTTTTTGATGGAGGAAAATAGCAGCAAAAAAAAAAAAAAACAGATTCCAGAAAAATTAAAAATAAAACGTTTGGTGTAAAGTTTCATTCGGATAAGCGTGGAATTCGTGTGCTCTATTAAAAATATTTAGTGTTGTTTTTTTTAGTGGATTGGCTGTGTAGTGGCCTTATTAATACGAGTAGATTATTATACGAGTACATATTATGTACTATATATGAATTTTTTTTTTATGTATACACAATATACATTACATAAGTTGTGTAGTAATTGTTTGTCTGAAATAACATTCTTTGAGTTTACAGTAATTTAGTAAATAATTCATAAAGGTTTTTTTTTGTAAATAATAATAAAAAAGGAGGATTTTTGAAATTGAAATTAAATCAGTTAGAGTATATAATGTCAAGTTGGTACTGTGAGGAAGTAGTGTGGTAGTAGCAAACAATTTTTATTTTCAGCAATCAGCCATAAAGAGCCACGGGTACCCTTGGATACTTTTCGGGTGAGTTTTTTTTATATAACTACCATTCATTGTTTGTAGTGTTTTGCGTATCACACACACTTTCATTTTTTTTTAGTAATACTTAGTTTATAAAAAAAAAAGAAAAATTGTCTGATACCATAAATTTGTTTCCAAACATATTTCTTTCATTTGAATTTCATCATGTTATAATAAAATTGTTTTAAGAACTAAATTATGTATTAATTACTTTCTGTTGTTGTTGGTGATGTGTTGGTCCAGTTATCTCATGTGATCTTAAATTTTTTCTGCTTTTGCTAATTTTCAACACGTATAGTTTTTGTTGTGCCTCACGGTAAACATGGCAGTAAAGATCCTCCCACTTTCCACTGATTGCTTGCCCGATAAGAACGTGTTGGCTGCTCATGGAGGTGCGCAACAACAGTTTATCCAGAAACAGTAGTTAGAGCTATTAGAAATAGAGTAATAGGCAAAGCATCAGATGCTCTCGACTTATACGGCACTCTCAACAAATGGGACAATATTAAACATGACCTTACAGCACACATTGCAGACAGAAGGGATGAAACAAGCCTCATCCAAGAACTCCACAGTATCTCTCAAGGCACTGATAAAATCGAAGATTATTTTGCTAAACTATAATCTATCTTAGGATCCTTAAAGAATTGGGCAAAAATAAATGAAATACCCACATTTGCACAAAAAACCCAATGGTATGACAAAATGGCTTTAAACATATTCATTAATAAATTACGTGAACCATTGGGTTCCCATGTCAGATCTATGCAACCCCTATTATTATTATTATTATTGGGGGGGCCATGCGGGCGATCAGCCACTTCGCACTGCGACCTAAAAGATCTATTGTGCTGGCCCCTGCTTAATTATCCGTCCAGTCAATATTCAGGTTCTTAATGAACCTGACGATACTGCCTCCCGGTACGTGATACATACTATCTGGGCTTATTGCTCTCCCTTCTAGATGTTTACTACAGCATGTAGTTCCGCTAGAACAACGGTAGCATTGGAGCTCAAGGACCTCGAGAGGGTTGTCCCACTCTCGTATATTCCTACTCCTGCCCCGTATTCCGTTTGATTTTACTCTTACGAGTTGCTCGGAATTGCAAATCACCTGTAGGTCACCCAGCTTTACTACAGGAAGGCTAAATAAAACTGGAGGGTGCCTGGTATCCATAGTCCGCATATTTTGGGCTGATTAACCTATCAGCCATTCATCTTTCGGCATATGCTGTTCCACCTTAGATTAGGGTTTTTTGTCAAGGTTTTCTCCTTTAGCGCCGTACTTTAGCCTGTGCCAAATGGCCTAAAATGTGCCAAATGGCCTTAGTTACCAGTGGTTGCCACGAGGAGGCAGTACGTACACTTGCGAATTGTGAACAGGTTACCCCTTCCACAATTGTACCCATCACGCAGCTGCCTAATGACAAGACCAGAACAGCTCACGTGATGCGCACCCTACTGGAAGGTTACGGAGCTGGTAGATTAATCTACTCAACTTTGATCCCCCCCTCCAATAGACGCCAAACCACCATGCAACCCCTAACACTAGTAGATGCAAGAACAATATGCATGAGAGAGCAATCCCTCTCTACCCTAAGATATTCAAATAGACCCCCAGTCAATACCAAAAAATACTTCCTTTACGGAACAATTTCGGTAATAACAGTTTTAACCCTCAGAGGTTTCAAACATATCAACCTCCACAATATAGATCTCTAAACAATCTTCCCCCAAAACCAAATTTTAATAATAATTATAAAAATCCCAATCAATACTATAATCATAAACCCTTTACGCCTCAAAAACAAATCATGGGAAAACCAGAACCCATGGATACAACATCTCACACAAACAAATTCAAATACCCCACTTTCGGGCAACGCCCTTTTCAACCTCAATACCCAAATCGATTACAACCAACAGGACCTCCACGGTACCAAGTTGAAGAACTCAACTGTAATGAATATAATGAAGAAGAATATATCTCAGAAGAATATTACCAGCAGGAGCGTAATATAGAAGCTCTAATTGAGGAAACTACAGGAACCGAGACCCCCATCGTAGAAATAGAAGAGGATCAGGATTTTCAATTAGACACACCCGAAACGCAGGTTACTTAGGGCTTAATAATAATAATAACAATCTAAAGGGAATTCAATTACCTTTTATCACCATTCATATTAATAATAAACCAGCAAAAATGCTTATTGACACAGGTGCAAATCGATCCTTTATAAGACCAGATTTAGTTAATCAAGACCAAACCAAAGAAATAGATCCCATCAGGATTTCTACATTGTTTAACAGCACAGAATTAAACTTAGAAGCAACTATCGAAGTAAAAGAATTTAAACAACCTCTAAAGTTTTTAGTGTTTCAATTCCACACTTATTTCGACGGTTTAATTGGTATAGACCTCATGACTCACTTGAAAGCAGATGTGAGTTTAACTAAATCATTAATTATTACACCTGATTTTAAAATCCCTATCGAATATAAATTTAATTTCGTCTCTAGACGACACACTTGCCTCCCTAGGAGCAAGACCCCAATAGAAATTCCAGTTACTATTAAAAATGGTGATATATATTTATTACCCACTCAATTACCAAATGGGTTACTAATTCCAGAAGGAATTTATACTAGTTCGGAACATTACATTAAAACCAATGTAATTAATTATTCTCCAAGAATAAAAGAATTTCTAATAGAAGCTCCCTTGCATTGCAAAGCTTTGGAGGAGCATGGAGATGTACATGAAGTTAACTTCTGTCATTCCACACAGTCTAACGAGGACATAACTAATCTCATTAGAACTGAACACCTGAACGGTGAAGAAAAACATGCTATCTTGAAATTAGTAAAGGAATATGAACATATTTTCCAGAAAAGTGAAACATCACTAAGTTTCACAAATCAGATCAAACACAATATAAAATTAAAAAACGACACGCCAATATTTACTAAAACATATAGATACCCGTTCATTCATAAAAAAGAAGTGGAAGAACAGGTATCCAAAATGCTTACACAAGGAATAATTAGACCTTCCTTCTCCCCCTGGAGCTCTCCAGTGTGGATAGTACCTAAGAAGGCTGACGCCTCAGGTAAAGTAAAATGGCGTATGGTAATTGATTACCTCAAATTGAATGAGCAAACTATAGGAGATAAATATCCAATTCCTAATATATCCGACATACTAGATAAGCTAGGTAAATGTCAATATTTTACTACGCTAGACTTGGCATCTGGATTTCACCAGATAGAAGTGAATCCATTGAACCAAAGTAAAACAGCGTTCAATGTAGAATTCGGGCATTACGAATTCATCCGAATGCCCTTCGGTTTAAAAAATGCTCCTAGTACATTCCAGAGAGTCATGTCTAATGTACTCGGGAACCTTCAGGGTACCACATGTCTATGTTACATGGACGATATAATAATATTCTCGGTAAGTTTACAGGAACATATAGAAAACCTCTCGAAAGTCTTCAATAGACTAGGAGAAGCCAACTTAAAAATACAACTCGATAAATCTGAGTTCCTTCATCAAGAGGTGAGCTTCCTGGGACATGTAGTAACACCCAAAGGAGTAAAACCAAACCCCGAGAAAATCAAGGCCGTAAAGAACTTCCCGATACCAAAAACAGAAAAGCAAATCAAGAGTTTTCTTGGTTTACTAGGTTATTACCGGAAGTTTATACCAAACTTTGCACAATTAACTAAACCAATGACTAAATATTTACGAAAGATAGAAAAACTTAACGTTAATGATCCTGAATATATTAAAAGCTTCGAAAAATCAAAACAAGTATTATGTGAAGAACCCATACTCCAATATCCAGATTTCTCACAACAATTTACGTTGACTACAGATGCTAGCAATTATGCGCTGGGCGCCGTTCTGTCACAAGGACCAAAGGGATCCGATCTACCTGTTTGTTATGCAAGCAGAACATTATCTACAACTGAACAAAATTACTCCACCATTGAAAAGGAGCTACTTGCCATAGTATGGGCAGTAAAGTATTTCAGGCCATACCTTTTTGGCAGACAATTCAAAATTGTCACTGACCATAAGCCACTTACCTGGCTATTCTCACTTAAGGAACCTAATTCCAAACTAGTCCGATGGCGACTAAAATTGGAAGAATACAATTACGAGATCGTATATAAAAAGGGTATCCTAAATTCTAATGCCGATGCATTATCTAGAATCGAAGTAAATAATTCAGCAACATCATCTGATGACAATACAAATATGCTATCCACTAATCAAACACCTATCCCTGTCACTCAAAATAGTATAAATACATTTAAAAGGCAATTAATCATCAAAATATCAAATGTGAACGAACCCATTGTCAAGAAGCAAATTTTATTCAAAGATAAGTTAAGAATATCAGTCTGGTTACCAGAAAATAACAGAGGATTAGAGACAAGAATTAAAGATTGCATACGATCAGCTACAGGTAGGCAACAAAAAGACGTAACATGTATATACACATACGATGAGTTCACATTTGAACTCGTTAAACAAGTATATCTTAAGATGATAAATCTGAAACCTAGATCTACAGAACCAAGAGTCAGGTTAGTTAGATCTAAATCATTCTTGATAGACATAGAAGATCCAGTAGAACAGGATCAGAAAATACAACAGGTCCAAGAATTAAATGAACACAGAGGAATGAATGAAAATTATGAGCAAATAAAAATGGCTCATTACTTTCCACATTTAAAAAGCAAAATACAAACATACATATCTAAATGCGAAACATGTCTCAAAACCAAATATGACAGACAACCCCCTCAGATACAATTATCCTTAACGGAAACCCCCAAAAAACCACTGCAAATCATACATGCAGATATATTCCTTATAAATGGCAATACCTTTATCACCATTATAGATAAATTTTCTAAATTCGGAGCTGCATATCCTATACCTCAGAAAAGTGGTATGTGCACATACAACAAGGAATAAAACAATTCATAGCATCCCATGGCATTCCTATGAAATTAGTAACAGATAATGAATTATATGTGCCAAATGAAATAAAAAAATTGGTATCTAAGTATAATATAGAACACCACGTTACAACCCCATATAATTCTACAGGAAATTCTCCAGTAGAACGTTTTCATTCCACTTTAACAGAATTATGTACTATCGTACAACTAAATAATCCTAATAATTCAATGATTGATACAATGCAATCCGCAATCATAGCATACAACAATTCTGTACATAGTGCCACTAAGATGACACCTTTTGCACTCCTCAACGGACATTATTATCCTCATACCCCAGAGTTTGGTACCGAGTTAGAATACGCTGTACAGAAAAAAGAAATATATGACACCATATACAATAATATACATGAGAAAGTATTAGTACAGAAAAACAAATTAATAAATAAATTTAAATAAAAATAGGAAACCGAATATTGACATTCCTGTTAATGCAACAGCATTTGTTAAAAGATTACGTAGAGGTAAAACTACTCCAAAATTCTGCAAAGTAATAATTCAAAAGAAAATGAAAGGACCTATATATCTAACTAATAAAGGCAAAGCACATGTAAATAAAATCAAAAATCCCTTACAGGTTGCAAAGCAGCCAAGGACAGAACCTGAAAATAACCAGACTACAGGACAACAAAGGGATCATTCCCACACCTCAAAGTCAAGTGTTCATCCAGGAAACCCATAAAAAGCTAATACACGTCATACCACTACAACAATATCAAGATACTATTAATCTGTCTAGACATATGCTAGAAAGAATATTAGGAACCATGGATAAAGATAACAAAGTACTGTTAGACAATAAATTCCTAATTATATCCGCTAAAATAGATATGGCTCAACACAAATTAAATAATATCTTGCCTAGAAGACTAAAACGAGGACTCATTAATGGTTTAGGAACTATAATTAAAGACATAACGGGAAATTTAGACGACAATGACTTAAAGTACATCCAAAATGCTTTAGAACAAATACAGAACGGACAGAACGAAATCATACAAAATAATAATAAACAAATCAAGATTAACGAACAGTTAGCTACTAGAATAGAGAATCAAAATAAAAATTTTCAGAATAATCTTAATGTTATCAATAACACACTTAATAAATTAGTAAGTAAAATAAATGGATATACAGCTTTTATAATAATGGACTCTCAGTTATATAAATTAGAACATATTTCTTCAGAACTTAACGATCAGTTGGACAATTTACTAGACATTGTAGCTTTTTCTAGAAATCGTCTAATTTCCAGGCATTTATTAAATGAAGAAGAATTAAAATTTATCATCGAAACAATGGACCAAAATCATGTCACTATTCCACATGAATTAGCCATATTGAATTTATTGGAAGTCAAAGGAATTATTAATCATGATAATTTACTTATATATATCATTAACATACCCATTTTTAACCCAATGACCTTTCAATTATACCAAATAACTGACATTAACATGCAAAATAAAATCCTTTATCCTAAACCTCCAAACCATTTAATCCTAAATAATTATCAGTATATGGAATATAATCCAAACCAATGTCAAACTATCTACGGAGTATACTATTGCCAACAAACCAGTATATTGCCAAACCGAAACACTTGTATACCAGCTATAATAACACAACAAAAAGCTGTATGTAATCATACAATTATAACTATGGAAGATCAAATAATACAATTGGACGAAAAATCATTATTCATATCACCAAAACCTGGAACGACAATAGAATTTAACTCTAATTGCACTAGAGATACTAATAAAATCGATACTGAAACCATCTTCGAATACTCCGGTTGCTACATTCAAATAAATGGGAAAACATACAATAACGCCAACAATGTGACGTTCAAGTATCAACTCAGCCAGCTTCCTTGGAATGAAGTGGAAATACAGGAAACTATACCCAACATAAATATTCATGAAATTAATAATTGGACTTTGGATAATTTAAAGGAACTCCAAGAAAAACATCAGATACACCAATATCATCATGCTATGCAATAATCTTTACTAACTATTATATGTATCATAATCATAATAATTTACCTTATATATAAATACAGACCTACATGGATACGTAAACTTCATCAAAGTGTACGTCCCAATCTTGATGGGGAGAAGTTACAAACCTCCAGAAGCGTCGCTTTTACCCGAACATCGGCCGACGACGTCATCATACAACAAACATACAATGTAGAGCCAAAACACAACAAAGTAAATGCTATATTATAAAGGAAGCATAAATTATGGTAGACTAAACAAAATCATAAAGATCATATATTAAATTGCACACCGCATCAACGCAATAATACAAAGATGAGCATTTATGCACAAAATGCATAAAGGCACATATATTATATATATAATTTTTATCTTAATGTAAACATTGAAATATGTATAAAAACTAAAAGAAAAATCCAATAGATTTAGATTTATATTCAGAAATTCAAACTAAAAACATTATATTAAGTTTATACTAAATAAATAAAGATACGTATGAATCTTAAGAGATTCATACGTTTATAAAAAATAAATTAATTAAGGTACGGAGTACTTAATTGGGGGGGGGGAGGGGGGGAAAGAGCAAAATTGCGACCACAAAACAAAATAAATGAATAAATAATAATAACAAAAACAAAAAAAAATAAGGAAGTGAAGGATAACTCACCGTTTTCCGCTTGGTTCTTGTGTATTTCCTTTCTGATTGCTCCTCCAGTTACCACGGCACCATCGACTCGTTCTTCACCCAGCTCCTGCTTTCGTTTATTATATTATCTTTTTTTAGCGTTGTTTTCGCTAACTGTTTTCAATTTTGGTTCTTTTGTTTATTTTTATTTTATTTTTAATTTTCCACTATGGCCTCTTTTACCTTTTTTTTGTGTTTTTACGATTTTTTTCTGTTTTAACAAATGGCCGTTTCACTTTTTTTTTTGATATTGCACTGATCACACACTGCCAACAATTACGCCCCGCACAAACGAACAAATAAAAAAACACAGTTTAACGGGATTTAGGTAAATTCCCAAAATGACAAACACCATAGCATATGTATGTATATTGCACCAAGTTTTATTTTTATTTTTTTTTTAGATTTTATTAAGTACATTAGAAAATTAAATCTCACTCACACTAGGATTTATTAATTTATACAACACAAAAAAAAAAAAAAATGTGAGCCAACAAACATAATCTCTTATTATTTTTAACTACTAACATTATTTTCTAATTGGCGAAACTTAAAACAATTATCGGGCGAGTATGGCCAATACATTTAACGCCATAACTCGCTTAATTTACCAAAAAACAAACAAAAAAATTGAAATTATATATTTTTTTTTTAGGTCCTTATCTCGACCTCACCAGTTGGTTGTCCAAACTTCACTGTCCCCGTCGTCGTTCACTGTTCGCTATCTTAACCAAAATTGCCCATCACTGATGATACCATTTACTGCCATTGCTGCCCTCTTTGATGAAATTCATTACTTTTATTCAGCTATCTGATGGACAGTAGCCCATCTTTCACTCAAAATCAGATCATGAAAAATAAAAAAAAGTCAGGCGCATTACCAATTTTATTTATTTTTAGGTCGTAAATATTTTTTTTTAAATAATTATATTGAAGCAATAACAACGACGCATGTTGACATCAAACGATGAGTCAGTTGGAGGGAATGAATAAATTTAAAATTAAATCGGTTGGGTATATACAAGTTAACACCATCAGTAATGTTGAATAAGCACAACGTGCTTAGTTGACACCAATGGTCACACCGATCCAGCACAACGTGACTACCGAGACACGCGAAGACCAAATATGCTGATCTACCATAAATATAATGCAATTTAATATACCTTTTTCAATTTCTTAGAATAAGAATTTTTTATATTACTTTTTGCAAAGTAAGATAATTTTATTTTTATATAAAACCATGTAATTTGTGGTATAAAGTTAGTTTAAGTTTGGATTTTGATAAATAAAGTGTTTTTTTTTAACCCGAATTCCATTCCAACTCATTAAAGTGGCGCCGAAACAGTCGAACCATCGGGAATAATACTAAGTGCATAAAATTGTAGCAAATTCTAAACTACAATTAGTGTAAAAATAACAGTGAATAGTATAACACTAAATGCATAAAATTGTAGCAAATTATATACTACAATTAGTGTAAAAACAGTGGATAGTGCAGTGAACGCAAAAACGTACCGCAGTAGGCCGTTTGTGAGAATAAAAACAAATAGCTAAAAAGGAAAATTACGTTCCGTCCAGCGCACGCCCGATTGGTATTGTCTTGTGCACACGTCCCGGAGTGCACCGTCTACATGAAGATTGAGATAATAATTTTCTTGTAAGTCTATTGAAAAATTAAAATTCAATTACACAAATCTAGTGTATAATAAAAATTAAAATTTGGTTACACAAATCTAGTGTAAAATAAAAAAAGTAAAAATTTTAAATAATAATAACCAGTTTTCCGAAACTTTAATAAATTTTAATAAGAAATCTACTTGAAATTAAAATAATGGCAGATTTAGAAATAATTAAGAATACATTAAAAGAAATTACTGGAGCTTTAAATGCCCAGATTGAGTTAACCAAAAAAATTGAGAGACGACTGGACAAGCTGGAAAATCCAGTGATTTTGACAGCCCCTACAGCGCTTGTCACACCAAGAAACGAAGAAGAATTAAAAAAAATAAGCCGCTTGCCTGATTCCGTCAAAGAACTACAAACATTTGACGGAAATCCCACCCAATACTTGTCATGGGTGCACAGTGTGGAGAATATACTAAGAGATTACGAAATCTTGCGAAATAAGCCTATATACCGGGCGATTCTTCAGCACATCCGCCAGAAAATTCGAGGGAATGCCGACTCAGCGCTGATCTCATACAATATTTTCAATGAAGAATGGGTATCAATCAAAAAATGTTTGTCGTTACATTACGCCGATAAACGTGACCTTCGCACATTGGAACATCAATTAAGTACGTTGTCACAGAGAAATGCAACAGTAGACGAATTCTACGCTAATGTAAACCACCAATTCTCCTTGATAGTCAATAAAATCAAGACGGAGGATTACACGTTAGAAACAATTAACGTTTTGGTAGAAACGTATCGGAATCGAGCACTGGACGTATTCATCCGTGGATTAAACGGAGATCTGGCCAAGATGTTGATCATCCAAAAACCTGCAACATTACCCGAGGCATACGCATCCTGCTTGGAAATTCAAAACCTGAATTTCAGGAACATGGCCATTCACAAGAGAAATATTAGCAATGTCGTAACTGCCCCGATAAACCAAATTTCGTATAATCATGCACTAGCCAAAAATAACAACGCATTACCAACCCAATGGAGAAACAAGGCTTACAACATACAACACCAAAACTACAGCAGCCCTTTTGGTAACCAGAACTCGAACAACTTACAACCACCAAGGCCGAACTACCCTAAGCCGCCAACACCGATGGAAATTGACCCATCAATACAAACACGGCAGGTGAATTACATCAACCGCCCCACTCCTCAGGATAACATGAGGACAAAACGAGAACATTCTCATATCCATGAGCCAAGGAAACAGCAAAGAATCAACCACTTAGAGACACAACTGGAGGAGGAATACTATAATCAATTAGCTTACGACAACACCGAAAACGAGGTATCCAATGACGAGCTGGAAATTGAAGATAATTCTGAAGTAAATTTTATGATGGAAGCCTCTCTAGCGTACCTTACCTAGAGTATCGGCTTAAAAACGGAAACACACTCAAGTTCCTAATCGACACAGGAGCCAATAAGAACTTCATAAAATCAGAATTAGCCGTTAATGCAAAACCAACCGATAACCAATTCCAAATTAGATCAGCAGGAGGTGACATCAAAATCAGTCAAAAAACTAGTGGACCATTTTTTAAAAGCATTGGCATCGACAATACCACCGGGATTAAAATCGTTTGATGGCATCATAGGTGATGACACATTAAAGGAACTAGGGGCACTTATTGATCGGAAACACAATGAATTGATCATCACACCCAACATACACATTCCGTTAAAAGAAAAACCGTCGTGCCAAGTTAATAATATAGAAGTTCGGGATAGTCATCTTTCACCAGACACAAAAAAAATATTGCACACAGTCATCTCGAAATTCACAATGCTCTTTGGACCCGTCAATAATTTCGAAACCATCGATACCGAAGTACGCGCTGAAATCAAAACCACCAGTGAAGAGCCGATATACACCAAATCATACCCGTATCCATACAATATGAGGCAAGAAGTGGACAAGCAAATTGCTCAACTCCTCGCAGATGGGATTATACGACCTTCCAAAAGCCCCTATAATTCCCCGATTTGGATTGTGGAAAAGAAATTGGACGCTTCACAAATAAAAAAATATCGAATGGTAGTAGACTTCAAGAGGTTGAATTCGGTGACAGTAGCAGATTCCTACCCCATTCCGGATATTTCAAATACAATAGCGAATCTAGGTGATTCCAAATTTTTTACAACTATTGATTTAACGTCAGGATTCCATCAAATCAAAATGAAGGAAGCCGATATTCCAAAGACTTATTTTTCGACAATGAATGGGAAATTCGAATTTCTAAGACTCCCGTTCGGATTAAAAAATGCACCCGCAATCTTTCAGCGGATGATTGATAATGTACTAAAAGAGTTCATTGGAGAACTATGCTACGTGTACATAGACGATATAATTATCTTCGGAGGGAGAACTGCAGAAGAACATCTAGCCAACGTCGAGAAAGTTTTTTCGAAATTATAGAAAGCCAATTTACGTGTAAATCTCGACAAAACAGAATTTCTAAAGACAGAAACGGAATTTTTGGGTTATTTAGTAACAAACAAGGGCATCAAGCCGGATCAAAAAAAAATACAGGCCATTCGAAACATCAAGAAACCCGAGAACTTGAAAGATCTCAAATCTTTCCTAGGGCTTGCATCATATTATAGGCGATTTATCCGAGATTTTGCACTTATAGCTAAGCCATTAACCAACTTAACGAGAGGAGAAAGTGCGCAAATCAAAGCATCGCAATCCAAGAAAGTGAAGATTAACCTAAACCAGAAAGAGTTAGAAGCATTTCGCAACATCAAAGAGCTCTTGTCTTCAACGGAGATATTGATTTTTCCAAATTTTGACAAGCCGTTTCTGCTAACTACGGACGCTTCTTCATCCGCCATCGGTGCTGTATTATCTCAAGGAGAGATCGGAAAAGACCGGCCAATTACATACATCTCAAGATCCTTGAATAAGACCGAAGAGAATTACGCAGCGAATGAAAAGGAGATGCTAGCCATAATATGGGCACTGGATAACCTTCGCAACTACTTATATGGGGCCCGCAAAATTAAAATATTGACGGACCATCAACCGCTAACGTTTACGTTGAGCAATAGGAACAACAATGCCAAGTTAAAAAGGTCGAAAGCTCGATTAGAGGAATACAACTATGAGCTTATCTACAAACCTGGCCATACCAACAAAGTAGCGGACGCTCTGTCGAGACTAGAACTCGAAGCGAACACATTGTCTACCACTGGAACCATTCACAGTGCAGAGGAGGATTCTACCGACTTAGTGCGATACTGTGATGTACCCATCAATGTCTTCAGGAACCAACTGATCTTTCAAAATGGTCAGGACATTTATGTTTATGAAGAGCCGCATCCCGCTTACCACAGACACTACATAAGCAAGCCAGAACTAAATAAAGAAATTTTAAGCCAGATTTTACAGGAACGATTGCATCCAACCATCATCAACGGAATCAAAATCCCTGAGGAATATATTCAACTTCTACAAGAAGTATTTAAGGAAAGTTTTTCTAGCTTCAAATTACGCTTAACGCAGAGAATTGTTGAAGACATTCGGAATGAAGAAAATAAATTCTCCGTCATAAAGCAGGAACACAAGCGGGCACATAGGAACCACATAGAAAACAGAAAGCAAATTTTGGAACGTTATTATTTTCCAAGGATGGCCAGCTTGATCAAAAAATACACGCAAACATGCGATATATGCAACATAAATAAATACGACCGACATCCTTATCGTGTTGCTCTTCAACAAACACCTATTCCAACATATCCTGCAGAAATTCTTCATATTGACATAATGGAGATCAAAAATGAAAAATTCTTAACGTGTGTGGACAAATTTTCAAAATTTGCAAAATTTTTTCGCATCAAGAACAAATCAATTTTGCACGTACGAGACAAAGTCATCAAAGCGATACATTACTTCACCGCACCTCGCATACTCGTGATGGATAACGAGAGAAGCTTTGTGAGTCCTGTCATAACGGACTACTTAAAAACCTTAGGTATCCAAATCTACCTAGCACCTTCACAACGAAGTGAGGTAAATGGGGCGATCGAGCGAGTTCATTCTACCGTACTGGAAATAGTTAGATGCCTCCAGAACGAATACAGGGAACTGTCCACAAAGGAACTCATCAACATTGCGGTGGACCGATACAACGATTCAATACACTCGGTTACCCAACAAAAACCGAACGACATCTTTTTTGGACGAATTGAGAGAACCAACTACCAAAATCTAGTAGATTTCAAGACAAAAATTCACGAGGATCTGATTGAAAGACTACGGAAAAATCAAGACGCCACCATTACAAGGGAAAATAGTAAGAGAGTCGACCCAAAAACCTATGAAATAGGCGATACCATCTATACGGCAGTGAAACAAATCCAACGAAAAGATAAGCCGAAATTTCGACAAGAAACAGTGGCACAAGATAACAATGTCACTGTAACAACTACTTCTGGAAGGCGCATCCACGAAACCCAAATTAAAAACCTACAACAATAATTACCCACTATTATCACAATACTTACAACAACCTTTCCCTCTCTTCCTTTCTAGTTACTGGCTCTGGCGTTTCACTATGCCACTGAGCATCTTCGAATACAATACTCCACTCGTAACAATAAAACAAGGAAATGGACGAATAATCCAAGGGAGTTTCAAGTTGATTCATGTCATCAATCTGAAAGATTATGAAGAAATCATGAATCGAATAACGCCATCAATCAACCGCATTCATCAAGACAATATCCTTCAACCGCAATTGATCCATCAAATGAAAGTAATAACACAGCTGATTTCAGAACTAAAAGGTGACTCACGCGCACAAAGATCAATAAACTGGATCGGTAGCGCCTGGAAGTGGATAGCAGGATCACCCGATGCTACTGATTGGGATCAGATAATAACTAGCCAAAACAAGATAATTATCAACAACAATCAACAGTACAGGATTAACAAAGGTCTGACAAATACAACTCAACAATTGCTTGCGGAGTACAACAAAATTATGGACCACTTACACCACGAATCAGATGAAAAACTTCACCAAGTCTTGTTTAATCGACTCACCATTCTCAAAGACGAAATATATGAAATAGTCCGAGCTGTCCAGTTAGCCAAAGGAAACATCGTCAATACTAATTTGTTGAGTAAAGGTGAAATTAGTCGTTTAATCATGGAAATTGAAACCCTGCCGTATGCCAACGAGATAGAGGCAATCGAATATGCTGAACCAATGATGATCATGAAGGAATCCACTCTCCTTTACGTCCTCTCAATGCCGAAAACTAGCAGACAGGACTACAATCACATCATCATAAGATCAACCTCCAGTCACAATAAACGCATATACATGGAATTTAACGAACTTCTTCTCAATCAAGATGACATATTTGGAATTGTCAGAAAATACCACATATTCGGAGAAACGACCATTTGCAATCTAAGCGGTTTAAAGAAAATACTACCGGATCATTATATCTATCAACTGATAAAAGGATTAAATGCTAAATGCGAGTACCAGTTCCACAAACAAGAAATCATTGAAACCCTCAATGATCATACCATATTTCTGAGCAACTTCGACGGAAAAATTTCATATAACAACACGAGTCAACACTTAAAAGGAAGCTTTTTGGTGCAATATGCTAACGAAACGGTCCAAATCAACAATGCCACATTCGTAAGTAAGGAAGTGAAGACATTCCAAGTCTTACCATGTGTATTACGCACGAACATCACGGAGAAGGGTTTTAAAATAGATCCCGGATACCTACACAACCTATACCTAGGGAATATTGCGCAATTACAAGAATTATACAACGAACACAAGGAAGCGGCCGCTATTGACGGAGGGATCATAGTCATTATTTGTGGCCTGATTATCATTTTTTTAATACACAGGGCGAGACTCGCTCATCGAAGGGGATTGCTGATCTTCTCAAAACCAACTGTCCAAGAGGAACTTCCCACTCATCAACCTGGAATTCAATCTATCCAGTTAAATTTTTGATCCACGGGACGTGGATTTTTAAGAAGGGAGGAGTTAACACCATGAGTAATGTTGAATAAGCACAACGTGCTTAGTTGACACCAATGATAACACCGATCCAGCACAACGTGACTACCGAGACACGCGAAGACCAAATATGCTGATCTACCATAAATATAATGCAATTTAATATACCTTTTTCAATTTTTTAGAATAAGAATTTTTATATTACTTTTTGCAAAGTAAGATAATTTTATTTTTATATAAAACCATGTAATTTGTGGTATAAGTTAAGTTGTGGTTTAAGTTTGGATTTTGATAAATAAAGTGTTTTTTTTAAACCGAATTCCATTCTAACTCATTAAGTTACATTTTATAGGCAAGGGCTTAAATAATAATAACGTTTCTTACCCAACCAAAACAATCGCTGATTGATTCCCAGCTGGCACCCTCTCCCACTCTGCTCTTAGCCTCGTACCCTACCGTACGGAACGCTACACAATTAATCCGGAAAAATCTCATTACCTAAGTTGTTTTGCAAGCAGGAACAATAAATAGAAAATGAACATAAAATTGAATAACATAAAAATCCTAGAAAAAAAGGAAACCAAGATCCTAGGAATTTAACTGAATAATAGACTCTCGTTAAATAACCACTGTTAAATATCTTCAAATCTCAACATGTTAAATATCTTCAAATCTCTTATAAAATCTAAACTAGAATTTGCATACTATATATCATCACTGAACTGAGAGCGTGTCTTGGATTGGCAAAATCTACTCCTATTCCAGCTGTTCTGGGAGAGGCTACAAAAATGAAACTTGAATTGGATAACAAAAAAAAAATCATTAATTTATATGACTAAACATTCAACCATTGGCGAAGAAATAAAAAATTTTACATCTACCACGATATTAAACAAATTATACATCAATAACAACTTTTTCACGAAAATTAAATCTAATCCACATAAAAACTAATTCTCCAAATACCTATCAATCGAACCATTCATCACTGGCATCACGAATAAAAAAGGACACAACCACACTGAACTACTCAAATTAACCTCAGAAACGTTAGAAAATTATAGCGGTTACAGCAGAATATACACAGATCGATCACTGATAGGAAACGAAGCAGGAATAGAAATCTACGTGGAATACAACAAAACCAAATACGCCATAAAACTAGTAAATAATACAGACATCAAAACAATAGAAACTATAGGAATAAAAGTTGCCACAACACTAGCTCAGCTCCTCAAGAACAAATATATCATTATACTAACAGACTCACAAAGTGCGTGTCTATCTTTACAGGAGGCGCTGAGAAAGAAAACTAACAAACACTAAGAAAATCAGATAATAGACCTAGCCCGACACAACAAAGCCAAAAACATTTTATTACAGTGGATACCAGGCCATATAGGAAACGCAGGAAACGATATGGCGGATGATCTAGCTAGAAAAGCAATTCTATCACCTTCACACACCTTAGGCAACGACCCAGTCATTTCAAACACTAAGAAAATAATTAACAACGTGATACAGGAGGATTGGAAAGAAGAATATTTGGTTATGGTCGCGACGAGAGCTAGATATTACAGACACATATCCCCTACAGTTCCTAAAGAAATTTGGTTCAGAAACAGTAAACTAAATCACAAAGATATAAAACTGATATGCGGACTCAGAACAGGACATAGTTTTAATAAACAATTTAGATTCAGAATAGGGTTAGAAGGCTCCCCAAATTGAGCCAACCGCAATGTAACTGAAGACAACGAACACATTGTCTAAATTCTTCTAAGAAACACCACAAAACAACAACAACAAAATTATCATGTTTCTTCTTCGTAAAAAGAACCCAATTATGTATCATTTTTGCTCTCTCTTTTGTGTTTTCGGGTTCTGCTTGGTTTGGGTTCTTTGTGTTGTATTGTTTGTGGTGAGTCAGTAAGAACTCCGATTTGAAAACATGTACATTCAATCAACCAACTGCTCCCTAGTCTGAATGTTAAATTGCTTCAATATTTTAGTTTAGTTTCTGTTCTCTTTGTAATTTTTCTATGGTTTTATATAGTAAATATTTAAATAGAAAATTTGAATATCGTGTTTGTATACGGCGACATAACACTAATACTAATATAATACAACTTAACAAAAACGGATTCTCAAACTACAATTACTACACCATTTGTTTTGGTTTTGATGTATGTACCTAAAAAGAAAGCGAGTAAATCCATATGTAAAATTGTAACGAAGCATACACACACAATGTTCTTAAATGGAATATGGAAATAATAAAAAACAAAGATCGAGAAGAAAGTTGGTACATTTCTTCACATAAATTAAAGCTTTGATTTATATGTACGTATGAATAAATTAGTTTATTATCAATGTATTACAAATAATGAATTTACCATTTGTTCGGATAATTATTATTTTTTAAATAAACTTGTGGAAATGATTTGGTGATAGTCTAAATTAAATTAATGTCGTATTAAATACCTCGAAATTTATGGAAACGTTAAATGTGTGGCGTTTGGCTCAACTAAAAATATAAAAAATGTCAATCTAAACACAAATTGGTGTTTAGGGCAACAAAACTATACCCAAGACAAAAACCCAAAAAGCGGACATTTTTTGTGTCAAAAAAATAAAATAAGATTACTAAAAAGATCGTACCACCGATCAGTTCAGTTTTTATTTAGCTAACCGAACATTATATTTGGTACGTTCGGATTGTATTAAATGTAAAAAAATTGTAGTTTTTTTGGATTATTACTAAATTGAATAATAATAAAAATAAAGTTAAAGAAAAGTTGTGTCGCCGTGTACTAAATTTATTTTACACACCCGAAAAAAAACGTATAACGCCGAAGAGTGAGGTTAGACTCAAATATAGCGTGTACGCTGTGCGCAGTGAATTGTGGGGCTCCATCAACCTTAAAATAAACACGCGGGTTATAAGAATATCAAAATAACCCCAAAATTGGTGACCCCGACGTGATGGAGCGCTAATTTAAAAAATTCCAGTCGTAAAATTGAACACGAGGTGTGGGTTATTTAACCCCAAAAAATTTTTTTGCCAGCAATATATTATATATTCATATGAGATTCTTCATCGATATACATTCATATTGGATTCGTCATCGATATACATACGCATATTGGATTCATCACCACGAGGGATGTTTCAACAGCCATGTTATAATTTAAGTATATTAGAATTTAGTACATATTAATAATAATTTTAGTTTGTTAATTATATTTGAATTATTTCAATATTTGAAATGGGAAAACCATATTTCAAATAGATAAATTCCATAACTAATCTATATTTAAGTGAGCGTACATTGTGAAAAATCCAGTTTTAGCCTGTTTCAGTTTATAGGTTAGGTCTTGAAACCACGCGCGTCTATACAATTTCGTTAATTATAATTACATTCGTTTCGGCTAAGTGTTTACAATTACAATGGATATTCTAGTGTATTTAACCTCAGTACTTCCGAATTTTTTACTTGGTTTTTTTGTCGCGACAATTTTGTTTAATCGAGCGTTTAAGGATATTTTTGAATCTAGCTTTTTTGTCAGTGCTCACAAGGATGATGAAAATGAGGGTGGAACGAAGGATCGTGTTGTCGAACTTACACCAACACAAATAAAAAATTTAATAGCAGATCAGATTAAAGAAGGGATAGATAGTGCCATGGCACAATTACGATTAGGGACGGATTTACCTCCTAATTCGAAAGCGACATCAGCTCCCATAACTGAACCTCCTAACAGCAGTTCAGAAATCAGTTATATTTCTCCAAAGCCATCTCCGATTTGGACGAATAAGCCCGAACTGTGGTTTACAGTTTTTGAAGCTCAATGTGAAGCTTCCAAAATCACCAGCCAACATGCTAAATATAATGCAGTCGTTGGAACTCTCACATCTGAACTAGCTTCGTTGGTTAATGATATTATAATTAGACCGATTAGTGCGAATTGCTTCACGGAATTAAAAGAAGCTCTGTTAGGTAGGCTCGGTGCTTCAGCCGCTGAACGAATTAATACGTTATTAAAAGGCTACGATCTTGGCGATAAGAAGCCATCACAATTATTGCGGCTAATGAGGGATTTAGCTAGGAAAGATTTTCCAGAATCAACGATCAGAGTTCTTTGGGAACAAAAGTTACCTGCCGCAGTTCGTGCAACAATTGCAGGTTCAGAAGAGCCATTGGAAAAAATCGCCGAACTAGCGGATAGAGTTTACGACGCTTTCAAGGGACCCCATATTATGGCTATGTCTTCACAATCAACGGATATGGCGACTAAACTCGATAGCATGCAAAAGCAAATTCACGAAATTTCTCAAGCGGTCAACAATTTTCAGCGCTCCCATTCACCTAACGTCGGATCATCTAATCATAGAGATTATAATTCTCGGGAGCGTCATCACTCTAGATCACGCTCACGATCATCTAGCGTATCCATTAAAGATGGAATTTGTTGGTATCATGCCAAATTTAATGACAAAGCACGCAAATGTGATCCACGCTGTAAATTGTTTTCCGCTGAAAAATTTTCAAAAAAATAGACGGCTCATTTATTGCGGCGGTAATAAATGATAGCCAAACTCTTCACCGCCTCATGATATATGACACTACAACTAGAAGACAATATCTTATAGACACCGGAGCAGAAATTTCTGTTATTCCGGCAACCTCAGAAGAGAAACTAAAAAATAAATTTCAATCTCCTCTTTTTGCCGCTAACGGAACTCCTGTTAATACCTATGGTTCGCGGCAACTCACTCTGAATTTGGGCCTCAGAAGAGCTTTCGTTCAAACATTTATCCTAGCAGATGTGACCATTCCAATTGTAGGAGCGGATTTTTTGAACAGGTATGGACTTCTCGTGGACATTAAAAATAAAAAGCTAATTGATCCATGTACAACGTTATATTCTCTGGCTAAGCTTACTACAATTCAAGCGCCCACACTACACATAATCGAAGTTAATTCTATTGATCCAGTCGTGTTATCGATTCTTCAAGACTACAAGGAAATCACTCAGGAAGCGAAAGTTTTGAACACAGTTAGACACAAAATAACACATTTCTTGGAGACTCATGGTCCTTCCGTGTCTTGTAAACCACGTCGTCTGGCAGCGGACAAGCTCGCTATCGCCAAAGCAGAATTCGAAGTAATGCTTTCTCAAGGTATCTGTCAACCATCCAGTAGTGCTTGGTCGAGCCCTCTCCACCTTGTCCAAAAGAAGAACGGCGAATGGCGACCCTGCGGAGACTATCGCTCATTGAATAATGTGACTATACCGGATAGATACCCAATCCCTCATATTCAGGATTTTTCGCATCAGTTAAACGGTTGCATAGTTTTCTCCACAATCGACCTCGTCCGGGCATATCACCAGATACCCATAGAACCAACCGACGTTCCAAAGACCGCAATAGCAACTCCTTTCGGATTATTTGAATTCAAACGCATGACTTTCGGCCTGAGGAACGCGGCTCAGACTTTCCAGAGGTTCATGCATTCCGTACTACGAAGTTTGGATTTCTGTTTCGTCTACTTAGACGACATCCTCATCGCATCACGATCGTTTGAAGAACACCATGAGCATCTTCGGATGGTTTTCCGAAGATTATCGGATGCGGGACTCGTAATTAATACCGAAAAATGCAATTTCGCTAAAGATCAGGTTAATTTTTTAGGCCATTCTATCGATCATTTGGGAATTAAACCATCACTAGAGCGGGTCAAGGTGATTAACGACTTTCCGCGTCCCGAAACAGTTAAGGATCTACGACGTTTCATGGGAATGATGAATTTTTATCGTCGGTTTATTCCTCATGCAGGTGGTAATCAAGCCATCTTAAACGATTATTTGAAAGGATCAAAGAAAAATGACAAAAGGATTATAGCCTGGTCGGATGAAGCTTCGAGAGCTTTTGAGCTTTGTAAACTCCAACTCAGTGAACAAACAATTCTTGCTCATCCAGCACTCACTGCCGAACTCGCCGTTATGGTAGACGCTTCGGATACTGCCGTAGGGGCGGTAGTACAACAAAGAGTGAACGAAATCTGGGAACCGTTGAGTTTTTTCTCAGTTCGTCTCGATAGGACACAGCGACGTTATAGTGCGTACGATAGAGAATTGCTGGCGGCCTATTTAGGTATCAAGCACTTCAAGCATTTATTGGAAGGACGGATTTTCACGCTATATACGGACCACAAACCTCTTATCTTTGCTTTCAAACAGAAAACCGACAAAGCTAGTCCCAGACAATTTAGACATTTGGACTACATTGGTCAATATACGACAGACATACGTCACGTTTCGGGCATTGACAACGTAGTGGCGGATACGTTATCACGTATTGCACAAATTTCAAGTCCGGAAGCCATCAACTACTCCGAGATTGCCAACGCACAACAAAATGACACGGAACTCAGCGAGCTTTTGAGAAACAACAACTCTCTCAATTTCCAACAATTTCCGGTGGAAATTGGTTCAGATCAGGTAATTTATTGCGATACATCTACCGGCTCTCATCGGCCTTATATCCCAAAACAATTTAGACAGACCGTTTTCAATTGTCTTCACAATCTTGCTCACCCGGGAGTCAAAAGCTCGGTTAGACTTCTTACTGATAAAGTTATATGGACTTCCATCAATAACGACGTAAGAAGAATGGCTCAAAGCTGCCTGGCTTGCCAAAAGGCTAAAGTTTCTCGACACACCAAGGCACCAATGGGAAATTATCCTGAAGTTTCCCAACGTTTTTCTGAGGTTCACCTTGATATCATCGGACCCCTTCCAATTTCGCAAGATCAGCGTTACTGTGTCACCTTTATAGACAGGTACACTCGTTGGCCGGAAGCAATTCCCGTTCCTGACATTAGGGCGGAAACTGTGGCAGCTGCGATTTATTCCGGATGGATTTCACGTTTCGGAGTGCCAACAACAGTGGTCACGGATCAAGGCTCACAATTTGAGTCAGAATTGTTTGCGGAGTTGTCAAAGTTTCTGGGTTTTAACAGAGTCCGAACTACCAGCTATAATCCTAAAAGCAATGGTATGGTGGAACGCTGGCACCGCTCCCTTAAGGCGGCTATAATGTGCTATGAGCGCACTGACTGGACTCGAATTCTGCCATCAGTGCTATTGGGTTTACGCACAGCTTTTCGGGAGGATTTTCAAACTTCGTCTGCAGAACTCGTGTATGGAACCACCCTTCGCATTCCTGGTCAATTCTTCGAGAAAGTTCATATGGACTCAAATTCTCATACTCAGTCGGATTATGTCACGGCTCTAAAAAGCCATTTCGAACATATTAAACCTACACAAGCCACTAGACACTGTAACAAGACAATTTTCGTTTCTAAAGCTCTAAACGAGTGTTCGCATGTATTTGTACGAACGGATGCACTGCGTAAAGCTTTACAGACTCCTTATGAAGGTCCTTTCCGAGTTATCAGTCGTTCAGACAAATATTTTATGATAGACTTCAAAAACAGGCAAGCTAATATTTCGATTGACAGGCTCAAGGCATGTCATATGGAGGTTGTTGATCCAACGGAAGAAACACTTTTACCCGAATTTGTCACATCGACCAGAAGCGACACTAATTTCAGTGATTCTCAACGTTCGCAAACACAGTCGGAAATTCCATCAACGTCGAATCAAGAAATCAGAAAAGATAAACCGAAAATTGGCAAAGAAGTTAGATTTGATCTTTCGTTTCAACCTCGGTTTAAACCGACATCGACAATGACGCGGGCAGAGCGTATCACACGACCCACAACACGTTACCAAGACTAATTTTTTTTTGTAAGTGGAAATCGACTAAAACTGGAATTTATTAGGGTAGCAATTAACATCAAACGTCAAATTTGTTTTTAATTTTTTTTATTTTATGTAATTCAAACTTACACGAGATAACTCTATGTATTTTGTAAAGAGTTTCGTGAAATATTAAATATACAAATATTGAATTTTACATATTCCACTAGGAGGGGAGTATTTGTGGCGTTTGGCTCAACTAAAAATATAAAAAATGTCAATCTAAACACAAATTGGTGTTTAGGGCAACAAAACTATACCCAAGACAAAAACCCAAAAAGCGGACATTTTTTGTGTCAAAAAAATAAAATAAGATTACTAAAAAGATCGTACCACCGATCAGTTCAGTTTTTATTTAGCTAACCGAACATTATGTTTGGTACGTTCGGATTGTATTAAATGTAAAAAAATTGTAGTTTTTTTGGATTATTACTAAATTGAATAATAATAAAAATAAAGTTAAAGAAAAGTTGTATCTCCGTGTACTAAATTTATTTTACACACCCGAAAAAAAACGTATAACGCCGAAGAGTGAGGTTAGACTCAAATATAGCGTGTACGCTGTGCGCAGTGAATTGTGGGGCTCCATCAACCTTAAAATAAACACGCGGGTTATAAGAATAACAAAATAACCCCAAAAATGTACCAACAATTAACAAATATAAAATTGTTCTTGTTTTTTAAAAAGAAATTTTTGAAATGGTTATATACATACATGAAAACATTATTTAAAGTAGAACCTTAGATTATACTAGCCGCATTTATTGACGTTTGATCTGATCTGGATCAGATCATGTCTCATGAAACGACACAAAAATGCGTAAAACAAACAAACACCAAAATTCAATTTTTTTGTCTCGTTTCGTTTTGAATGCCTCTTCATACTCGTACTATATTCATTATATTCTTTGTCTTTACAAAATATTGTTCAACTATGTTTAGATCACCATTTGTGATCCAAAACGAATAATGGATCAAATGTTGTTGTTGCTTCACATGTAAATTTTGATCTGATCCGGATCACTATGCGTCAAGAAATGCAGCTACTATAGATAGAACAACTATCAAAATTTCAATACAAAACGAAAATAAAAAGTGAAGCCGCAAAGGTGGCATGCCAAAGCGAGATGAACAAATAAATAAAACGAGATGCGCATATAAGACCACAAATAGGATATTTTAGTCATTCGTAAGTGCAATTTTGTGTCTTAAAGTTATAACTTAAAAATATCAGATTTTAAATTAAAAAAACAAAAATGAGTTTTTATTTTTTATAAAAAATGAGAAAGTGTAATGTTTATGGTTGTAAAAACTCTCATGTTGTTGGAGATGCAATGAATTCACGGCTAGAATGATTAAATTAAAATTGAATTAGAAAACAAATTTACATTGTAACTATTAACTTACTTGTCTTGTAAATCACTTTAATAACGCCAATTATTTTGCTTTGGTTTATTGATATCGCGAATTTTGATGTAAACAGTTGCTTTCTTAATATTTTTGTAAAATCGAATAATTTTGTTTTGTGACAGCAAAATTTGTTTGTCAAAATCGATTCATTATTACAAAATATAATAGAATCAACTTAACGGGTTTAATAATAGAATGCGCTCGAATCAGCAAAGCTTTAAGCCGGACTTTGAACCGATTTTGCGGTTCAAATTTGCTGTATTTTATTTATTTTTTTTTTGAGCAAACTCGGCAAATTAAACAATTAAAAAAGATAAAATCGTTCACTTTCCCAGCGAATCTACAAGCGACTACAAGCGATCTGCTAAGCGACCAAAAAAAGCGAACAAAGGCGATTAAGGTGATTATCTTATAAAACTAAATTTGTAAACTTATAAAAACCCTAAAGAATTGTGAAAATACATACAATATATTTGTGAATTAAACAAAAATAAAACCCGCATTAAATTTATTCAGAGTTTAAAATTTCTACACAAATATCTGCGATTCATCATTTTTTACACATGTAATAAAAAAAAAGGAAATTTCTTTCCATAGGTAAGTTTTTCGATAGTGTCAATAAACCGTTTTTTTGCATTTACTTAATAACGGCATGATTGATTTTATTAACATTACACAAATTTATAGTGTACACGTGCATAGTTAATACTATTTAATTAATAATTTAATTAATATTAATTTTAATTAAAAAAAAATAAGTGGAAACAATAAAATTTTTCTAAAAAAAAGTTAAAAATCCACGTGCTATATTTGTAAACAATAACAATACAAGTATAGTACAGCTGTGTTAGTATAATGTAGTATAATCTAAGGTATAATGTAAGTATGTAAGAGCTGTGTTTTTACAAGGTTTTTACGTTTCATTCGGCTCGAAAACCCAGTGGTGTAGTTAAAATTATTTTATTTATTATGTGCGGTGTGATTATTTTCGTTAGCCGATTATTAATTTTTTGGCTGATTTCAAATTTTTTTTGATGTTCAGTTTTTAATAAAAATTCATGCCCATAAAAATATAAATAAATTTTATCGCAAGTTAACAAAATCAATTATGGTTTTATAGTTTTATACATCTGTATATTGTTATATAATATTATGTAATATATAATTGTATACGTATATTAAGTATTTGTAGCAGGTAATATTTTAGTAATTTAAAAAACATTAAAATTAGTTACCTTAGTCACTTCTGATATTCTATCGCGTAGAATTAAGACAGGTATAATTTCAATGTATGACGTATGACCTGATATAATAAACCGAAATCCCTCAATTTTAAATTTAAATAATAGCACTGTGATTCAGTCGGGAAAAAATTCCTACCTGTTTTAGTTTTTCTTCTGCATTTAACCAACGTCATAAACATTTATTGCATTCAAAACGAAATGGGTGTAATAAAAATATTACATCCCTTTATGTAAATAAAATATCTTCTTACCTGCTAATTTATTTTTTAATTTTTTATTATCCTGTGAGAAAGATAAGGATTAAGGTTGTTACCTATATTCGCTTGGATTTTTTAAACCAATATTGCGGTTATTTTCAATTTGCGACATAAATTTATTCCTACAATGGCAAAATTATTAACAAAAAAACAATTTTTATATTTTGTGGGTCGACTGTTGAAATTGGCCGACAAATGATGAAAGTATATTTTCTATAAGGAAAATTGGCAATTTCAACAAATTTATTTAAAACTATTATGGTTTTCATAATTCAAAGTATAATTTTAATAATTTTCTTTTTGTGGGAATAACGATTTTTTTAAAATATGAAATGTTCGGTTTAGAAATCCGGTCACACGTTTTACGTATGACAAAGGCTTTTCTTTTAAAACCGGGGGGGGGGGGGGTCTATCATGAAATTTGCCGAATAACTCAATTATCGAATAATATGATTAATCGAATATTTTTGCTAACATAAAACTAAAAAACGAGTCGAATATTCGATTCGGTTATTTAGCTGACGAATATTTGATTTGATGTTTATGTTTAACTTAGTAATGAATCTAAGCTAACGTCTAATGCTAAAATATTTTCTGCGATTCACGGGCATGAAATTACGAATTGACTAAAGATTTATTAATCAAAAAATTAGTCAATGTTGTTAATTCAAATACAGGTTTCCAAGAAACAGGGATATTAGGAAGAAATGGCTATATGCATTAAAATGGAAGAATTGGTACCCAAAGGATCGTGATGTTGTACGTTCAGAACATTTCAAAAGTATCGATTTTAAACCTGGTTATATCCGAAGGATATTAAAAAGCGATTCAGTTCCTTCAATCTTTGTTTATAAAAAGAGGTAACTATTTAGTATTGTATAAAGAAAAAATCGATTGTAGATCAGTCAACATTAATAATAGTTGCATTTCTTAGTACAATTTTTATTGTTGCTTTCAATGAAAACTTCGATCGGATTCGGAACACTCGGTTTCATGAAATGCGGCTAATACATATATATTAATATGTGTTTGTTTTGAGGCCTCATAACCTTTACTAAGCAAATTCGCTCATTTTTTATGTTATACATTTTGTGTTAGTTTCATTAAATGATTATATAAACTTTTGACCATTTAAAATATGTTCATCATAATTATTATTGCACCAGTCTGAATTATTAATGCACCAGTGTGAAACTTGTACGTTGATTACATAAAATGCATTGATAAATTTAATTACGGAATATAAAGTATCAACGAATTTGCTTAGTGAAAACGACGAATATTTTAACTTGAATTAATTAACCACTTTGAAATTATAAATCAAAATATCCCTGATTATAATTAAAATATATCTATTTAGGTAAAAAAATGTAGGCGCCCTCTGGTTAGGATTCTATCACCGGAATCGAATGTAAAAATATCAGATACTGTGAATAAAGATGAAGCCTTCAGCTACTCTTCAACTACTGATGAAGGTACTGTGACAGAAACTGCAGATGAAATTGTTGCTGATAAAAATTTAGAAGTTAGTAAATTAATTTTGCGAAACTAAATTGTAACAACTTTTTTTAAATAATTTAATATTACTACGGCATTAGCAGATACTACAACATCTGATGATTTGAACGCTACTTCTAGTGGTAAAGAAAATTTACCAACAACCCCGAAGAAATCAAAAATGACCTACAAACGAGCAATGAAATCATCTTCCGATGATGTTCTTTCATCAGCGACTAAGAGGCAAAAATTAAGAAAATTAAGAGTAGTAGCTGCAGTAAAATCCAAAAAAATTAGAAATCTTCACCAAACTCTTCGACGTCGAAATGTTAAGATAAACAACATAACTACCCTTATTCGAGACTTAAAATCTAAAAATTTAATTTCGGAAGATGACAGTTTAATTTTAAACCAATCCAAAGGAATCGGAAAGGAATTATTCAGTGTGTACAGAAAGAAATTGATGCGAAGGAGCATGAAAGGAATAGTGTATAGCGAGGAACTTAAAAAATTTGCCTTGAACTTGAATTTTTATTCACCGAAAGCGTATAATTATGTTCGAAGAAACTTAGATTTATGTTTGCCTCATTTAAAAACCATTAGTCGTTGGTATCAGTCGGTAAATGGCAATCCTGGATTTACAGAAGAAGCATTTACCACTCTTCGAAAAATAGTTGAAATTGCAAAAACTAAAAACGAAAGAGTTATCACTAATTTAGTTTTTGATGAAATTTCGATTAGAGCTCGAAGAGAATGGGATGAGCATAAAAAAAGGACATGGGGTTACGTAGAATTTGGTTCAGATCCTGAATGTAATAAAATGCTCGCACAGCAGATTTTAGTATTTATGGTAGTGTGTATTAATAAACATTGGAAAATACCTATTGGATATTTTCCAATTACTTCCTTTACAGGAGACCAAAGAAAAAATGTAATAGAAATTTGCTTAAAAAATCTAATAGACACTGGGGTTGAAGTAGTAGGCATTACCTGTGACGGTCTTCCTGCGAACCCAACGGCCGCAAAATTATTAGGGTGTAATTTGAAAAGCCCGAACCTTTATTCTTCTTTTAACATTGAAAACGTTGGTAGTTTTATGTTCAATTTAGACGCGTGTCATATGCTGAAATTAGTCAGAAACTCTTTTGCTGAGAGAGGTCCTCTTATCGATATCGATGGTGGTACTATCGATTGGAAATATTTAAAAAAATTATACGAAATACAAAATGAACAAGGGCTGTATTTTGGTAATAAATTATCATTAAATCATATAATGTTTGCAAAACAAAAAATTAAAGTGAAATTTGCCGTGCAGACCTTAAATAATTCTGTGGCAGATGCATTGTTATATTTGAAAACAAAGGGACATGTTGATTTTGCAGAATGCGGTGCTAACATAAAATTTATTAAAAAATTTAACGATATTTTTGATATTTTGAATAGTCGAAATATCAAATGCAACAATCTCAACAAACCTATTTGTTCTTCAAATATTGATGAAATCAAAAAATTTTCAAAAGAGGCTGTTTTATACATAGAATCATTAAAGTTTAAAGATCCTATAGAACCTGTATTAGAATCTAAACGGCATACCGGATTTTTAGGTATTATTTTGTGTTTGAAGAATCTTGAAACTATTTACGATAAATTTATTGAAAGTGGACTACTGGAGTATGTACCGATGTATAAAATTAGCCAAGACCATTTAGAGTTGTTCTTCTCGTCAATTAGGTGTCATTTAGGCTATAACAATAACCCAACAGTTAGACAGTTTGCCGCTACTTATAAAAGACTTTTACTACACGTTCAAATTCAAAATACCACCGGAAACTGTTTTCCACAATTAGACATTTCAATACTACAGGTAAATATATTCAAATCATCAGTCAAGCTCATAAATGAAACCTTATCTCAGCGACAGACATTTTTTTCTGATCAAGATTTAGACCAAAGCGAGGAAAATAGTGATGTAACGGACCAATCAGGATTGCACTTTATATCGCAGCCATCATTAATTTGCGACCAAAATCAGTCTGAGAATTTAAATGGCATTGTAAATGTAGACCTAATACATCAACCTAACATAGAACTAACAGAATACCAGACTGACATTGTAGAATACGTTTCAGGTTTTGTGGTTAGGCATTTATACACCAGAATTGAATGCGATTCTTGCTTGGATTTATTACATTCAGATCAGGATAAACATTTATTAATAGATATAAAAGATAGAAATAATAAATTAAAAAAGCCATCATTCGATGTAATAAAAATTTGTAAATTTATAGAAAAGGAAATCAGAATAAGTATTAAAAGTCATATTGCAATATCTAGAATCATTTACAATAAAATAATCTTAAGGGCCCAAGAAAGATTTTGCAACAATACCGTTTTCTTGGAAGCAGAATGCCACAGAAATTTGTTAATTAGGTGTATAGCAGAAAAATATTTAAACATACGATTTCACTATATAGCAAAATAAGAAAATAAAAAAACATCACTGCGCTCTTTCTACACAAGAATAATTAATTTTCAAGGAATGTGATGCGTTAATGTTTTTTTAAATTTTTAGGTATTATGTAATTAATTTTTAAAATAAAAAAAAAATTAATAGAAAACAATTTGCATTTGTATATATTTTTCTGTTCCCTTCTTATTATATAAAATTGCTCCGCCACTGCGCGATTCAGTCATACGTTAAATATTGTTATCTCATTTTCTTCTTTCTCTTTTCATGAAAAATCAAAATATAAATAAACAAAAACGGCTTCACAACAAAAATTGTTTTGTTCTATCTATAGTTAATCTAAGAGTAGAACAAATATATTTCATTTATGTATGTACACATATGTATATAAAAAACGATCTTACTAACACAATAACGATTACATTTTAACTGTGCGAAATTGGAAAGAAAAAACATTATAAAGTAAACGATACAAACCTCTCGTTCTCGGGAGTTACTTCTGGCAACTGTTCGAAAATTGTAAGTAATATCATTCATATACATTTGTGTAGTATGAACTTTCCACATCTGTTTATCTTTTTCTGTGGTATAATAGTATAATACTATTATGCTATTATATTATGACAATGGAAACCCGATTTATGTCTAACAGTTTAAACTTTATAGATTTGCCTCGGTAGACAATATGTATGTAGTAGAACAGAATTTGAATTCTGACGATAGTGATGATATCGAAGAGACAATTTTAGATTCCCATGAAACCGCAGATGAAGAATTCTTCGATGAACCTTGCAGTATGGTAGTTCAAAAATTATTAAAATTAAAGCCACTCTTCTCGAAGGAGTCTGCTGTGGTAATGGTTTGTACCAAGTACAGGTGTCTGAATGTTCTTTGTTTATTTAACGATTTTTGCTTTAATTTCAACAGTATATGCAATATTTAGGATATCCATTATTAAATGAACACTTATGGGACTATGATTTACGGGCCGGTGATACAATCAAGCCAGTTAAATTAATTTGGTTACCAGAGCATCAAGAGATAGAACGGATTTGCGTGCCACGAAAAACTAAAAGAGCATTCCGTTTTCTTGAGCCAAACTATTTACATCATGTGGATAAACCGTTGTGGAACCCTCGTCGTACTTTCATTCAGGTCAATTTGGTGCTAGATTACCATCGAACATAAAAGCGGCGACGTGGTATCAAAATTTTTAACGTTTGTGATTTAATTGCTTTCAAAATGGCGATTGATGACAATCGTTTAGAATATGAAAATTGCGAATTTCATAAAATAATCAATCGTACACTAGCTGAATATGTCCAAAGTGGGAATTACATGAAGGATGGTAAATTTGATCTGAGACAATATATTGGCTTTACGCAGGATTATCGTGATCCTGAACCACTTCAAGCAATTTTTGAGTATTTGGTGTATCATTTTCAAAAAATCATTGGATCCATATATTGGAATAGTTCTGGTGCTTATCCTATTCAATTATCAAATGTCACCAATATATCAGCATTTTTGGAAAGGATTAATCTAGCACCTAAAACCCCCACCATACTAGTAAGAAAAACTGATTCGAGTGGGAAATGTTCGGAAATTTTGTACAAAATTTTAAGAAGGGCAGAGAAACCAACCCGAATCAAATTTCATTTGGACGGCGAATGGATTTGTGGCGAGTTGGCATTTGATTAACATTTGTTTAACATTTGATTAACATTTGTTTAACATTTAATTAACTTTTGATTGATATTGATTATTATTTCGGTTTGTTGGCACCTTTTCTTGGAACATGAATTTGGAATGTATTAAGGTGCGCGTCCCGTCCTCAGTAGTTACGATGCTAAAATGCAGAGAGTGCTGAGGGCGGGAGCAAAACCATTTTTTGTAAAAAAACACAAAAGAAAATAAAAATCTTTAGTTTTGAGTTTTTCGGTGACAAAGCAACTAATGCGTTTACAAAATAAATTTAAAACTAAGGCGTTTACAAATAAACAAATAAATTTGAATTGTATTTCAATAAATAATAAAGTATTTTTTTGTCAATATATAAATATATGTATCGTGTAATTGTTTTAATAATTGTGCTACGATTTATCAACGGTTTATCCACTCACATCAACACCCACATAAACTGGTGACCCCGACGTGATCTTAATCGAGTGGAATCGGAATATTTACGTGTACATCGGTATATATAATTATCGCACTATCCAATTGTTGCGATATATCATCTTTATAAGCATATATATTGGCAATCACCGCATTTTTACAATTACCGCGTGTTGCGGGTTAAAATCGGTCCAGTTGCTACGGATTTACGGTACAATATCAGTTACCACGCGTTGCGCATTATACAATTGGAGCGAAGTACATACTAAATACATTGTCGCTGTATAATTGCAATTACTTAGTGTTGTATATACTTCAATTGGGGCACACATCCAGTTGCCGTGTACGTCGATACTATATATAATTTTAACGTGTTGGACATAACCCAACTTTCACGTTGATTCGGTTACCACATACGTTGTATAATTACAACAGTACCTCGTGTTCAACCTAACCAAATATTTTATCAACTTTTAACGTGGACCCAGTCGCCGTATATGCACCATTGCTGCGTATAGCAGTTACAACGTGTGGTGAATACAATTGGGCAATAATTTACGGTAAATTAACATTCATCTCGGAAGTAACTCGTCAGGTAGTTTCAACGATCAGCATTGTTTCAAGAGGATTAAAAAAATTTTATTGTAACTTAAAACTGTAAGTACGTTTCAAAGTTTTTGTTTTAAGAAGGGTTGCCTATTTTATATTCTCATTACACAATGATTAGTATTTCGTGCGTATTTTTTATATTTTCTTCGATATTTTTGTGCTTGTGTTACTTTTCTCGTCGCGTTGTAAACGGTATCGACCCGATAGTGAGGGTGAGGTTTCAAAACATGTTTCTCCTCCCGTGAAATCGGTCGATGGTCCAAGCGCGGTGGGGGGTGATTTGATTACGTTGACTTCGGAGCAGTTAAGTGCCTTGATCGAAACTAAAGTTCAGGGGCTGCTTGATGCGCGATTGTCGGTGACGCAGAGTCAGTTTCCGTCGTCCTCCGAAAATGTCGTTATCGCTTCAGACATAAATCTTCAAGAAGATGAAAAGACAAAATTACAGTTGCTTTCTAGCGCAACTCATTTTCCACATCAGGCGTCGAAACATGAAATTTCACATGTAGCGTTCAAGCCTCCACAACCCTTGTATAGTCAAAACCCTGAAGTGTGGTTTGTAATCTTAGAACAACAGTTCAAAATAGCGAACATCAATTTGGAAACAACCAAATATTCGCATGCTGTTAGTGCTCTTGATGCACGATTGCACAACCAATTCGCAGGACTAATAACGCGGGATAAAGGAAAAACTCCGTACTCTACATTCAAACAGGAAGTGGTTAGAGGATTAGGTGAATCGGAGAAGACCAAGCTGCACAACCTTTTACACGGATTATCCTTGGGAGACAAAAAACCTTCGCAACTACTTGAACAATTTCGACTCAATGCAGGTTCCAATTTTAACGACGACTCAATTCGACAATTATGGATGCAACGATTGCCGCAGCAGGTCCAAATGGTGCTGACTCCTTTTGAGAAGGATATTACACTATCAGTGTTGGCAAAACGCGCTGATGATTTAATCGAAACCATGGCTCATGCGCAGGTGCATTCAGTTGCAGTTCCACCAAGCACTCCATTTGGATCTCAGGCAAATTACACAGCGTCATCCGCACCAGTAAATATTAATGTAATATTGGGACAATTCAAGACGGATATGATGAATGAAGTTTCAGCTTTAATGACCGCACATCATCGGTCACGCAGCCAAAATAGGCATAGTCGAAACCGAAATCGGTCACAGTCGCGTGAATCAAGTCGCGAAAATTTCGAGTGCTTTTATCATCGACGATTCGGTGAACGTGCATTCAAATGTAAGCTGGGTTGCAAGCATTACACAACGTTTATTCTCAAGCCAGATATCGCTCAAAATCCAAAAAACTAATTACCCATCAGCATTTGGCGGCGTGCTTTGATGGCAATAGTTCATGTCGCCTGTTAATAAACAAACTTAATTATAAGCAAAAATTTTTGATTGATACAGGCGCAGATGTGTCTGTAATACCTCCAAATTTTAATAAAAATACGAGTGGAATTTCGGATTTCAATTTATACGCTGCGAACGGGACTCGTATCAGAGCTTATGGAACACGACTCCTAGACTTGAATATTGGTCTTCGCAGAAAGTTTTCGTGGAAGTTTATTGTAGCCGAAGTGTCAATACCCATTATAGGGGCCGATTTTTTAAAAAGTACGGGCATAATAGTTGACATCCAGAATAGGCGGATCATAGATCCTTCAACCTCACTATTCACCATAGGTTCTATTGCAATAGTGCAGGTACCTTCGTTGTCAATATTAGACAGATCGGTCATTCACCCGGATGTTGTCAAGCTATTGTCCAAATACGAGGAAATTTCTCGAGATACGTTGAATCCTACAAATATTAAGCACAATGTGACGCATTATTTGGAAACAAGTGGACCGCCGGTTGTATGTAAAACAAGGCGTTTACCGCCGGATAAGCTAAACATTGCCAAGACCCACTTCGAAAGCATGATGGCTCAAGGTATATGTCGACCCAGCACAAGTCCATGGTCCAGTCCGCTACATTTAGTACGAAAGAAGAACGGTGAATGGAGGCCCTGTGGTGATTACAGGGCACTTAACAATATAACTATACCGGACTGCTATCCCGTGCCACACCTACAGGATTTTTCCTTCCAGCTCGCAGGTTGCACCATATTTACTACATTGGATTTAGTCCGCGTATATCACCAAATACCGATAGAGCCAAAGGATATACCCAAAACAGCCATTTCTACACCATTTGGCCTTTTTGAGTTTTGCAGGATGACTTTCGGTCTTCGAAATGCGGCTCAATCATTCCAGCGGTTAATGCACGCTGTATTATTAGGATTGCCGTTTTGTTTTGTATATTTGGATGATGTACTGATTGCATCCAGTTCCTGGGACGAGCATATAACCCATTTAGATACAGTTTTCCAGAGATTAACAGAAGCAGTACTCGTTATAAACATAGACAAGTGCGTGTTCGCTCAGTTAGAAGTTGTATTTTTGGGACATCTCGTAAATGCTCAAGGTATTTTACCATCGCCAGCAAGAGTCGAAGTCATTAAAAAAATTGAACGTCCAACAACAGTCCAACAATTGAAGAGATTTTTGGGCATGATAAATTTTTATCGGCGTTTTGTTCCAGCAGCTGCACGAGATCAAGCGATCTTAAATAATTTTTTAAAAGGTTACAGAAAAAATAGTAAAGCCCCGGTCGAGTGGTCCGAAGAGTCGATAGCCGCGTTTGAAGGCTGCAAAGCGAAATTATGTGAAGCAACCGTTTTGGCACATCCATCAATTTCAGCACGTTTGTCTGTTATGGTTGATGCATCGAATACCGCTGTGGGTGCGGTAGTCCAACAATTTGTGAATGAGTCATGGCAACCGCTTGGTTTTTATTCCTTACGTCTTTCGGAGACCCAACAGAGGTACAGTGCGTACGATAGGGAACTTCTGGCGGCTTATCTAGGAATCAAGCATTTTAGGTATTACTTAGAGGGTCACAATTTTACTCTATTTACAGATCACAAGCCACTGATTTATGCATTCAAGCAGAACCTAGATAAAGCGTCACCGCGTCAACGTAGACATTTAGATTTCGTTGGACAATTCACAACGGATTTACAACATGTAGCTGGCACGGATAATACGGTCGCAGACACACTTTCACGGTTGAATCAAGTCACTATTCACGAAAGCATCGATTACTCAGCAATCGCCGATACACAGGCTAAAGATGAGGAATTGGCAAAATTTATGGCAAACGAAAACTCATCGTTAAAATTCGACCAGGTCCCGGTGTCATTCAACTCGGAAAAAACATTATACTGCGATACATCAACGGGTAAACCTAGACCGTTCATCCCAATTTCACATCGTAAACAAGTTTTCGAGGCCTTTCATAACTTGGCACATCCAAGTATTAAAGCAACAATTAGGATATTGACCGATAAAGTTATATGGCCGTCTATTAAAAGGGATGTCAAGTCAATGGCTCAATCATGTATTGCTTGTCAGATAGCAAAAATCACCAGGCATACCAAGTCACCTACTGGTGACTACATACCAACGTCCGAACGTTTTACTGAAGTGCATTTGGACATTATCGGTCCTCTACCAATTTCAAACAATCAACGCTATTGTGTGACCATGATAGACCGATATACACGATGGGCCGAAGTCGTACCAGTACAAGACATAACCGCAGTCACGGTCGCGTTTGCAGTTTACTCGGCATGGATCGCGCGTTTCGGCGTACCAAAATTCATAATTACCGACCAAGGGAGGCAGTTCGAATCTCAATTATTTTCCGAGTTGTCAGCATTACTTGGCTTTGAACGAAGGCGAACCACCAGCTACAATCCGAGGTGTAACGGGATGATTGAGCGGTGGCACCATACATTGAAGGCCGCTATTATGTGCCACGACAGAGCGGATTGGCCTAACATTTTACCTTCGGTTCTTTTGGGATTGCGAACCACCTTTTGCGACGAACTACAAGCCTCTTCTGCCGAACTAGTGTACGGAAGCACATTACGCGTTCCAGGACAATTGTTCGAGTCGGACAATAATTCATTGCCACAAGCTGAGTTCGTTGAAAACTTAAAACAACATTTCAAGGAAATTCGTCCGGAAACAGCAACCCGACATTCAAAAGACAAAATTTTCGTCAGCAAACATCTTAATGAATGTTCACACGTTTTTACACGAACGGATTCGGTAAGGAGAGCGCTACAACCACCGTATACTGGCCCGCATCCGGTAATTAACCGTTTCGAAAAATTTTTCGATGTTAAAGTAAAGGGAAAACAGATTAGAATTTCCATAGACAGGCTTAAGCCATGTTTTATGGAAAACACGGAAAGTTGGGAGGAGACACCAAAGCGATCATTTGAGGGGACTTCCGATATGGAATGCGGAACCGACGTCGCCACGTCGACTAGGTCTGACAGTGTCATTCCGGATCGTCGGCATAATCACATTTTTGACCCTTGCCCTGTTGTGACCAGAACGGGACGTGTCACTAGAACTCCATTGCGTTTCGCAGATTAGGGTCGGTGGTTTGCGTAAAATTTTGTATATATATAAAATTTCACTGGGGGGGGGGAGTATGTGGCGAGTTGGCATTTGATTAACATTTGTTTAACTTTTGATTAACATTTGTTTAACATTTAATTAACTTTTGATTGATATTGATTATTATTTCGGTTTGTTGGCACCTTTTCTTGGAACATGAATTTGGAATATATTAAGGTGCGCGTCCTGTCCTCAGTAGTTACGATGCTAAAATGCAGAGAGTGCTGAGGGCGGGAGCAAAACCATTTTTTGTAAAAAAACACAAAAGAAAATAAAAATCTTTAGTTTTGAGTTTTTCGGTGACAAAGCAACTAATGCGTTTACAAAATAAATTTAAAACTAATGCGTTTACAAATAAACAAATAAATTTGAATTTTATTTCAATAAATAATAAAGTATTTTTTTGTCAATATATAAATATATGTATCGTGTAATTGTTTTAATAATTGTGCTACGATTTATCAACGGTTTATCCACTCACATCAACACCCACAGATTTATAGCCGTGATTTTAAAATAATCAAAAGACCCAAACTGCTAGCCTGAAGCGAGATTACTATTGATACAAAAAATTCGTTCAATTTTATAGAGAATTTTATAAGTTGGCTAAAATTTGCGTTTGGTAAACGTTCAAAATTTGTAGATTTGAAACTTGAAAATTTTGAAAATATCCATCTGTACGTCTTCCATGGCTTACATTTAAATTAATTAACAATTTCCGGAAAGCTTGATTATAAACTCCTTAAGATGTTTCAAACGTGTAATTATGATAGGATATATCTCGAAAATTGTCGAATAGAAAACGATATCAACAAGAATTTTGGATTAATTGGACATCGAACGGAAAGCAATCGAAACGTTTTCAGACTTCTCGATGAAAATCGTAAAATACAGGTATTTTCGCCACACCATTTAATTGCAATTAATTTAAAAAAAAAAAATTATTTTGATATATTTTCAGATTATTGAATTAATTGTGGAGGAGCACACGATTGGCACACTTTTTGCTTATGTAGCATCGATTATGACGGAAAAGAAATTGATTGAGTTTGAATTCACAAAAAAGTTAAAATTTCTTAGGACTGGGTGGAGAAATTGGATTAGACCGCGATTTCGACGATCTGATTTAAATCACGTTATTGAGCAAATAGAAGTTTACTCAGATTCAGGCGACAGAATCGATATGTATGAATTTTTGAACGGAGTCCGAATTGATCGCGAAGAATTTGATTTTTATCAATAAAACGTTAATTTTATAAAATGATAGCAACCACGTGTTTTAATCTGGGCCGACCTTTTTCTAAACATGTACATTAAACATGTAATTAAATATATAGTTATATTCCAACAAAGTATATAATCGCAACTCAATAAAGTATATAGTTTCAAGCTACATTCCAACAAATTGCATAGTTGCATTTCACACATTTTGAAATGCAACATAAGACGTAGACAAAACAATGAGGATCATACGAGTAACTAGAACCAACAAAAAGTAGCTGACTATGTACAACGTGATGAAGACAAAGCACTGCATTGAATATTGTAGACATAATCAATTTTAACTTTAAGAAAATAAATTAAATAAAAGTTAGTTCTAATCTTAACGTAGAATAAATAACATGTAAAAATTGTAAAAGAAAAAATAAAGAATAAAATAATTTTTTTTTATGACCTCACATGTTTCGAACTCATAATTATATATTAAATAAAATGTGTTTTCAAGAATTTAACCAAAAATAAAAGTTTGTTTGTTTTAATAAATTTACAATAAATATTGAGTTCTCGTGAATATACAGTTCATTGAAGAACAAAACCAACCATTTTGGTCCTTTGAGCCGCATATTTCTCTCTTTATTTACAATAAAAACTGCCTAAAAGTTGGTTGTAAATTGTGTTCACGTAAACATCAGACACTACTACACCGTACAGAAACCTCACGTCAACCTGACGTAGTGATAGAAGATAAGAAAACCACCGAAACCCCAACAAGTTTTAATGGGCAGTGAACCTATTCTACTCCAGATAACTTGATTAAAAAGCAAGTTTTATTATCAACGGCTTTAATTCTTATCAGAGGTAACAATGAGAAGTACCACGAATGTCGTGTGTTACTCAATTCCGGTAGCCAGAGTAATTTCATATCGACTGATTTTGCGAATAAATTGCAGTTAAATCGCACTGCTCTTAGCCATATTCCAATTTGCGGTTTATGTGACACATAAACAAATATATCCGAATGTACAACTACAACGATTAAATCCCGTATTGCCAAGTTTCAACATAACTTAACATTTTTTATTGTTCCAACAATTTCCAATGCATTACCACAATCCAATATCCATATTTCACGTTGGGCAATTCCGAACAACATCATGTTAGCCGATCCATATTTCAATACCTCTAGGCCGGTTGATGCGCTTATAGGTGCTGAACTATTTTTCAAAATATTAAGAAATAACCGGATCCATTTAAATCCAAACCTTCCAATAATTCAAGAAACCATTTTCGGGTTGAATATGCAGCGGAAATTACTTTGAACAAAATAAGTTCAGTTTTGTAAACGCGTATGAACAACCGTGCGAATTGGATAATTGAAACCAAAATTTAGATTGATTTTGGGTGGTAGAATCCATTCCAGCTAAGAAATTTTTGTCAAAGGATGAAGCCTACTGTGAATCACATTTCAGTAAAACCCATTTCAGAGACGAGACAGGACGCTATACTGTTTTTATCCCATTGAAGGACAATGTTGACAAAATCGGTAGTTCTAAGCCTCAAGCATTACGCAGATTTGGTTATCTGGAACAAAAACTCAATTCTAATGAGGACTTAAGGCAGCAATATACCAATTTCATCAAAGAATACAATGATTTAGGACATATGAAACTTGTTAATGAATCTGTCGATTCTGAGACAATGAAATCGTATTATATGCCTCATCATCCGATTTTGAAGCCAAGCAGCTCAACGACTAAGTTGCGCATTGTTTTTGACGCTTCGGCTAAGTCGTCTACAAATGTTTCCCTAAACGAATTAATGTACATAGGGCCAACCGTACAGCAGGATCTTTTTAATATCATTTTAAGATTTAGGAAATATACCTATGTTTTTACATCCGATATAAATAAAATGCATCGCCAAGTGAAAATTCATCCAACACAAACAAGTTTCCAGAGAATATTTTGGCGTACAAATCAACATGAACCTGTACAGATTTATGAATTGACCACGATAACGTATGGTACAGCTTCTGCCCCATATCTTGCCACGCGCGTATTAAATCAGCTTGCATTTGATGAGAAAGAAAACTTCCCTCTAGCATCAGAGTCCATTCGAAATTTTTATGTTGATGATTTCCTTGGTGGTGCCGACTCGATCAATGAAGCGCATGAATTACAGCACCAGCTGATTGAAATGTTATCTAGTGGAGGTTTCAATTTACATAAATGGTCAGCCAATACAGATGAGCTATTGGCACCAATTCCGGAAAGCCACAAAGTCTAAAATTAGACGATGCTAGTTGCCGCGAATCAATAAAGACACTTGGTTTATTATGGAAACCGAATTCCGATATTTTTATATTCAATATCAGTCCAATGGAAATTCATAAACACATCACTAAAAGGTCAGTTCTTTCTGATATTGCTAAAGTGTATAATCCACTAAGATTGCTTTCTCCAGTTATAATCACCGCAAAAATACTCATCCAATCACTTTGGAAATGCAAATCAGATTGGGACGAACCACTTTCTGAAGACTTATATCGTATATGGAATGAATTTAGATCAAATTTAGTCAATGATAATACCATTTCATTTCCGAGATGTGTCCTTCTTCAAAATCGTGTTTCTGTAGAGTTGCATGGTTTTTCAGATGCCTCAGAGCAAGCTTATGGTGCTTGCATTTATGTTAAGACTACAGATAATTTCAAAAACATTTCCGTTCGTTTGTTATGTAGTAAATCGCGAGTAGGGCACCGATAAAAATAATATCGCTACCCCGTTTAGAGCTATGTGCTGCGCTATTGCTCTCACGACTAATAACAACCGTAGTAGAATCAATGGAGATTAAATACGATCGCATAGTTTTGTGGTCCGATTCCTTAATAACTTTACAATGGATTAGAATCTCGCCTCGTAAATTAAAAACATTTATTGCTAGCCGAGTAAACGAAATTCAAGAATTGACATGCAATTTCAATTGGCAACACGTCAGTTCAGCAAACAATCCATCCGATTTAGAATCGCGAGGCAGCGTGTCTCAGGATATAAAGAACATTGAATGGTGGTGGAATGTGTTGAAGTTTAAAAGAACTATTTGTGTTTATTTAATTAAAGTTACATAGAAATCCGTTTAGAAATCCGCATATATGTCGATTGGGTATTATTTGCTGTAGTAGATTATAAGTTTTAGTGCTCTAGGGTAAAAATTGACATTTTGTCATATTAATTATATCAATTTCGCCAATAACCGAGCACATTGTTTGATTCATTGTTCAATTAAATATAATAACCATAAATCTAATCAAACCTGGTTCTTATTTCAATTCTCCAAATCATCATCAAAGAAATTAACAGAATGGACCTAAATTTTTGTATCTTCCTAAATGCGATGGATCTGAACTTCCATCTCATGATGATCCTATTAATTTCGACAATGAATTACTAGAATTAAAAGAAAAATCATCATTGAATTTTTTCACCGTTTCAATAAACATATTTAACTCTTTTATAGAAAGATTCAGTTCTCTTTCAAAATTAATTCTCTCTATGTGTTACGTACTTCGATTCGTACAAAATTGCAAAAATAAAATTAATCAATTGTCCGGTCCACCTTCAGTAACAGAATCCAAAATTGCAACCTTGGCATTGGTTGAAATTATTCAACAGCAGGAATTCCAATCCGATTTAACTCGAATCTCTGATAATAAAGAATTACAAAGGTAAAGTAAACTACAATGTTAAAGCCTATTCATCGATGAAAATAGCCTGCTCCAAATTGGGGGACGTTTTAGTTATTATTACCTGCTAATCATCACTTCACAACAATCTTGTTTCGTTATGAGCATTGCAAAAATCTGCATGGTGGTCTGCAACTTCTGACTTCCATAATACGTCAAGATTATTGACCAATTAACGCCAAAAATACAGCCAAGAAAATAGTTAGAAGCTGCATAAGTTGTTTCAAAACAAAGCCGATATTGACAAGGCCTACATTTGACACATTTCGCCTTTAATGGTCGAATAGTCAATACCAAGAGATTTCGTGAAATTTCACATAAATAATATTGAAGGTAGAATTTTTCTTATTAAACGGTAAATACAGTTCTATCGCATTTTTGTCAAGCACAACAGAAACCTCTTACAAAACACTTATGTACGAAGAATGTACGTAATAAGAAAATGAAACAACCGTTGTAAAAAAAAATGACAAAAAAGTGTTGTTCTCAACTTAATTAAAATAAAGCTAAGATAATCAAAATTCCACTTATTTTCATTAAATGTTAAATCATTTTGGCGTTGTTGTTGTTCTGCTGCTTTTCACGTCTTTCGGTTGTTGTATTTTTCTGTAAATTCATCAGGAATGAAAATGAGATGGAAAATTAAGGAAAACACAACCGAACATCGTACAAAATACAATTTTTGTGTTTTTCATTTTAAATATCTTAATCCTTTGTATTACTTGCGTTTTTTTTTTTGGTTAGGAAATTTAATTTCTTAAAAGGTTAAGAACTATCGCACTTTGGAATAGATAACATCTTACAATATTTGTGTGGGTACATTTTTTTTTGGTGTTCTTATATATTTTTAGGGGCTTTTAGCCGTAATCGAGGGATTTAGAGGTTTAATCAAAAAACATTAACATTTTTTAATATTAATTTGGTGGCAGCTGAATATTTTTTTTCCTATTTAATCGATTTAAGACGTATCATTTATTAGACAAGTTGTTTACTGCTTGCCGAGTATATTTTCGAAAATAATGTCCGACAAATTCGGAAATAAAATCTTTTTAAAAGTAGTTTATTTTAGTATCACTCAGTGTGGCACAGAGAATACTATTGAATTTGGATCTCGTAGGACTATATAAATATTAGAGATTTCAAATAAAATGTCACAAAACAACATAATTTGTTACTAAATCACATATATCTTCCCCGACTAACTTAAATATTAAAACGAATAAAATGTCTTCCATCACCGTAATGATGAAGATCATAATCATGACGTTGATTGAACTCTTATTTCCCAATAGAATGACGACAAAAAAAAATATTCAACTAGCGCTGAGACGATGAAAAGGTGTATACAAGGAGAACAATTTCGTTCGGTATATTATTGAACATCTTATTACGAATTCATGTCACGTTCTGGAGATGGTAAGGAAAAAAACCGAAACCAGAAATCATGACCAAACACTAAATCTTTCTATTTATACCTTAAGATTTTTATATCTTTACTTACGTGGTGTGTGCCTGTGTACCTACATATATATGTATATTGAAGTTAAATGGATGATATCATTCCTTGTACGTACAAAGTTTTGTTATCTATAATATGGATATTTAGTGTACGTATTTGTTAGATATTTATTAAGTCATGATTTTGTAGGATTTCTAATTTATATACCTCATACCAATGTACACACTCTATACTACTGAATTTAATATTAAAATTATGTATCTAATTGATAATAAAACATATTTCCGCGAATTTTGTAATCAAAAGTAACCGCGTTTTTGTATTTATCTAATTAATCCACCAAAAATGTTTTACGATCCAAAATTCATTTTAGGAAATCTAATAAAAACGAATTTTATACGCATAAAAATGGAGATAAACTGTTTGGTGTAACCGCACACATATTATCCATTTAGCAAATTTTTAAAACTGTATTATGTCTGTCAACGACATAAATTATCGTACACAACAAACAACAAAATAATGTTTTATGATTATGAAAATTTTGTAATGGATTCCGCAAATACAAAAAAAAAAATAAACAAATATTTTAATTATAAATCATAAATTAGATAAACGTTCACAGACCGCAAACAGATATTTACATACACGGTATCGTGAATTATCGTTGATGGCTAACTAAATATTTTACTGAATACTTGATTATACCAAAGCCAACTTAATAAATAAAGCCTCCATGTTGACGATATTTTTTTAAAAGCTTTTTTTAAGGTATCAAAAAATCCAAAAGAAAATGTTTATTCCATAGTTTTTATATGGAGAGATATGACCTCAGTTTATTCAAAATATTAATGAAAATTGACTCGAAATTAATTTTATTTTGATTCAATTGAAACTATAAACTTTATTTTCCACCTGACTTGGACGATTTTTTCGTGAGCTTTTCCAATTTACGGTAATAATGATAACAAAATAAGATATTTTATATATGAAAAAGCTTAAAAATAGAGTACATGCATGTAAAAAAGAGATATAAATATAAAGGAAAAGGCGCGACGTTTACAATAATAAACGTGACAAACAATATAGAAACAAGGTAAACATAAGAGAAATGAAGCAAATACATAATATGAAGCATATTATCAGATGACAGCAAATAAAAAGCAAAGCCTACTTAATAAATAATAAAAATATTATTTTCAAAATTTGTTGTTTTTTTTTTGTTTGTCATCCGCTCATCATACTTCGTTAGTGTTGTTTCCCTTTACGTGTTGACCTTGTTCGTATATTTTTTGTTCTTTTATTATTGTAAATGTCGTGCCATTTCCTATTTCATATGTTTATCTCTTTTTTATATTTGTGTACCTACTCTATTTTGAAGCTTTTTTAGAAAATCAAATATTTTATTTCATTATTCCTGGCGGGAAATTGTCAATTATTTACCCAATAATTCGACAAGAAACATTTTGATGTACAACTAAACAACAATTTACATTTATATAATTATATTTATAATTGAAAATTTTAAATAAACAATATTTGTTTTCATATTTTTTGGTTTCTTTTTATCAGAGATCAAATTTAAATACTATACAGAATGTATTAACAATCCTTACATTCAAAAATGAACGAATATTCGTATAACGAAATTGAAAAAACACAAAATACAAAAAATTTTGTATTATGAATATACATATTCGCAACGTGACGAATTTGGAATTTCATTATACTGAATGTTCTTATTTGAGCTTCGTGTTTTTATTTTTTTTTAAATACAGTATTTCGTTTTTTCTATTCTTGTATTTTGTTTTGCATTATACATGTGTTATGAACAAAGACCAAAATTTAAATACTTTACAGAATGAATTAACAATTTACATATTCAAAAATTTTTGTATTATGATTTCACTTATTCGCCACGTGATGAATTTGGGATTTTTCGATTCATGAATTTTAAAATCGTAAATACAGTATTTCAAAGAACGAATACTCAGTATAATAAACGTATGAAGAATGCAATGAAGCTAAAATAAAAGTACGAACTCCATCGTTATCTTAGTTATTTATATTTTATATTTTTATAATATTTAGGTGCGTAAGTACACCTTTTGGGGTAAGGTTGGTTAAATGGCCAAAAAATATAATTAAATGACTCAGTTCATTTATCTTCGCTCCCAAAACCATCTAATGTACAATATTAATTTGTTTTTACCGCCAAAACTTTAAATATGGCCGAGTATGATGAAACTGGTCTATTTCTCAACCGACTATGATGAATTTTCACACGTGCGTTGGAAATGGTATTCTTTAATGATTTTTACATGAATTGATTATGGCCAATTAGGACGGAACTTATCTATTTCTCAACGGATTTCAGTGGAATTTGGCATATGCGATAGAAATGGGATTCTAAAACGATTTTTAGATGAAGTTCTGGAATATGGCAAAATATGATGGAACTTGCCTATTCCGTAACCGATTATGATGAAATGCGACATGTGCGTTGGAAATGGGATTCTAAAATGAGTTTAGATGAAGTTTTGGACTATGACCAAATATGATGGAACTTCCCTATTCCTGAACCGATTATGATGAAATGCTACATGTGCTTTGAAAATGGGATTCTAAAATGATTTTAGATGAAATTCTAGAATATGGCGAACGATGATGGAACTTGCCTATTCCATAACCGATTATGATCAAACGCGACGTGTGCTTTGAAAATGGGATTCTAAAATGATTTTTAGTTCTGGAATATGGACAAATATGATTTAACTTGCCTATTCTTAAACCGCTTATCGTGAAATTCGACATGTTGGTTGGAAATGGGGTTAAAAAAACCTTTTTAGATGAAGTTCTGGAATATGGCCAAATAGGATTTAACATTGATATTTCTTATCCGGTTTTAGTGAAATTTGACATCCGCCATGGAAATGGAATTCTAAAATGATTTTTGTATGAAGCTCTGGAATATTATGGAAACGGTATTCTTAAATGATTTTAAGATGAAATTCTGGAATATGGTCAATTAAGATATAACTTAGCTACATTTAACCTATATTGATGAATTTGAACGTTTCCGAACACAAGGAAATGTCCCCCAAAAATTTATTTTGGATGAAATTCTGAGAATTACGTCAAAATGACTTTTATAATGTTGTCCATTGAGGTATAAACCCCCTGTTGTATTAGGTTATTGATGTGGGGTTATATGTTGTTCCTTATAATTAATACACCGCACTTTAATTTATTAATTTTATTGCGAACAAACTACTTTACAATAATGTTTTTATAATGCGGATTTTAAACCACCTATTGTTTTTTAGTATGCACCTTTTATTCACACTCGCGGAATTTTATGAAAAAGGAATCTTTTTAATTGAATTGATACTATACACTATATACGAGTATCAATCACTTGAAAAATGAAATAATAATTTTTGATTAAAAATATTTGATGAATTTGTTAAAGACTGCGTCACACCGTGTTCTTAACTTTTGTGTAATGATAAACGATATGCCTGTATGTGTGTCTGTGTTTTTTTGAGACGATGAACTAATAAAATAATGAATTATTTTGATGAGTGGTGCTCTCCATTGAGAAAGCTAAAAAGTTGAGATTTGTTTTTGATGTGTAGTGAAGACACTGGAATTTTGTTTGATGATGAGTGTGATACCTAACTAAATATTTCTGTGAGTCGAAAAGCATTTAGTAGGTGTCACTAGCGGAAAATAAAGATGCAACACTAACAATTATGTTTGAATTTAAGTAAATTGATTTTTTAATAATTGTAGTGCTGAAACGAATGAATAACGATTAAATGAGTGAATCGCTACAGAGGTTTCGGTGAATGATGCAGCTGTTAAGGTTTCTTTGAGGCAGCCTAAGCGTACTATTTCAATTGCTAAACGATCGATATTATCAGCATTATAACATTGAAGTAAAGTTAGGAACTTTTTCGCCAATCTTTCGTGTAAACTTACGGTTATGTTTTCTGAGTATTGGCTGTCCGAGTGTATATTTTGCAATGTTTAAAAACATATTGTGTTGGAGCACACGAGCAGCAGAATTGGAACTACTAACGATAGTGTAGAGCCTCGGATTAAAAATATCTCTTTAGAATCTCATTTCAATCGCAAATCTCGAATTTCATCAATATTCAAGTTCCACCCTAATTAGCCATATTCTAGAACTTTACATAAAAATCTTTTTAGAATCCCATTTCCATCGCAAATGTGAAATTCTACTAAATTTCGTTAAGATCTATAAGAAATAGATAAGTTCCATCATAATTGGCCATATTCCAGAATTTCATCCAAAGATAATCATAGTATCCCACTTCCAGCGTAAAAACCGAATTTCATCATAACCGCTTGATAAAAATGTAAGTTCATACCTAACCATATTTCCGAACTTCGTCTAGAAATAATTTAAGAGTACCATTTTCAATGCGCATGTCAAATTTCATCGTAATCGGTTAAGGAATAGGCAAGACATCATATTTGGCCATATTCCAGAACTTCATCTAAAAATCATTTTAGAATCCCATTTCCAACGCACACGTCGCATTTGATCATAATAGGTTAAGGAATAGACAAGTTCCATCATAGTTCGCCATATTCCAGAATTTCATCTAAAATCATTTTAGAATCCCATTTTCAAAGCACATGTAGCATTTCATCATAATCGGTTCAGGAATAGGGAAGTTCCATCATATTTGGTCATATTCCAAAACTTCATCTAAAATCATTTTAGAATCCCATTTCCAACGCACATTTCGCATTTCATCATAATCGGTTACGGAATAGGCAAGTTCCATCATATTTTGCCATATTCCAGAACTTCATCTAAAAATCGTTTTAGAATCCCATTTCTATCGCATATGCCAAATTCCACTGAAATCCGTTGAGAAATAGATAAGTTCCGTCCTAATTGGCCATCATCACTTCATGTAAAAATCATTAAAGAATACCATTCCCAACGCACGTGTCAAAATTCATCATAGTCGGTTGAGAAATAGACCAGTTTCATCATACTCGGCCATATTTAAAGTTTTGGCAGTAAAAACAAATTAATATTGTACATTAGATGGTTTTGGGAGCGAAGATAAATGAACTGAGTCATTTAATTATATTTTTTGGCCATTTAACCAACCTTACCCCAAAAGGTGTACTTACGCACCTAAATATTATAAAAATATAAAATATAAATAACTAAGATAACGATGGAGTTCGTACTTTTATTTTAGCTTCATTGCATTCTTCATACGTTTATTATACTGAATATTCGTTCTTTGAAATACTGTATTTACGATTTTAAAATTCATGAATCGAAAAATCCCAAATTCATCACGTGGCGAATAAGTGAAATCATAATACAAAAATTTTTGAATATGTAAATTGTTAATTCATTCTGTAAAGTATTTAAATTTTGGTCTTTGTTCATAACACATGTATAATGCAAAACAAAATACAAGAATAGAAAAAACGAAATACTGTATTTAAAAAAAAATAAAAACACGAAGCTCAAATAAGAACATTCAGTATAATGAAATTCCAAATTCGTCACGTTGCGAATATGTATATTCATAATACAAAATTTTTTGTATTTTGTGTTTTTTCAATTTCGTTATACATTGTTCACTTATCATTCAAAGGAGAAAGAGCATCTCATCATTTCTAAAGTTTTTTAGACAAAAATTAATAAATTTATTATCTAAATATTGTTATTGTTTTTATTTTAATTGGTTATTTTTTAATATCCTTATTGGTGATTTCTGACTTATTTTGTGTTGGTATAAACCATAAAATATATATAGTGGATGGTGACAGTGTTATGAATGAGGAAGGCGTCACTTGCCTTCCGAACATTCTAGTAAAAATAAACTATACAAACAATGATTTTATGGGTTTTAGTGACGAGTGTATAAAAGAAAAAAGAAAAAATAATGATAATTCAGATAATATAGACACTAAAATGGTGAAATTTAATAACAAAAATAATACTACCGTTAATTCCCCAAATTCATCTACTAATACAATAAATACATCTACGGAAAATGTTAATAACATGAATACATCAAATAATAATAAAATGGCGGAGAACTTATATATCAGGTCAGACAAAGGACCATTTTACGTATTAATTGGCTCAAAAAATCCAAATAAATTCCTCTCCATAATACTATCAAAAATATTTTTTCAAAATAATATCAAACCAATAGACATAGTAGAAGTTAATAAAAAATTAGCCAGAGTAGAATTTAGTTCATATAATTTAGCAAACAAATGTATCAGAAAGGACGATCCAATTAACATAATTTTATTAAGCAAAGAATATAAACCTTTTATTCCAAATACGTATATTAACGTTGTTGGTACAATAAAGGGTTTACTTGACGATTTTGATATAGATGAAATTAATAAAAATGTGAGTAGTGATTGCAAAATTACAAATTTAGAAATCATAAAATTTTGGGATTTTAATAATAAAGCTTTGAAAAATTCTAATATTTTAAAAATAGAATTCAGAAATAATGAACTTCCAAAATTCATTTACTTTTATGGCATTAAAATAAAAATTAATATTTTTATACCGAGATTAAAATTTTGTAGTAATTGTCTCAACTATGGTCACACAAAAAAATTTTGTAGATCTAAAAAAATGAAATGTATGAAATGTACGAAAGACATTACTGAAAATCCTACTCACGAATGTGTAATAGAACCGATTTGTAATTTCTGCGAAAAGGACTCGCATTTCACAAACTCTAAAAACTGCTTAGAGAAGAAAAACCAAATTAAAATTAAAATACACTCAATAAAAAACAAAATTTCTTTCATACAATCCAAAAACATCTTATTCCCTAAAGACAAAACTGTAAACTTAAATTCATCTGATTTTCCTATTTTGAACAAAAATGATAACAATACGCCCAACTTTTGGATTATCAAAGCTCAAAATTATGATATTATTATTAAAGATCAAAAGACAAAAATCGATAATTTTAATTCAGTGTTAAATAAAATCTATAAAATCAGTAACAAACCATATGATATTACTGACGTTTTAATGATGGATATTAAAGACGCCATTAAAAATTTAAATCTTAAATAATTATTATGGAAAAATTAAAAATATTACAATTAAATATAAGAAGCCTTAAAAGTAACTTTAATCTATTAGATTTATTCATAAATAATAATAAAATTGATATAGCTATTATAAGTGAAACCTGGTTAAAAGACAATGATCACATTCGTTTAAAAAACTATAACCTAATCTCTAAAAATAGAGACGACGGTTACGGTGGTTTGGCGTTTTTTATACATAAAAAATAGCTTTAAAAAAAATAGATATAAATTTAAATTTTAACCACATCGAATTTCTATATACTAATATCAAATACAAAAATTTTTCTTTAAACCTAATAAATTTTTATAACCCTCCAAATAATAATTACAATTCTGATTTAATCGACTTTAGTAATATGATTCAACATTTCAATAACCATTTAAACACGATAATTGTTGGTGACATTAACGCACACAATAGTTTATGGGACTCCTCTTCAACTAACAATAGAAAAGGTAATCATATAGATAGCATCATTAACAATAGCAATTTTCAAATACTTAACAATCGTAATCATACAAGATTCAACTTCAAAAATAATTCCAGTTCGGCAATTGACATTGCCTTATCCTCCTCGGATATTTTTGACAAGCTATCTTGGAGAGTATCAAATGATTTTATAGGCTCTGACCACTTGCCGATTATAACTAACTTCAAACTGAATAAATTTCTTAAAAAAGACTTTATAGATTGGTCTGGCGTTATTAATGACACTGACAAAATCGACTCTATTAACATTAATAACAATATAGAAAATTTAATTAATAATGTAATTATTAATAATACTAGATCAACCAATATAAATAGATACAACATCCCTAAACCTTGGTGGAATCCCTCCTTAGACAGATTATGGAAGATAAAATTAAATAAACAAAAAATTTATAATAAATGTAAAAACTTATTCACAGCAATGGAATTACTTAAATCTACAGCTATTTTGAGAAAAGAAATAGTAAAAGCTAAGAGAAAATCCTGGAATTCGTTCATTGAAAACTTAAATAATGACATTAATAGTAAAGATCTATGGATCAAAATTAACAAAATAAGAAATAAAAAATCTATTTCTTTCAACTTACTAGAAAACCATGATATGGCAAAAAAGTTTATTAATACTAATTTCCCTAATTCCTGTGAAAATTTTAAACTTCCTAGGAGTATTTCTAATAATATTGATAATAATAAATTTAATAATAATCAGATATTAAATATCCTGAAATGTAAAGCTAAATCAGCTCCAGGTAATGATAAACTATCATTTAAAGTTCTCCAAAAGATCATTAACAATAATCCTAATATTTTAATTCATCTTGTTAATTATTTAAATAACATTTATAACAATCATATTTATCCTCAAAATTGGAAAATTTTTAAAATTATTTCAATTAAAAAGCCACATAAAGATGATCTAATTACTGATAATTACAGACCTATCTGTTTACAAAACTCTATTTCAAAAATCTTTGATAAAATTGAATGATTTAATATTACATTTGAATATTAATAATATTATTCCACTTAATTCTTTCGGTTTTAGAAAGGGTTATAGCATTACGGATTATTTCGTTAATCTATTTTCAGAAATTTTCAAGGAAAAGAGAAATAACAAAAATCTAATACTAATTACCACAGATATCAAAAAAGCTTTCGATAACGTTGATAAAAATATTCTCATCGATAAACTCATTAACATTAATACACCAAATAATACTATTAACTGGATTTATCAACATCTAACAAATAGAACAATAATTTTTAATAACGGTGTTAACTTTATTAAACAAACAACAAACAAGGGTATTCCACAAGGTTCCTGCTTAAGTCCAACTTTATTTAATATATATACTTCAAATATCCACAATCTTCAAAACAATAACATTTCAATATACCAATTTGCTGATGATCTAGCTATTTTGATTAAAAGTCCTAATGAATCTTTATCATTCGATTATTGTAATCGTGTATTAAACGAACTAAATTCTGAATTAAATAATATAAATCTTAGTATTAACTTTGAGAAGACTTCTTATATTTGATTGTTCAAAAATAAAAATTCTAATTATAAGATTAAAGTTAACAATTATTTTTTAAAGGAAGTAAAAATTATTAAATTATTGGGAATATCTTTTAATAATAAATTATCTTTACTAAATCACCACAAAAACTTAGATAAGGAAATTTCTAATTCTTTTAATTTATTGAAAATGATTTCTAATAAAAATGGAGGAGCTCACCCTCAAATAATGTTAAATTTATTTAAATCATTGATACATTCAAAAATTAGTTTTGCTGATATAATAACTCCCTTAAACTTTAAAAATTCTCTTATTTTGTTATCATTATTACCGTAAATTGGAAAAGCTCACGAAAAAATCGTCCAAGTCAGGTGGAAAATAAAGTTTATAGTTTCAATTGAATCAAAATAAAATTAATTTCGAGTCAATTTTCATTAATATATTTTGAATAAATTGAGGTCATATCTCTCCATATAAAAACTATGGAATAAACATTTTCTTTTGGATTTTTTGATACCTTAAACAAAGCTTGTTTTCATCATGGAGGCTTTATTTATTAAGTAGGCTTTGATTATACAAAGCCATAGTTTAAAAAACGAAGCTTTTATAAGGGAACTAGAAACGAGGAAAAACTCAAACTTTGCATAGTAAAATACACAAAGCATACGGGAAATCACTTTTTCTCTTAAAGCAAAGTTTTAAATGGAAACATTACAAATTCTTATTTATGATTTCTGAAATACTTTCATAAATGCTTGAATTTCAACATACCGTATATGAATGTCGTTTAAGTAAATCGTTTTCATTTTCTTGTAATAATTGATTTATTTAAACCAAAATATAAAAAAAATTTCATAACAACGGCGTTCTGGTCAAATTGAAATAAAAGCTTACTACAATTCCTTTGGCCATTAAGTCAATATACATTACATAGATGGCAGTGATGGTCGTAAAAATTTCGTAAAATCGTACCAAAAATTACCACCTGGGGCAATTTTAAGTTGAAAAATTGTAGGAAAAGCAAAACCAATTCACAAAATAAAGGAACGTGTGATAATTTTGTGATTAAATAACTTTTTTTCGTATTGTGACGGTGACACCTAGTGTGTAATAGAAGAAGTTAAACGAATAGCTCAATGTGTAACTGTACTAAAATGGAATTTTCCATGATAAAAATTGTTACGTAATGTTTCTACGCTATTCTAACTGGAAAAGTCATGAGCTTTCTAGAAGTTTGGTTTGTGTATATAAAAAGGCGAACGAAGTCGAATTGGATTAGTAATATTTGGTAAGCGATAGAGTAAAGATTAAAAAGGAATTAAAAAAGGGAATTAAAAAGTGTTTTTATGGAAATAAAAATTATAAGTGTACAGTAAAAATTTGAGAATAATGTATATAAAGTGATTTTGTGAATTTTTATTAATAAAACTGTGTTGTAATAATTTTTGTGTGAAATAAATAAATTCGTTGGTGATAAATTAAATTGATTTTGTATTATTCACAATCCAGTGATACGAACCTTAATTGACAAGGCAAAAACGTAACAGTATTTATCTGTAAACAACTATAGACATCCGACGTACACTAGTAAAACTAAAGATAAGTTTAGTAATGTGACGGTGACACCTAGTGTGTAATAGAATAAGTAAAACTAATAGCTCAATGTTTACTGTACTAAATGGAATTTTCCATGATAAAAATTGTTACGTAATGTTTCTACGCTATTCCAACTGGAAAAGTCGTGAACTTTCGAGAAGCTTGGTTTGTGTATATAAAAAGGCGAACAAGATCGAATTGGATTAGTATAATTTGGAACGCGATAGAGTAATATTTGGAAAGCGATAGTATAAAGATTAAAAAGGAATTAAAAAGTGATTTAAAAAGTGTTTTTGTGCGAAATAAAAAGTAAAAGTGATTAGTAAAATTTGAGAATAATTTATATAAAGTGATTTTGTGAATTTTGATTGATAAACTGTGTTGTAATAAATTTTGTGAAATAAATAAATTCGTTGGTGATAAATTGAATTGAGTTTGGTTTTATTCACAATCCAGTGATACGAACCTTATTTGACATGGTAAAATCGTAACAATTGGTGACAGCGGTGGGATTGTGAATAAAAAGATCAAGAAAATGATTTTCAACGAATTAAAAGTTCCAGAATTAAAGAGGGAACTTGAGAAACGGGGTTTGGCCACTGATGGTGCTAAAGCAGCTTTACAAGCGCGACTACGTGAGGCCATGCAGAACGAAGGGCTGAACGCTGACCATTATGATTTTGGCGTGGAAGTAACGGATGCGGCAACTGTAGAGAAAGCAGAAGATAAACAATCGTTGGTCGAAAAGACACAAGAACATTCTGGAAGTTTCGATTTGTCGCAGTTAATAGCAGCTATGAACCAGATGACGGGCCAGATGAGTCTAATGAAACAACAAAATGAACGACAGCTAGGAGAAATTAAAAATCAAATGGTGCAACAAGGAGAGCAGTCAAATCAAGAAATGAAACGACAAATGGTGAAAATTGAGCAGTCAAATGAGCGACAGTTAGAGACTATAAATCAGTCAAACCAAGCAATGAAACAATCAAACGAAGAACTTCAACACCGGGTGGAGAAACAAGGAGAAGAAATTAAAAGCCAAATTACTGATGGTCATAAGAGAATGGACGAGAAACTTCTCGAATTATCTACTAACATACACGGCGAAGTAGAGAAGCTGCAAATGGAGATTCAACAGGTTGACCAAAAACTGCAAAAGGAAGTTCAACTTGTCAAAACGGAGGTTCAGCAGGTTGAAGAAAAATGCCAACGGCTCGAGAAAGAACTAACTGATATCAAGGCAAGTGGAACAACAACACAAGTGGTACAAACCGTCCAATCAATCAAGATAAAGCCACCAACATTCGACGGAACAACATCTTTCGTCATTTTCAAATTTCAATTTGAGACGGCAGCCAATCAAAATCATTGGAACGACGAACATCGTGTCGCAGCGTTAATAGTGGCCCTTAAAGGTGAAGCAGCGGAGGCCTTACAAACAATTCCGGAAAAAGATCGCAACAGTTATCTCGAAATTATGAAGGCGCTGGATAGGAAGTACGGCAGTGACCACAAGCGTGAAATCTATCGAATGGAATTGAAAAGCCGCTACCAAAAGGGAGGAGAATCACTTCAGGAATTTTCATCGGCAATCGAGCGGCTAGTACATCTAGCACATACCAGTACATCGGCTGATTATATGGAAAGACTAAAAATTGACGCATTCATTGACGGCATTCGAGATCCAGAGACACGCAAAGCGGTAATGTTGTCACCTAAATCAACCTTTGCGGAAACCGTTGCGTTTGCGTTAACCATCGAGGCTGTGCAGAACTTCACCAGACCATCAGTATTTAGGCGTCAAATGAACTCAGATAAGAACGGCAGCATGGAGCGAATGGTACCGACAGTCGGAAGAGGCAGGCTTAGGTGTTGGAAATGTGACAAGTTGGGTCACATCTCAATGGACTGTCGGAAAGTAATACATGGAGAGAGAAAATCGCCACCTTTTATACGAGCAAACACGGAACGGTCGGGACAGAGGTCTAGAGGCAGCGAGCGAAGATGTTGGGTGTGTAACAGGATTGGCCACATCTCGCGAGATTGTTTGGAAGCAGGAGGAAAGCGGCACGGATTACCATCTTCCGTGGAAAGAGCACGAAGAGGAGAGCGGGAATCGGATGAGCGGATGGCAACAGTCGGTAAAGTGGAAAGGTTAGAAGTCAGTTTGAAGGAACCGAAGCTGGCTTCGCCGTCTGGTTGCCCCATAACATTCATCCCTGTTACGAGTGAAGCACGAGGCGGAAGCAGCGTCACAGTTTGGGGCGGTGTTGAAGGGAGGAGGTGTATTATTACGCTGGATACCGGAGCAACCCACACAATTGTTCGGAAAGATTTGATCGCAGGAGCAGTGCAGCTGGTTGATGGGTTAAAATTAAGAATGGCAAATGGGGAGAGTGCAATGATTAAAGGGAAAAAGATCGTGAGCATAAGGATCAGCGAAACTCTTTTCCCACACGAAGTTCTAGTCGCAGACATTGTGGACGAGGTCATTTTGGGAACGGACTTCATGAGGATGAATGGCTTTGTGTTGGATTTTGGCCGAGGAATATTGAGTAGCGATAACATCGAGCTGAAACTTAAGTTTAACGGTACGGATGCAACAGTAAGGCGAGTAACAATCAGTCATTACGAGGAGCTGCCATCGAAATCTGAAACAATTGTTGAGGAAACCAAAGAACACCAGGTTAAGCAGACTTTGGATAAGAAGGGCCGAGTTGTGCGAGGTAGAGTGCGAGTGTCGGGCGACTGGATGAGAACTCGATGTGGCATACGGGCAAATGGCCAGGGATTACACGAGGGGCAACTGGTGTGGCATCACAACTCGCAACAAAAGAAGGGGGATTTATCGGCGAAAGTGCAGCCTATATGGACGACACCCTACAGGACAAGAAAAGGACAAGGAGGTAAACCAATGACGGTACATTTAGAGAGGCTGGCCCTCTACCGAGGAGGTAATTTCGGTCCTGTTCGGGACGAACAGGCTTAGGTGAGAGGTAGTGTGACGGTGACACCTAGTGTGTAATAGAATAGGTAAAACTAATAGCTCAATGTTTACTGTACTAAATGGAATTTTCCATGATAAAAATTGTTACGTAATGTTTCTACGCTATTCCAACTGGAAAAGTCGTGAACTTTCGAGAAGCTTGGTTTGTGTATATAAAAAGGCGAACAAGATCGAATTGGATTAGTATAATTTGGAACGCGATAGAGTAATATTTGGTAAGCGATAGAGTAAAGATTTAAAAGGAATTAAAAAGTGAATTAAAAAGAGTTTTTGTGGAAATAAAAATCAAAAGTGAACAGTAAAATTTAAGAATAATTTATATAAAGTGATTTTGTGAATTTTTATTGATAAACTGTGTTGTTATAAATTTTGTGAAATTAATAAATTCGTTGGAGATAAATTAAATTGAGTTTATATTATTCACAATTCAATGATACGAACCTTGATTGACTAGGCAAAAACGTAACAGTATTATTTTAATTCGTCAGAGCCAACTTTGATGTATTTTTCAAAATGAAAGTTCCAAAAATATATTTTAGAAATGATTTAGTTTTAATTGTAGAGTTTGCATTTAATTGTTTTAATGTATAATAGATGTCACTATATTGGATAAAAAGTTATGTTGGTGTTTTAAAAACCTAACGCATAGTAGACGAAGCGCGACGGTAGAAGAAATAATGAAAGAGAGAGTTTTGTTTTATTTATTTTAATAATCTTTTAAAATCAAACCGACGTTACGACATCTTCAGAAGTGGGATACGAAGGAGATTTGGATGCGATAAAGTGTTGATGAATATAGCTGTGGGATATCAGTTTTATTTAAAATAATCGAAAAATAATAATTTGTGAAAAAAAACATGAATTCATCGGACGAAAAGATGGATGAATTAAGCGTACACGAATTGCGAGCCTTATTGAAAAGTAAGAACCTTTCAACGAGCGGAAATAAGAAGGTGTTACTAAAACGTTTGGCACAGAACGATAATTCGAAAAACGAAACGTCACAACTGAAAATACACAATGGTTATGGATCTAAAAGTGAGGTGGACGAACTTTCACCTAATACAAGTAAAGTGTTGAATTTTACTAGCGGCTATGCGGATTTGGAACGAGAACGAGAATTAATTGATCGAGAAAGGAATTTAATTACGAAAGAACGTGAATTACTAGAGTTAGAACGAAAGTTGTTGATTGAGAAAAAGGAACCTCAAAGATCGGTATTATCTACCAAAGAAGTGATTGACATTATACCTGAATTCGAGCCAGGTAACGCAAAGTCCTTGTCATCGGTACAATGGATTAATCGAATCGAATCGTTAAAAGAAATCTATAAAATCGACGATAGATTATTAATGTTAGCGATTCCATCAAAATTATCATACACTGCAAGAATGTGGTTTATGACATTCCAAGACAAGTATTATGATTTCGAGAATTTTAAAAATAAGTTTTTGGAGAATTTCAAAACAAACATTAGTGAAGTGGAAATACATGACCAATTAAGAAACTCTATAAGACGTAAAGACCAAGATTTATTGGAATATTATTACGAGATGATTACGATTAGTGACAAAGTTAATATATCAAAGGAAGCCGTGATTAAATATATAATTCTGGGAATAAACGAAGTGAATTTGTCGAATTCACTACGTACACATAAAATCGCAACGTTCGATGAATTAAAAGATCGTATCGAATGGTATAATAGTATGCAGCCAGTGCGAACGAGAAATCAACTGCAAACTAGCCATTATACTAAGGATTCATCAACGAAAGAAAATATTAACTCGATGCCAACGGTGAATACGTCTACAGCAAAAGTGAATAATAATCCAAAACGATTTAATCAATACGATTCAAAACGCTGTTTTAATTGTGGGGAAATCGGGCACTTTTCGACACAATGCACAAAGCCTCAACGACGAGAAAGATGTAGCAGTTGCAATAAAGTACATCCAAAAGGTGGCCCTACAAATTGTCAACAAGACATTCAAAAAATTTATCTTATTAAACATGACGAATTTTCGGTGGATATGGTAATCCAATTTCCAAACAATACATCATACGAAGTCAAAGCGATCATCGATACGGGAAGCCCAATTAATATCATGAAGCGAGGAATTGTTCCTGAGGGAATAATAATTGAAAGGAACGACGGAAATCAATTCACTGGAGTGAATAATTCAAAAATACAAATTTGCGGAATATTGGAGTTGAATTGTAAAATTAATTTTAATAATTTTAACATTAAGTTTTATATTGTACCGGACGAAACAATGGGTTATGATTGCTTGATCGGTCGCGAATTTATTAGAAGTCCAATGGTAAGTTGTAACATATTAACTAATTTGGGTGGTGGTTCGATAAGCGTTAGTCCGAGTGAAAAAGTGGAACAGACATTGCGATGCAATTTGTTTGACGAGATCTTAAATATTGAGTATTTTTCAGACGATGACTTAGAATTAGAATCGAATCATGACTATAGAATAGGTCCATTATATGACGATAAAACGAAAGAATATTTAGTTCAGGATAGATTCAATAAATTGTTAAATGATTTTGAGAATCGACCGATTAAAACAACACCGGAAACCAAATACGAACTTAAAATTGTTCTTAATAGTGATAAGACCATCCACTCAGTTCCGAAACGACTTTCAATGCATGAACGTCAATTAGTGCGCGAAATGATTGACGATTTACTTGATCGTGGCATAATACGACCAAGTACAAGCGATTTTGCTAGTAGAATCGTACTGGTAAAGAAAAGGAACGGTTCTCAGCGTATGTGCATCGATTACCCCGAACTTAATAAAATAACAATAAAGGAAAAATTTCCTTTACCATTAATAGACGACTGCATAGAAAAACTGCGAGGAAAGAAAGTGTTTTCACTAATAGACCTTCGAAGTGGATTTCACCACATACCGATAAACGAAGACTCTGTGAAATATACTGCATTTGTTACGCCGGACGGGCAGTATGAATATCTAAAAATGCCCTTCGGATTAAGTAATGCGCCTTCAGTGTTTCAGCGGTTTGTAGTAATAATTTTTAGACAATTAATCGAATCAGGTGACGTAATAATTTACATTGACGATATCCTGGTGGCTACGGACACAATAGAAAAGCATTTTAAAATACTCACAAAGGTGTTTGACATATTGTATGCGAATTGTTTAAAGATTCAACCTGCTAAATGTAGTTTTCTTCGAGACAAAATCGATTACTTAGGATACGAAATTGGTCAAGATGAAATTCGCCCGACGTCGCGACATCTTGATGCAATTCAAAATTACCCATTACCTAAGAATGTTCACGAACTGCACCGTTTTATCGGTTTAACGAGCTTCTTTAGACGATTTATACAAAATTATTCGATATTAGCTAAACCCTTATACGATTTGTTAAAAAAACATGCTGATTATAAATTTGATAAGGTTGAGGCAGACGCATTTCAATTGTTAAAGTCTAAATTGACATCCTCACCAACTCTGAGTTTATATAATCCTAACGCAGCTACCGAATTACATACGGACGCTAGTCAAATAGGTTTTGGTGCTATCTTACTACAGCGTCAAGCAGATGGATATCTCCATCCTGTTTTATTTTATAGCAAACGAACGACCGAAACGGAAGCACTTTATCACTCATACGAATTAGAAACGCTTGCTATCATCTATGCACTGCAACGTTTTCATGTATACGTACATGGAATTCATATCAAATTAGTAACTGATTGTAATTCATTAAAATTGACGTTGGAAAAGAAAGATACGAATAATCGAATCATGCGATGGGCTCTGTTATTGGAAAACTATGATTACGAGATCGTGCATCGTGGTAATAACAGAATGCGACATGTTGATGCGCTTAGTCGTGCACCAAATATATTAGTGTTGGAATGCAACCTTTCAAGAAATCTGGCGCATTTTCAGTTGACGGACAACGCCATCAAAATAATTTACGATGACCTAAACGAAAACGGAGAGAATAAATTCTATGAGCTGAGAGAAAATCTGGTGTATAGAAAATACAAGAACAGGCTATTGTTCTTGGTGCCTCAGGTTTTTGTCGATGAAATAATAAGACAACACCATAATATCGGACACGTAGGTGTTAATAAAACCGTCGAAATGATTAGACGTAATTATTGGTTTACGAATATGGTGGAAAGAATTAACGAATTTATTAAAAAATGTATGAAATGTCTCATTTACGAACCGAAAGCGCATAGAGAGGGTTTTCTCCATATATACGATAAATATGACAGGCCATTTCACACGATCCATGTGGATCATGAAGGTCCATTAGAAATGACCAGGCGAGGTTACAGGTATATTTTTGCGGTAGTTGACGGTTTTAGTAAATTTACGAAACTGTACCCGACAAAGACGACGAATACAACCGAAGTTGTCAAGCATTTAAAATCTTACTTTAATCAGTTCAGCGTTCCTTTACGGATAGTATCAGATCGGGGTACATGTTTCACCTCACATAATTTCAAGACGTTTATAAATGAGGTGAATGCTCAACATGTGTTGACCGCTACGAGTTCTCCTCAATCAAACGGTCAGGTCGAACGAATTAATCGTACATTTAAACCGATACTTTCGAAAATTGTTGATTCTGACCCTAATAAAAGTTGGGACACTGTCCTTAACGATACGGAATTTGTAATAAACAATACGCAGAACCGAACTATAGGAACTACACCTTCGATTGCACTTTTTGGCGTTAATCAAATTAAGTCAAATGATGATGTTCTGAAGCAATTTATTAATTCTCAGAATGGGAATACGAGTAGAAATCTAAACGAAATAAGAGACAGTATTGCAAAATGTACGCGAACGAACCAAGAGAAAAATAAACTTTATTTCGACAAGAAACATATAGACGCACATAAGTATGAAGTCGGTGATTATGTCTTTATACGAAACGTTGTAAACGAGCCGGGAATTAATCATAAGCTTTTACCCAGATTCAAGGGACCATACATTGTTACTCGTAAATTCTTAGGCGAACGATATATAGTTGAAGATGTTCCTGGACAACGCTTGTCGAACAAACCCTTGCATGGTGTCTTTGCGGCTTTTAATATGAAGCCTTATAATTGGGATAAGCAATCAGAGTCGATTGAAGAGTCAGGTATAGCCGAATTGTAGAGTTTGCATTTAATTGTTTTAATGTATAATAGATGTCACTATATTGAATAAAAAGTTATGTTGGTGTTTTAAAAACCTAACGCATAGTAGACGAAGCGCGACGGTAGAAGAAATAATTAAAGAGAGAGTTTTGTTTTATTTATTTTAATAATCTTTTAAAATCAAACCGACGTTACGACATAATATTTCTGCAATTAATATTTATTTAATGCCAATATAGACTTCTTGTATATTGCTGTTAAAGGTACATATGTGTCGATTATTTTCAAAAACCCATAACTACAAAAAATAAAAAAATTTAAGTTAAGATAACGAACGATAGATGGCTACTTTTTCTATTTAATAAAACAATAAAAAATGCATAAAGTTGTGTAATTCCCCGAGAAAAATGTATTTGAAAATTATAGTTAGTTGCAAAAACCACTAACTCCTTCATAAATTTGGTTTCAAAAATCAATAAATCCTTACGAAAGTTATATTCAAAAACCACCAATTCCGTCAAATTGATAAATGCACGTTAAATCAAGTTATTTTCGTCGGAATTTTAATACATGCTTTAATATAGGATTTATAACACCTTCCTCTGACAAATGTTCTACCTACCTTACGTTAATTGAACAATTTAAAACGGCAACAGACTCAAAATTAAAGTCTGACATTACGATAAAAAAAGAGTGCATAATTTACGGGTGAAGAGCTTTTACCATCTAGCAAGAGAAGAAATTGATGGGATGCTTACCACATCCTTTGATTGCCAGAAAAATATGGTGCTCCAAAAAGTACTGGATCAAGCAGCGTACTTCTCCAGGCAATTGTACTTATTTAATTTTGGTACGGTGCAAGGCTCAGCAAATATTCATAAGGACAATGTTTTTTTTATATATTTGGCTTGAAAATGAACACATGAAAGTTCAACTTCATTCCAAGGCATTTCGGTCTTTCGGCTTATTTGCGATGGGTGCGGCGCACAAAATAAAAATTCAGCCATTATGGGAATACTTTCTTTTTGGTTGAGACAGGTGGCACCGGCACAAGTTAATGAGGCCTAAATAATATTTCCGGTTCGTGGCCACTCATATATTCCCCCTGACAGAGTGGTTTGCTCAGCTCGAAAAAAAGTAGAAGTTAAGAAGCGAATAATACGGCCAGAGGAATATTTTGATCTCTTTTCCGAGTATGGGCAGATTATTCGGCTAGGGTCCGCTACATGTCCAGTAAATGACTGGAAAACAGCTACTGCAACATGCGTTAAACCACCGAAGCAATGGCATTTCATATTTAACAAGGCGAAAAGGTTTGTTCTCACCAAACTGACGAATGCGGTACTAGTGCGTGGGGAGCAAAACTACAGGTCGGATTTTGGGATAGCCTTTTTGGGAAAAAGGAAGGCACATAGCACAAATACAGCCTAGTCAAATAAATATTGTAGTGCCTGTGAAATCGGCAAAAATTGATGACGTCACAAAATTAGTCACAAAACACTTTACGGTCAATTTGGAAGATATAGATGAACTCGACTGTTATAAATCGGTTCTTCGATTTGCGCCCCACCAAAACAACGTGGATAATGCAATTCCAAGACGATTTAATGATTTAAATTAAAAGATCAATTTTTATTTTTTTTATGAAGTGAATTTTATTATTGGATTAAAATTATTTTATTTATATTGTAAGAAAACATTGTTTTTACGTGATAATACTGACTTTTTATTTTCAAAGATCAACAATTCTACCATAGTTGCTTTCAAAAGTTCCTTAACGTTTTATAATATTTTTGCTTTTTACATTGAAAAACTTGAAGCTGAAAACTGTAAAAAAGATTAGATTTTAGAATTTCACCGAAGAGAACGGTCGAAAACATATTTTGTATTTCTTTGTGTAATAAAAAATAAAACAGAATTCAAGTGTTTCGTATATTTATTTAAAAAGTGTAAAAGAACGTAGTATCGGCAAATACTACATATCAGAAGTGGGATAACCATAAACTATAAATTATAAGGATGAGTAAACGTGAGTTAGATGCGTTGGCATTAAATGGGGGTACTGAACACATGTGCCCGTCAAATAGTAAACCCGATCAGAATGATATTCCGTTAGCTGATCACACTGGAAGATGGCGTTCGAATGCAAGTAATTATTTGTTGCATCGACACCAGTCATGTGGTAATTTGGAGACTAGCGGCCGATCACGTCAAATTGAGGTTATGTCGAACCACATGGGGATACAGCAGAATTACCCCACAGCATGTAACATGCCATCACAGTCGCGGTGTAATAGCCCCGAACATGTATTTGATCCAAATTAGCGTGAAATGGAGCTGAATAGGAGAGAGCGAGAACTCATCGAGAGGGAAAGATTATTAATCTCTAAATTAACTAAAAAACCAACCGGTCCATTTTTACATCCGAGTGAAGTCAATAATTTGTTACCAGAACATAATCCGGATAATCGAAACGCAGGAACTACTGACGAATGGATAAATTTAGTAACCAGATTTAAACAAATGTAAAGGGTGTTTAAATTTTAAGGGCCGACGTTGAATGTGAACCACACTTAAACGTCAAGTTTTTTTCTGCATTTCATTTGACATTTCTCAATTTCAGACTAACTCAATTTGAACCATGGAAAGATACACAATCGAGCAACGCGTTAAAGTTATTCAGGCATATTATGAAAATGGGCGTTCAAATCAAAATGCATATCGTGCACTTCGTGATTTTTTCGGTCAATTTAATCGTCCAAATGTGCGTACAATCGGAAAAATCGTGCAAAAATTTGAGCAAACCGGGTCTGTAGGAGATTTTAAAACACCAGTGCATGCTCGTACAGCTCGTACTGCAGAAAATATTGCTGCTGTTCGCGATAGTGTGGCTGAAGAGCCGTCCACCTCAACTCGTCGTCGTGCCCAACAATTGCACCTCTCACGCTCGTCGTTGATGAACATTATGCATAAAGACTTGCATTTACATACGCTTATAAGGTGCAATTGACTCAAGAACTAAAGCCTCTTGACCATTCCAAACGTCGTCAATGGTCAGAATGGTGGCAAGAAATGGTAACAGTGGATGATCAATTTTCGAAGAAAATCATCTTCAGTGATGAGGCACATTTTCACCTCAGTGGATTCGTCAATAAGCAGAATTTCCGCATTTGGGCGAATCATAATCCAAGAGTGGTTGTCGAAAAACCAATGCACCCACAAAGAGTGACTGTTTGGTGCGGTTTATGGGCTGGCGGCATCATCGGGCCGTATTTTTTCATCATCGGGCCGTATTTATAACGAAAATGATGTGTTCCGTCGTCTAAAAAATCGAAAAAAACCAAATAATGAAACATTTACCAGTTTTGTTTTTGATATCATGTCAATTGGGGAACAAGCGAAATTCTCAGAAGCGGCGTTAATTGAGGTTATCATTGAAAATATCGGAGATCCAGCCATGTCAGAGAAGTTAGTACTGACACCATTCTCCAGTGTAAACGAGCTGTTGCGAATATTGCAGCGGTACGAGGGAATGCCGAAGGTTATGAAACATACTACACTTCCCAAACCGGTCCGAGCGAGCGACGATAAACCGGTTCAAGGCAACAATAACATTGCCCTACCGAAAATTAGATGTTACAACTGTAACATTTTTGGACATCGAGCATCAGATTGTCCTAAGCCACCAAGGAAAAAATGTAAGATTTGCGACAAAGCGGGTCACGATGAATCTAAATGTTTTCGGAAGCCAAGTTCAACAGACATGTTGGGACTAATCAAAGAGTTGACGCAGGAGATAACCATTCATCATAAAGATCGGGATATTCAACTAAGTGCAACCGTAGACACCGGATCACCAATCAACATTCTTAAGATAAGTAAATTCCCTAGTAAAATAGATTTATTACCACCTGATGGTAGAGTTTTTAATGGGATCAATGATTCCAGATTGAGTGTTTTAGGAATTTGTTATTTAAAATGTAGTTTAACCAATAATTCCGGGTTGTATAATATTAAATTTTATGTGGTACCAGAAGTGACAATGGCATCGGATTGTATATTGGGCCGGAGTTTTTAAATCCAGTGGCTCTTGTGTTGAGTAGTGTCGAACGTGATGTGAGTGAGGTTTCTAGTGCGTCGCCATCTAGTGATTTCGCCAATAAGGAAGTTCTAATCAACCCAAATCAGAGTGAGTCTCAAAAACCCATTACAAAATTGTTTATTGCCCCTGTTTCTGTCGATTCTAGTTCAGTTTTACCGTCATTTCAGGAGTATAGTTCTAATGAAGTTAATGTTGTTAAAGCTAGGAAGGTACTACTAGATACTGATGTAGATTCGGATATCCGTGGTTTGAATATAGTTAGTATGTTCAACGAAATTTTAGATGATTTTGTGATAGATAGAGACGAAAAGTCAACAGTCGACATCAATTATTATAACGAAGTAACTCCTGATTTTCAGTTGGGAAAAGGGTAGATGAGCTCTTGAGTAAATATGAAACTTTACCAAAACGGAATGCGCCGGAAGTTGTATGTAAGTTGCATTTAAATCTGTCAACTAATAAAGTTATTTATGTTCCGCCTCGAAGATTATCCATTAAGGATCGAGAAATAGTTCGAAATATCGTAAGTGATTTGTTGTTAAAAGGTGTAATAAGGCATAGCAATAGTGATTTTGCTAGTCCAGTGGTATTGGTGACGAAGAGAAATGGTACGCACAGATTGTGTGTGGATTACAGGAATCTAAATAAAATTACCATTAAGGATAGGTTTCCGTTACCTTTAATTTATTATTTACTGGAGGGCCATGTGGGCGATAAGCCACCTCGCACCGCGACCTAAAAGATCTATTGTGCTGGACCCTACTTAATTATCCGTCCAGTCAATATTCAGGCTCTTAATGAATCTGACAATACTACTGGCCGGTACAAGATACATACTATCCGGGCTCATTGTTCTCCCTCCTAGATGTTGCAGTCTTTGCTGGAAAATGGCTGGGCAATGGCACAGAACATGTTCCGCTGATTCCGCTTCCAGACCGCAGAAGCGGCATCCATCTGTCGTACTTAGGCCCATCTTCTTAAGGTGATACCTTAAGGGAACATGACCTGTGAGGAAGCCAGTAAGCAGCCTCAACTCAGGTTTCCTAAGTTCAAGACACTCCTTAACCCTGACAGACGAAGGTGATATAAATTTCTTCGCCTGCCGTAAACCTGGAATTCTGCGCCAGTAGGAGGACTTTTGAACATCCTCCCAGCGTTTTACCGCTGCTCTAAGGTGTCCCTTAGTAACACCGCAGAAGGGTTCTGGTCCAATAAATGGAGAGGCAGAACCCTCACGGGCGAGGCCATCAGCTGCCTAGTTTCCTTCGATTCCAGTATGACCTGGCACCCACATAAGTGTTACCTTATTTGAGCCTGCCAGATGTTTAATAACCTTCAGACAATCCCATACCAGCCTTGACTCAACGGTACAAGACCTAAGAGCTTTTAAGGCCGATTGGCTGTCTGATACAATATAAATCTTTGCATCGTTTAGGCCTTTTGCTATACCTATCCTAGCGCAAAGTTCTATAGCATGTACTTCTGCTTGAAAAATGGTAGCATTGGTACCCAAGGACTTCGAGAGGGTAGTGCCACTCCCGTGTATTCCTATCCCCGCCCCATCTTCCGTTTTTGATCCATCTGTAAACCATACCATGGACCCTAGCTCAAATGATGGTCCACCTGCCCTCCACACATCCCGGTCAGGTAACCTAACACAGAATGGTTTGTGGAAGTCCAGTTTAGCTGGCATACAGTCGGAAGGCATTCCTATGGTAGGGTCTGTCTGAAATTCCTTAAGGATTTCCAGATGACCCACCATATTGCCTGGCTTGATATTTCCTTCCGCCTGCATTTTCAGGGCCATAATTGCAGCATCCTTTTTAATATGCAGGTGTAACGGTGTCAGTCCTAGAAGTGTCTCCACCCCCGCGGTTGGACATGACTTCATTGAGCCCGTAACACCGATGCATGCTACACGCTGAACCTTATTCAATAAGGTTTGCGTTGTCTTCTGCTCAGTTTTAGGCCACCATACAACCGATGCGTAGGTGACCATAGGCCTAATGATTGTAAGAAATGACCAGTAGATCATTTTTGGTTGTAGTCCCCAAGTACGCCCATAGAGTCTTTGACAGGCCCAGAGAGCATTGATGGCTCTATTTTGAACTTTCAACAAATGTTGGTTCCAGTTCAGTCTTTGATCTAGGATAACCCCTAGATATTTAACCTCGCTGGAAAAAGGCACAGTAGTACCGTTTAACGAGGGAGCTGTAAGCGCAAGCTTTTTCCTCCTCGTAAAAGGAACAATGACAGTTTTGCTTGGATTGACACTAAGTCCTTCCTGGTAACACCACTGCCATATTATATTGAGTGCATTTTGCATGCGATCAGAAATGACCTCATCAAACTTACCTTGATTATGGTAGCCACATCATCCGCATAGCCCTGGACATCAAACCCATGGCTACTCAGAAGGACCAGTAGTCTGTCAATAACCAATGACCACAAAAGAGGAGATAGTACGCCTCCTTGGGGACAGCCCTTTACGGCCTTGATGGTTACTGACTCGCCACCTAGTCTGGCAGTAATCTCACGATGTTCCAGCATGGAACGGATCCACCTAATTGTAGAAAGTGGAACCCTTTAATAGAAGACTGCCTTGATCGTCTTAGGGATAAAAAGGTATTTACATTGATAGATTTAAAAAATGGGTTTCATCACATACCAGTTGATGACGATTCGATACGGTACATAGCATTTGTCACTCCAGACGGACATTTTGAGTATGTGCGAATGTCTTTTGGTCTAGCTAACGCCCCAGCGGTTTTTCAGCGATTTATTTCGAAGGTTTTTAAGGAATTAATTGACTTGGGAGATGTTACTGTATATATCGAAGATATATTGATCGCATAGGTAGAAAAGAATTGGAAGCATTTGAGAGTTTAAAATCTCAACTCGTCAATAAGCCAGTTTTGAAAATATTTGATCCTGGTCTCATTAGTGAACTTCATACGGACGCGAGTCAGATGGGTTTCGGAGCAGTATTGCTGCAGAAGCAGAAATATGGTCGATTGCATCCGATATTCTATTTTAGTAAGCGTGCAACCGAAGCTGAGTCCAGATATCATTCCTTTGAGCTCGAGACGTTGGCCATTGTTTACGCACTCAGGCGGTTTCGTATATATCTTCACGGGACGCATTTTAAGATAGTTACGGACTGCAACTCCCTGAAACAAACCCTGGAGAAAAAATACTCCAACAACAGAGTTCTTAGGTGGTCCTTGTTCTTAGAGCAGTTTGATTACGAAATTGTTCACCGGCCTGGGAAAGGTACTCCTGGGGTGTTGTGGGTTGATGAGTGTGCATTCTCATTGGCACTCGGTGCTCTTCAGCAAAAGGATGAAAATATCCAAGAAATCAAGGGGAAGATAAAAACCGATTGTGATAGCGATTTTTACACGATCCGAAATAGTTTGTTATACAGGAAAAATAAGGATAAACTTATGTTTTATGTCCCCGAATGTTTGGAACATAGCATCATTCAAAAGATCCATGAAATTGGGTCATGTGGGAATCAGTAAAACCATAGATTTAATCCAAAGATCCTATTGGTTTCCAAAAATGCAGGATAAGGTGAATGAATATATTGGGCGATGTTTAAAGTGCATAATGTTTCAGCCAAAGGATGGGAAAAGGGAAGGATTGCTAAATTTGATGGATAAGTTTGATCGTCCATTTCACACAATACACATTGACCATGTAGGTCCATTTGAACAGACATCTCGAAAATACAGGTATATTTTAGTAGTAATTGATGCGTTTACGAAATTTTGCAAGTTTTTCCCGGCTAAGTCAGCAAACACGGCGGAGGTTATAAATAGTTTAAAGAATTATTTCCGATATTACAGTGTACCAGTTCGCATTATTAGTGATAGGGGTACATGTTTTACATCTTCTCACTTTAAATTTTTTTTGGACAGATTGAACATTATTCAGGTTCTGAATGCAACCGCTTCTCCTCAATCGAATGGACAGGTAGAACGTGTGAACAGAAGCTTAGTTCCGATGTTAGCTAAGCTGTCTGAGGATCCAAAAAAATGGGATAAGCATTTGCCCGATGCAGAATATGCATTTAATAACACAGTAAACCGTTCCATGAAAGAAACCCCTTCAATGGTTTTATTTGGTGTTAACCAAAATCACGAAAATGATAATGTCGTAGAATTGTTAGGATCTGCTGGTAGGGATTTAAATAACGTACGGGATCGAGTTGTGAAAGAGGTGCAGAAGTCTCAGTTGAAGAATAAGGACAGTTTCGATGCTAGGCGAAAAGATTCTTATAATTATAAAATAAATGATTTAGTTGTTATTCGGAATCATGTTTCAGAGGCAGGAATAAATCACAAGTTGTTAACGAAATTTAAAGGCCCCTATATTGTTTCGAGGATTTTGCCAGGTGATAGGTATGAGGTATGCGATGTGCCGGGTCAGCGGGTATCAGGTAGACCATTTAAAGGTGTGTTTGCTCCTGTTTTGATGAAACCATTTAAAATTTAATAATCGTAAATTTGTTGAAAGAAACCCAGTCTTCGAGACGATGGTATTTTCAGAATTGGCCGAATGTAGTAAACTGATTTTATTTTGTTCATTACTTTTATTTTTTTGATAATTATATTGCCATCTGTTGGTCAACTCAGATAAAAGTTGAAATATAGAGTGTTAACCGATGTATGTGGTATTGCATGAACCAAAACGAGAAAACTGTAAAAAATATTAGATCCCTGTGACTTCTTTCTGTTCAATCGAGTTAAAAAACCATTACGGGGAACGCGTTTCAGCAGCCGAGAGGAAATAATGGAAAAATCGCCAACACACACAGAGATAGATGTACTCTTGACTACGTAACTTTTGCAAATGTCAAGCTACGACGCTAAGATTTAGAGGGAATATCAATAACAGATGTACCAACTTAACAAAAAAACAGAAATCAAATCGGAACGATGGGAGCGCCACACGGTGGTTATTCCGAAAACTTGTTGATCAAGGTAGTATTCATACAAACAATAAACAATTTACCTCACTTATTACAATAGTTTGACAGAAAATAAATTTCCCAAAAATATATCCTTAAGGGAAATCCGATATGCGATAATGATAATTCATAATGAGCTCTAGCGAAGCAGATCGTATCTGTTAATCGCAAGAAATGCGAAATGCGATGCGCTTCGCATCAAGTTCATAATAGGCCTCCTGAGTCGGGCCCTTTCTAATATTAAAACTCTTTATACATATAATAATCTTATCTGTATAAGTTTTACACTTTTATACTAAAATTGTTTCTAACCACTGTAAAGAAATCCGAGATTTCGTTAGCAGAATCATGGAATCAGAGGTCTGGTGCGATCTGGTAGCAGGCTAGAGCCCACGGTGTATCGTGGGGACTTCCAGACTTGATCCCATGCTTGAATAACCGCATGAGAAAAAGAATAATCAAATCGAAGGAAAAATAAAAAAAATATAGCTAAGAAAATAATAAGCAAGGTGTTCTCGTTCGAGATGACACCTTCAACCCGCTCAATCTCAGCACAGTCTACTGAGAAGGTCCCCTTATCATCGGCCAGTCTACCGAAATCACCTTTCCGGTCACAAACGTCTAACACATATGTCGTGTCGTCCTCTCCGACAGCCTGTCATGAGAGAACGGCACGATCGGAAGAAGATGGAATAACCGACCCTCAGTTGCACCTTACCTCAATACTCATCCGATCATGCCATCAGGAATTATTCCTTCATGGTAGGAACGAACCAACAACAATCAAAAATAAGGAAAATAACGAGAACCATGACAGTGATAAGACGAAAAATATTTACAAAAAAAAACCTCATTCGGTAGAGTTTTACCTACGTTGAAAATGACTAAATTTTTTGATAATAAAATTATATAAAATATAAACTCAAAATTGATTTTAAAAAAAAAAATTTATTAAAAATTTAATTTAAGAAAAGAGTGAAAATAAACATTAAAAAATCTATAAAAAGTGATAGTATAGACAACCATAGTGCGTAGACAAAAATAAAATGGAGGTGTAGCGACTCATTCGATTAATTTATCTACAGTAAACCTTTATTTAAACAAATTAACTTCACGCATCACTACAGAAAGGTTTTAACGCATTAAATACCTTTTGCGTTATAAACTGACACCTAACAAAAAAAAAACATTTGGACGACAGAAATATAAGTTTAAACCCAAGTTATATTTTCCTCTATTGCTCCATCTCGGTTATAAAGCTTTTCTCAATTTAATTTGAGTTGATAACTTTCCGTGTCTCCATCTCGTTTGTGATAGAACAACGACAACTTGACATTACGATTCTTCTCGTATGATAACACCAAAATAAAATTAAAAAATTCACTAGAATACAAGATACTCATCGTCTCCGGGTTTTTAGATTAATGGAATTTGGTAAAAAATCGATTCGGAGGATTTGGGTAAATAACTTTACACAGTCGTTTTTGAGTTTTATTGGTCGCGTGCATATAAGATAGCAGAGTTGGATAACAAATTAAAGTAAAATCAAAATTTCTTATTTATATTATAAGCAAGTTAATTTGAATTAGACTGATAAGTGATAAAAGTGTGAAACCTTAGAAAAAATAAAATTTGCATTTAATTGGCGACAGTTTTGTAGAATTAAATTAAGTGCGTTTGTTTTTTTTTTTCTCAATATATTGTGTGGGGTGGGAAAGGGGGCTTAAGTAATTGGTCTACAAATAGCCCATCATCACCTGCACGTGGTGCACCCTGCTATATAACTAACGAGGCTCTGGCGACCGAGACACGGCGGTATAACCGACTATCGAGAACTTAGTAAATGATCTTCTCAAACCAGACCCACTACAAACTCGTACTGGTCAGAGTGGTAGATGCTTTATGACCAGTAAAATAAACAATGAATACAACAAATTCAGGAAATTGTACCTCAAGTGGTAACCCAGCTAATCAGCTGTCAATTCCACCCTCTAACGAGGCTGGCTCAAAGGATTCTGGGGTGAGCCAATCATTGTTTAATAGCCCTTCTGGGCAACCCAACCTATTTAAACAATCCAGGCTGGGTAGATCACCACTACCAATAGCAAACACCTTAGAAAGGGATAACGCCGAACTGCGCAATAATATTTACGAAATAGGAAAGTTAACGTTAAATCTAAACAAAGATCTCAAAAACTTACAGCGAGAAAACAAGGAGTTAAAAGATGCTCTAAATGCAGTAATGTCTGAGAAAGAAACCACTAAGATAAACGATACCAATGATCAAATAGAGGTTATGTATGATACAGACGAGGAAGAACTCAATAGAGAAACGGGATGGATTCTGAACCGTAACAAAAAAAAATTAGAAACCGAAGATGAGTAAACCACCACAGATTTCACCCGAATCGAAACAATGAGTTGAGCAGCTTCCAACCGGAAGTAGGCACGTGCAACAGGAGGATAAAGCTCAGGTTCCGCCGGAACAGAAACGATCAAGTAATGAACTCCCAACCGGAAGTAAGAATGTACAACTAGAGAAAAAAGTGCCACGGCCACCTCCAGTAATAATATCTAATTGCAATAATTATCAGAGTATTAGAAACATCATGGACAACAATCATATAAAATTTCAAGCAACAGCGTTAAATAGTGGTGATATCAAAATAAATGTCACAGACGGTGATAGCTATAGAAAGTTAACAGGAGCTCTTAATGAAGAAAAGACAACATGGTATTCCTACGAAGATAAGCAGACAAGGCCAACCAAAGTCATTCCTAAGAAGCTACACGCTTCATGCAAACCAGAAAAGATAAAAGAATATCTGTTGGAGAAAAAATACAAAATTAAAGAAGTTACACAGCTGCTAAAAAGAGGTGACAAAACACCTCTTCCATTATATATGTTGTCTTTTGAAAGAACAGAAGAATTAAAAATATTTATGCAATCAGCGAAATACTCCATATGAAAGTGCAAATAGAAGCAGTTAAAAAATTTAAACTGATCCCCCAGTGCAAAAAGTGCCAAGTCTACGGACACACGCAAAACTTTTGTAATAAGGAGCCCAGATGTGTGAAATGTGTAGGAAAACACCATACGGCTGAATGTACGAAACCAAAAGACACCCCACCAAAATGTGTCAACTGTGGAGAGGCACACCCAGCCAACTATAGACGTTGCGTTATTATAAAAGAGTTGCAAAAAATTCGCAACAAAACAAGGGAAACTTCAATAAGTTCCAGGCCAGAAATTAACTCAGCATCAACAAGAATATCTACAAATTTAAGGCCACACCAAACATTTAACCAGCTATCAAGAACTAATCCAAATGTAACATTTTCTGATGTACTATCTATTGGAAGTTCGAGAAGACAACATAGTCCTCTTTTAGTTAATGATTCAAATAATAACCAAACTAATAAAATACTACAAGATATTCTTGACAGACTTAGTTCACAAGAAGAAAAGCAAGAAAAAGCCCTTATATCAATCCTACAAAGGCTCACCTTACTCGAAAAACATGGCAAATAATTTAAAAATTCTTGCATGGAACTGCAACGGTATATTGCAACGACAAAATGAAATACAACTATTTCTCGATTTACAAAAAATAGATATATGTTTATTATCTGAAACACACCTTACTACTCAAAGTCATATAAAAATCCGTGGCTACGAAGTTCACTCAGCAGTTCATCCTAATAATAATACACGAGGGGGCAGTGCCGTTATTATAAAAACAGATATTAAATACCATCTGCAACAAAAACTTAAAAGTGATGGAATACCAGCAATTAGCGTTAGCATGAATACCCGCAACCACAAGTTAGTGGTATCCGCAATATGCCCACCTAGATATAATATCAAAGAGAATGCTTATACTCAGTTCTTTAAGCAGCTCGGTGAAAAAATCGTAATCGGGGGTGACTTCAACGCTAATCATACTGACTGGGGATCAAGCCTAACCACAAATAAAGGGAAAGAGCTTCATCAAGCAATAATTAAATACAACTGCAACTGGCATTCTACTGGAAAACCAACTTATTGGCCCAGTGATCAAAATAACATACCAGACCTAATTGACTTCTTTATAACAAGAAAAATCCCGGTTGATTATTTACAAGTACAGGAAGGATTGGAATCCACATCTGACCACTCCTCTATTTTAATGATAACAAGTGATACAATAATTACTAATGATAAACAGCCACTATTAATAATATACTGATTGGAAAAAGTTCAGGAATGAACTAAACCATAGCATCATTTTAAACACACATCTTTCATCAGAAGAAACATTAGAACAGGAGGTGGAGAAGGTCGTCAAAAATATACAGCTAGCGGCGTGGAAAAGTACTAATACAACAAACAAAATAATAACTGGCAAATGCTATCCAATGGAAATTAAATCACTAGTTATAGAGAAGAGAAGTACCCAAAGGGAATGGCAACGTACACGAGACCCAACCGTCAAAAATAGGTTAAATAATTTAACACAACGAACACGTAGAGAAATACGGGAATTTAAAAATAAATCAATAAATTTATACCTACAATCTCTCACCTATGATAAAGGTAGTGATTATTCATTGTGGAAAGCAACCAAATATTTGAAAAGGCCAGTTATGCATATACCACCAATAAGAACAAATAATGGTCACCTGGCTAAAAGCAAAGAAGAAAAAGCAGAAAAATTCGCGGATCATCTTGAGCGTACCTTTCAGCCAAATTTAACAACACTTAACCAACAGGATATACTGTTCGAAAACCAAACAACTAGCCTGAGACAGGAAATTCCATTAACTAATGCTAAAGAAGTTAAACAAGAAATAAAGAACCATGTAGTACTTAAAAAATCACCAGGATATGACCTGATAACTGGAGAGATTCTAAAACAACTACCTAATAAAGCTATTAAAAAATATCGGACATAATTAATGCTTCCTTCAGACTCCGTTATGTCCCTCTATCTTGGAAATTTGCGGAAGTGATAACGATACCTAAGCCAGGTAAGCCACCAAGTGAACTGGCCTCGTACAGGCCAATATCACTTCTTCCAACTATGTCAAAACTATTTGAGAGATTGTTACTAAAACTAATTAAACCAGAAGTTGTAAAATTAGGAGCTGTTCCGTCCCATCAGTTTCGATTTAGAGAGGAACACTCCACAATCGACCAAGCCCATAGAATAACAGATATAATAGAAAAATCCTTAGAGGGGAAAAAAGATTTGTTCAGCCATATTTCTTGACATAGCGCATTTGACAAAGTCTAGCTAGATGGTTTAATATTTAAATTGGAGAAAACTCTGCCATTTGAGTATTGCGAACTGCTAAAGTCATACCTGAAAAGGAGATATTTTAGAGTTAAACAGGAAGGAGTTTACTCCAGCATTAAAGAAGCTAAAGCAGGAGTCCCGCAGTGGAGTGTCTTAGGGTCTTTCCTTTTTGTATTGTTTACTAGCGACATACCGCAGACGAGCAATACAACTATCGCCACGTTTGCAGATGACACTGCAATTCTAGCTGTTTGTGACACCATCGGTGAAGTCACATTCAAACTACAAATAGCCGTAAATAATATACAAGATTGGCTACCTAAGTGGAGAATTAAAGTGAATGAGTCGAAGTCTACTCACATTAACTTCACTAATAGATCAATAGAACCACTACCTGTGAATTTCAACAATATCCCTGTACCACATGCCAATCAAGCAAAATACCTTTTTGTGATGAATTTTAGTGGATTTAAGGAAATTAAAAGCAATAAAAAACGTCAAAAAATAAAGTATAATGATTTAGAATTAGATAAAAAAATGGCTAAGAACAATAATAATAAAATAAAAATTAATAATACAAAAAGTGAAAATATAAACAAGGAGGTTACAATGAACAAAAAAATTTGATGACAGAAAATTTACCATCAATGTCTCAAATTGCGATGCCCTCTCAGCAAAAAAATTTTAGGTTAGAAAATAAATATTTAATTTCTGACAAAGAACCATTTTATGTTTTATTTGATACTATTACACCAAAAAATATGATGACAATAATAATTTCAAAAATGTTAATACAAAATAATATAAAAGCTATTATATATCAGAAGTTAAGAAGAAAATAGTGAGAGTAGAATTTGATAGTTTTGATAACGCAAATAAATGCGTGAGAAAGGGCGATCCGTTACATAAAACTTTAAATAAAGGGGATTATCCCCTGTAAGAGGGAGTTATAAGAGGATTATTTGGAGAATTTGACATGAAAGAAATTAAAGAAAATCTTAAATGTGATTATCCTATTTCAAAAATAGACATTATTCAAACCTGGGATAGAGCAAATAAAATTTTAAAGGATACTAATATTTTAAAAATAGAAATAAGAGTAAGTACATTACCGAGATTTATATTCTTTTACGATATAAAAATAAAAACAAACATACACGTTCCAAAGTTAAAATTCTGTATTGCATGTTTAAACTATGGTCACATTAAGAAATTTTGTAATTCCAAAATAACAAAAATGTATAAAATGTACTAAACCAATGGATAAGGAGAATCACCAACGTCAAGATAAACCAGAATGTAAATTCTGTATTGGAGAAAACCATTATACAAATTCAGGAAACTGCCAAGAAAAAAAGAAGAGAATCAGTATCAATATTATCCCCAAAGATAAGAAAAATAAGGAACGATATGGATATAATTCACTTCCCAGCAATTAACAATAACAAAGATAATACATCAAATACATGGATAATGAAAGGAATTAATCAAGACTTAATAATAAAAGAACAAAAAGAGAAGATTTTGGGACTACAGCAAATTATAGAAAATTTCATCCAAATAAGTAATAGACCATATGACATGATAGATTTGCTAATTATGAACTTAAAAGAGTTAGCATCAAAAATTAAGAAATAAAATGTGTCTAAAATATTAGAACTACAGTAGAAATCGGATAACACAAAATCGAGGGGAACAACAAAATATTTCGTCTTTTCAGAATTTCGTGTTAAGCGAAAATAATACGAAGAAACAGTAGAACTGGGAACAAAAGAATGTTCTTGTTATCCGATATTTCGTGTTATCCGTCGTCGTATTAACCAGTGATGGAAAATTGATTTTTTTAATTGTACTGAAAATTGAAATGATGTTGTACTAAATTGACATTAGTTGTACTTAATTTGTTTAATGTTTTCTTTTATATAAAAGTAGGACCCGAAAATTGTATTGTAGCTATATTAAGAATTCTGCTTTTAGAGAACTTTTCCTAGTCAGGTTTCTTGGTATATCTAAGTCTTTGATACTACCGTTAAACAGCAAAAAAATATTTTTTGAATTGCTCTTAAATCAATTTTTATCTGCTAGATTCCTTTGTCTCAAAGCTGCTCAAAGGAATAAACGTTAATAAATTAGGATGGTCTCCGTAATTGCCCTCAAGAACTCCCTTACTTCCTTAGCAAAACCTCGTAGCAAGCTATTTGATCTTTCGATATTAATAGGAGTTTTCCCCTCTCTATATGGAACATTTTAAATATTCATCCAGTACCACAAAAAGGGAATAAAATCAAAGCTTTAGTGCCAATTTTTTCTAAAATTATAGAGACAATAATAAACTTTAACTCGACAAACTATCTTGAAAAATACAACTTTAATTTTGATCGTCATTATAGTTTTCGTAAGCAAATCATGTGCTTATCTCATTGTTGATTGCCCTTTTTACGAATATTATTGGGGCTATAGATCTAATAAATTGAAAGAATTAATACCACCAACCTTGCTCAATATTCTCACGTTCACACCCTAAAAGCAGGTTTTGAACAAACTACTAAATTTAGATAAACATTTTTATCACGAACCACCAGATTGTAGGATGTACTATAGATTAAAGCACATTTCCATCATATAAACCTTTTAAAAAAAGGAAACACGAGGACTCTAAATGATTGAAAATACTTTCTATATTTCTTATCCCAACAACCATAATGTCACTGTGCAAGGAACGCTAGCATATTATAGGTAACGCCTAAATGAACTTTAGTAATACCATAAGCTAGTACCAGTGTTAGTTAAAGAGATTATTTGAATATAATTAGTTCAAACTCAAAATGTGGTGTCAAACAGCGTTAAGAAATGAGTATTTGAAGATTAACGCTTCTTGTTTTGATTTATTTTGCCGTGCGGTATAATTTATCATAATATTTTCTAAATTATGAACTGGATTATAAATAAGCTATAGTATAAGCTAATACTATTAATCCAGTTGTTTAATAACCATCGACGTTTCGACGGTAAATTCCGCCATTTTCAAGGGTACGATTTATACACACAATTTAAATGAATTTTTTTGATATCGAATGTTTCCCTGACGTAAACTAGGGTAGAATTTGAAAAATGAAAAATATTCAGTTTATCTGAAATATGTAATCTACAATTATACATAAAGTGAGATTTATTTAAAATGTAAAATCAAAAAATTTAAAAGTCATTTATAATTTGCTACCGAAATTATTTAATCCATATAATGAAAATTTGGAAACTTCCTGGCATCTAATAAACTTTGAGATGAAATTTTATGTTTCTTGATATGAAAGCTTTCCAAAATTAATTTACCGAAATTTTGCTCTTTATGTTGGCCAACACTTTTTTTTTTAATTTTGTTTCGTTTGGGCAACATATTCTCCCAGAAGAACATTTTAATTGATATACCATATTAAATTTGATTGTAAAAAAACGAATTTTGTCTTTTTATTTAGTGAATGAAACCATATCCAACAAGTTCTATATCCCAATTTTTGTTTTTTCGAAAAGAATTTTAAGCAGCCAAAATGAACAATTTGCGATTATTTTCTCCAACAGATTTCCTGAATTGCTATTTTTATATCGATAGTCTTTCTACTTAATACCTACATATTAATTACATCTCGGATAACCGTTTTGAATTAAAAAATCGGTTAATATTTTGAAATTTTCAGAATGAAAAGTTACTTCTGTTAATCTGAAATTTTTTTTAACTAACAAGAGTAACGTGTTATTTTTGAAAGATGATAGAAGCCAAACTTTATAATCTGGGTACCGACCATGTTTTTTTTGTGATACAACTATAGAGTTAAACTTTCATCATCATTACGTTTAATACTGTAGTGTCTAGAAAGGCTAAATGGCTTGGTTTTCAATTTCACATATAACTTTAATTCGCGCAGTAACGAATCCAAAAAAGTATCAATTTCTGAATTTGGAAAGGCCGTAATGAAATCATCAACATACCCATAAAAGAACAAACAGAAAATGCTTTCAACACTTCACTTTACACGTCAATCAATAGGATTGGCACAGTCGAACTAACTGGCGAACCCATCGGCATACTAAACACTTGCCTAAAACCTCTTTCGAAAAAACTAAATTACGTATGATCAATCACCAATTTTAACGCTTCTATAAAATTATTTAACTCTAAATTTCTATTACTACTTGTTTTAACGTTGTTCTAAAATTGTTTAACCAAAAATATTGGTTTTACAACATCTAAATACGACATCTTTCAAATACTGCGAACAATGCTACCAAAACCGCCAACTTATTTGCCAACTACTTCAAGTCAGTTTTTTTTAATGGTACCAACGTCAATTTTCAGTCTAATATAACTAGTAATAATTTGAATGTTATCCCCTTAGATACAAACATTTCACAATACGTCGTGACAATGCGTATGTGAAACAATTGGATTTAAATAAGGGTTGGGGACCAGATGGAATTGTCCTTATTTTTTACATCGTACTGTTGAAACAATCAGATTTCCTCTATCATTATTATTTAATAAGTCACTACGTAAATATATATTTCCCGATGTTTGGAAAATGGCAATGGTCGCTCCGATTTTTAAATCTGGCGACAAATCTGTGGTATCTAATTATAGACCTGTTGCCCTGCTGAATATTGTCGCCAAAGTATTCGATAAGATTGTATTCTATGAACTTTTTGATAAAACTAAACATTTGATTTTAATTGAGCAGCACGGTTTTTCCAAATCTAGGTCAACTTTAACGAATTTGTTGAATTTTACTGAATTGTGTCGACATAATTTATACGGATTTTGCGAAAGCTTTTGATAAAGTTAATGAAAGAATTTTCTTCAGAAATATTCATTCCATCATCTGGTGTACCACAGTGTTCAATTCTTGGGCCATTACTCTTTTTGTACTTCGTTAATGATATTGTTGTTGGCTTCAATAGTGAGGTTTGGTTATTCACAGACGATTTAAAATTATTTCGTTCTAATCAGTCGATGCTTGATTGTGTGGCTCTCCAATCTGACGTAAACACTGACGTAAATATGGAACTAAATATTACGAAATGTTGTCTATTACGAATTAAATGTAGAGAGGAGTTCAATGGTTACAAAATTCAGGATTATACCCTCACATCTTGTCCATTTGTCAGGGATTTAGGAATTATAATGGACTCAAATTTAATATTCATATAAATCAAGTAATCAACAATGCTTACAGGATGCTTGGAATGGTAATGAGAGCTGGGTCTAGTTTTAGTTCTCCAAAAACTTTTATAAGCATTTACTATGGTCTTGTTCGTAGTACTTTGTAGTATTTAATATCCATTTGGAATCCTTGTAACAACATTTATTCATACAATATGGATTGGATATAATATCCACCATCCTCTACCTTTTACCGTTCCCACTTATTGCACTAATCTTTAGAAATAACTCTTCATTAATTAAACTACAAGACATGCACAATAGTTTTTTTTACTCAATTGATTTGTTTTCGTTCGTAAAATAGTAATTTTTGATGGATTTAGCTAAATTTTTATTAATTTTTCCCGAACGTTCCCAAAACCCAATGATTACATTTAATTTTGACTGAATTGAAGAAATACCAACTTTCCAAATTTATTTGTCAAATATACTCTTGTCAGTTTTCAATAAATACAAATCGGGATGGTTATTCAAAAAACGTTTTGCCTTTTGAGCATCTCGAATTTGTTGGATTTCTTCAATTTCTAAAAATTGTTTTACTAAATAATTAATTGAATTAAAACTTGTTAACACATTCACAAACCTATTGGTTGATTTATTCACATTCTATATCAAATAAAAATTTAAATTTCATTTAAATTATTATTTAAACTATACCCTTGAGAATGGCGGTCGAAACCTTGGTTGGTTCAAAATTAATGTTTAATTTTTGTATCGTAAGCAATTTTTATAATTTTCAGTTAATAAATTTTTTTTTTTTTTTTTTTTTTTTTTCAATTTAATAAGACAAGCTTAAGGAAAATTGTTTAATGTTTAAATGATGTAAAAAAAGGAATAATTCAATTTTTTCAGATTGTACTGAATTTCACTGTAATGTACCATTGTACTTTTGCAAATGAATTGTATCGAAAAAAGTACAATTGTACCTAAAATTCCGTCACTGGTATTAACCGAATTCCACTGTACTATGTTAAAATTTGAAATGAATAAAATAAAACACTGTAAAATAAAGTTAGTGGACACACTCCTGTTCTAAAATATAAATTACTACAAAGGTGGTAAAATAGAGCAGTGTACTCAGTGGTGGAAGAAGACCACCATATAATTTTCATTTTCTTTTTTTTTCTTTTGCATTAGTCGAATTTCTAGAAGAAGAAATTTGGTACATTCGTATTCTCACATACAAACGTAAAGCAGATTTAGAATAGTCGCATTTAAAACAAAATTTAATATTTTTTCTATATAATTATTAATGTATCCTCCCCGACAAAACAAAGAGAAAAATGATATTATCGTTATAACTTTTTTTAAAGTTATTTTTTTAAAATTTAGATTTCTGCTAAATTAAACTAATTATATTTCATATAAGTTACATCCAAAGAAAATATATATGTATCAGTAAAATTTAAAAAAAAAAATCAGTTTCCTTAAAAATTTATTATTTCATGCGACAAAACAAAGAGAAAATATTTTTATGAATTCAAATATGGCAGTTTTTTTAAAATTAATATTTAGTTCGATCGCCTTGGGCTTTAATAACTGCAAATATTCTTCGCGGCAGAGAATCATATAATTTTTTGATGAACAATATTGGAATTTTTTTCGATTCTCTTATAATCGCTTATAAGCTCTTCTACGCTTTCATACTGTTTGCCTTCTGGATATACTTTTCGGCAAAGGTATCCCTATATGTCTTGAATTATATGCATAGCAGGCGAAACTGCTGGCCACTCCATCAACTCTACATTTTCCGTTTTAAATATTGATTTTACTATGTGTGAAGTGTGAATTGCAGCGTTATCCTGCTGAAAAATGAAATTGTCGGATTCCAAAACCTCTCTAATTTTGATGAATTGTGTGTTTAGTAACTCAACATATTTAGTGCTATTCTGTCGACCACTGATGAACACTAAATCAATGGCACCTGACTTTGAAATGGCGCCCCAAACCATTACGGATCCACCTCCCATTTGGCGCTTTGACAAATATAATTGCTGCTTTCTTAGGTCGTGATAATAAAAGTCGAAGCCATCGGAGCCATCTAAATTAAATTTTTTCTCGTCAGAGAAAATGACCTTGTCCCATTTATATGTCCAAGACATATGCTTTTGTGCCCAGTCAAGTCGTGCTAATTTATGGTGTGTTTCAAAGCAGGTATTCTTTTGATTTTTTCCCCGTTGTATATGCTCAGCTGACCTTAGAAACCTTTGAACGCTCCTTACTGATACATATAATTTCAAATCACACTTTATCGCTGCAGCAGACTTTATAGAATTAGAAGAAGATCTTAATATGAGCAGTTTAACCTTTGGAGTGATAGCACTATTTCCTCCAACTTTCGGTTTCTCGTAATTTTCTTCAAATTGTTGCTTGATATATCGATAAATGGTTGACAATCCCCTGCCTAGTGCTTTGGAAATATCAGCTGCTGACCAATTTTCCCGTTGAAGTTCATTTATTTTGTCCACTTTGGACAAATATGTTCGTACAAATCGTAGAACACGTTTTCATTATTTCTGGAGGTTGCATATTGCAGTGACTATCTATAGAAGTAAATATATTTAAAAAAGAATAAAAAAAAACACAACTTACCGTAAACAAAATTCAAAGAGAACTGAGATTCTCTTTGTTTTGTCGCATTGTTTTAAACAATTTTATATTCCAGTTGCGTTATTTAAAAAATTAACCAATCAAATATAGATCTTTTATCACGTGAAATGAAGAGCCTACCATAGTGTACCAACTAGACTATAATCATAAACTAAAACGCAATACTATTTTTTCTTTCAAGAAATACTTAAATTCTCTTTGTTTTGTCGGGGAGGATAGTTTTTATTATAAGTAAAATCATTTAATGTTGAAAATAAATAAATAAAGTATTGTTTATTGATTAATATATTCAAAAGTTGGTTTTTAAGTGTTTGATGTACTACTAAAGTTTTGGAAAAATGTACAGTGCAGGTACATAATAAAATAAATCCATTACGAACCAAATTCCGCACACCGCACGAAATTATTAATCAACTATAATAGAAAAAGCAGCATATCCCGCATCAATAGAAAAATCCGCATATTCCCGCAACAACGTGTGTTAATTAAACATTATTTTTTGCGTAGAAAAATCATTACGCAAACCAAAACAAAACTTGATAAATATTATGGGGACTCTTCACCATCGATTAAAATGATTCACAAGTGGAAGTGGTTTACTGTGTCGACATAGTCGTTATAATAATAATCAGTAAAAATGAAAACAGGTTCACAGCACCGAAATAAAAACGTAGAAATCAGGTGTACAACCCTGTTTCTTTCCAGATAGAAAAAAACATTTTCCACCACCGATAGGCGTCGTGAAGTATTCTTTTATACTCGAAAAATAAAATAAAAAAACACTTAACAAAGAAATACATAACAAGTAACACATATATACAGTTTTGTGCACGATATTCGATTAAAGTAACAAATAAGAAAAAAATAAATAATTATCGTGACTTGATGTGTGTTGTGTTATTGGCATGTTACTGTATAAAACGCGCTCCCTTTATATGAATTGTGTCTAACTTAACTTTATGGTATTGTATAAGCAGCGTGTCATGATACACACAGAATAAATACCCTTCTATGAAATAATGATTAATAATTATAAATGTAATATCGTGTATTATTTTATCGTATAACAAAACATGGTGGCAGCGGAAATAAGGAAAAAAAAATTGAAACCAAGAATAAAATAAAATAAAATAAAAAATAAAAAAATAAAAGCACGCCGAGAGAAACGAAATATAACCTCAAAGATGGCCAATGACAAGGAGGAGGTTTCAGTTATTAGCCTTCCGATATAGGGGCTCCAAAGGGGTTCAATTTTACCAAACCGAAATTATGGCCGATTTGGAAAAAAGCGATTCAACAGATACATGTCCGTGAGCGGAATGTTGTCGAAACCGGACAAAGACCAGATTGATTTGTTCGTATACATAATGGGAAAAAGAGTGAGGAAATATTAGTCCAGTTTAAGAAGTTGCCTGTAACATTTGCAGAGGCGTTGGATAGTTTTGATAGTTATTTCCGGCCCAAATCAAACATAATTTTCGAACGCTATAGGTTCAATAAAAGAATACAAGGGCAAGGGGAATCGATAGACGATTTTATCACGGATTTACATACGTTGGCAGAAAATTGCGAGTATGGACTTTTAAAGGAAGATCTTATAAGAGATCGCATCATAGTCGGTATGTTAGATATTAAGGTCAGCGAAACAATGCAACTCAAATCAACGTTAACTTTGAAAGAGAATTAGAGACAAATTGGGTACATCAACGGTAAATAAAATAGTTTCTTTCAAAGACTATGACCGAGGGTGATCGAAATCAGCCGGTCCTTCTAACCCATCATCAGCGCAGCGGGCAGGTGGGGATAACAAACAGAATTCCACGTCGTTCAAGGGAAAATCTTGTTGGTTTTGTGGAGGGCCATATCATCAACGAGACAAATGTGTAGCGAGAAACCAAAACTGTCGGAGCTGTGAAATCAAGGGTCATTTTTCGAAGGTATGTCGTTCTCAACAATATTCAGCTAGACATTCTCATCGAGACAAAATACATAATATTAAAACTATTAATATAGATAATAATAACGATACTAACCCTAGGAATAGTTTAAATTTACATGAATCTATGTTTGTTGGTCATGTTAGTAGCATTAACTCAGGCGCATGGTGCGTTAATATTGTAATTGTGGAGTTTAATGAGAAGTGTTTGAGATTCTTGATTGATACAGGTGCCGATTGTGTATGTCTGCCTGACTGCATGGTTCCTCGGGAGTTTTTGGGGAACATGCCCCACTCACACACGATTCTTCATGGACCAGATGGTAATGGTCTTGATGTAATGGGTACACTACCCCTCAATGTTTATAATGGAAAGCGACATTTATTCGATGTATTTATTATTCGACAATTAGAAATTCCCTTACTAGGACGTCAAGCGCTTCAATTGCTGAAAATAATTCAACCTCCGGTTACCAATTCGATAGTTGCGAGTGTTAACAACCAATGTTCGATTGACGTTGAACGGGAATACCCTTTTTTATTTAATGACATCGGAGAATTCAAGGGCGAGATGGCCATCAAACTAAAACCCAACGCTATCCCATTTGTACAAAGTGTCCCTCGTTTAGTAGCCATACCTCTTATGGACAAATTAGAAAAAGAAATTAATCGATTGGTATCTCTGAATATTATTGAGCCAGTCGAAGAAATCACAGAATGGGTTTCTCCAATAGTAGTCGTTCCTAAGTCTAATGAGGAAATACGTTTATTTGTTGATTATACACAACTCAATAAATCGGTTAAACGTTCGTATTTTCCAATACCAATGGTGTAGTCTACACTATCAAGGCAATATACCAAATATTTTTCGAAAATTGACGCTAATAAGGGCTTTTATCAAATAAGACTTGATAGAGAAAGTCAATTCTTGACATGCTTCATCTGTCCCTTTGGGAGATTCATATTCAAGCGACTTCCTTTTGGAATCACGTGTGTTCCTGAATATTTTGTGAGCAAATTTTCTAAAGTTTTAATGGGAATTAAGCAAGTTGTCTTTCACGTAGATGATATTCTTGTCTTCTCTCAGACACTGGAAGAACACGAACAGGTGTTGAGAACAGTTTTGTCAAAACTCCAAGAGGAAGGCATAACATTTAACAGAGAGAAATCCCAGTTTTGTGTAGGCCGAATAAAGTATCTCGGACATATTCTTTCCGATAAAGGCATCTCAATTGACGAAGACAGAGTCAAAGCTTTGCTGGATTTTCCTCAACCAAAGGATAAGACAGAATTGCTTCGTTTCCTGGGAATGATAAATTTTGTCGCTTAATTCCTTGATAGTAGATCTAAGCTGCTGGAACCACTAAACGCGTTATTAAGAGATAATAATCCATTTATTTGGGGAAAAATTCAAGAAAAGACGTTTCTGGAAGTAAAAAAATTGCTATCCAGCTCTCCGGTCTTAGCCTATTATGATCAGTCCAAGAAAATTATTATCAGCGCCGATGCATCTTCGTATGGTATCGGAGGGTGTTTGATGTAAGAGGGCGAAAATGGAAATCGAGAGCGAGTCGCATATATATCGAGAACTATGACGGAGACAGAACGTAATTACGCTCAAATTGAACGCGAAGCACTCAGTCTAACATGGGCAGCTGAGAAGTTATCTGAGTATATCACGGGTATTAAGGTGGTGCATGATGAGTGGGTAGATCGAATCGAAGAGTTTGCTTATATGTACGATTGGGATGACGTAACCATTCGTCACTATGGGTTGCTCAAAATGGTGGAGGTGGCTAAGGAGTGGCGTGACAATGTTAAGAATGTGAATAGGAGTTGGAAACAGTGGAAGGCGCTGTTGTTAGAAAATTTTCCATCAACTCAAAGCACATTACAGAAAAGACGCGCAGCCGAAAATTTCAAAAGAAACCACATGGAAATACAACGGTACTACTATAGAAAATTAGCTCTGTGCAACAGTGCTAACATGTCTAGTGAGGAGGCAATTGAATTAATCGTGGAAGGTTTAGGAGACCTAAGATTCAACAACTATTTAGGTCCGTTAAGAAATTATGAGACTCCAGCTAGTTTGTTAATAGATTTACGGGAAGCTGATCGAGTGGTGGCATCACATCGGACAAATTTTAATAAATCACATCATAATCAAACGACACAGCATAATATAAATAAAAATCAAAATTTTGAATGGAGAAACAATAATAATTCGAATATTAACAAGCAGCAAGGTGACAACAAAAACACCTTCAAAGTTAGTAGCAGCACTCCAACGCCAAACGGGGTAACATGTTTTGTGTGCAACGAGCCCGGGCATTTTGCGAGACAATGTCCCAACAATATAAAGAAAACAGAGGTATTGAAGACGACATCACATCAACATGCAAATACACATGCCAAGTATATCAAGACGGCATTCATTAATAATAAGCCTGAACCTATTCAGTGTTTCGTGGATTTAGGGAGTAGCGTAACTCTGATCCGAGAAAGCGATGCTAAGGAACTACAGGTTACCTATTTCGAGAATGGGTTTCCACCAGTGACGGGTTATGGTGGCGGTAAAGTTATACCGGTAGGCATATTTACATGTAATCTAGAAATAGATGATGTGGAAGCAAAATGCGAAGTGAAGGTCGTGCCAGACGACGCTCAACAATTTCCTATGTTAGTGGGTCATCAGTTTATTGAACAGCCACAAATAAGAATTGTGAGTGACAGACGAGGACTTCACATAACTAACGAAAAACAAAACAAGTGTGAATTAGAGGATAAAGAAGGCAGGACTGAGATTCGAGTGGTAGAGGATATAGTTATACCCAGAAATTCAGTACATCACATCGCAGCACAAGCTGGTGAAGCTGAAACAGAATGGTTCATCGAGGGTGGAATCCGTGACAATGGAGAGGCAATCCCAAGATGCGTGGTAAAAAGCGATAAAAATGGCCAAGCAATGATACCGTATATTAATTTGACGGAGGTTGACATACAAAAACGGAAAGACCAACGGATCACTCGAGCGGAAAAATGTAAAGAAGCCAAGTTACGAATCAGTGAGGTGGAAAATTTAGAAGATGACAGCACAGATATTACCCGAAGGAAAATGATTGGACAAGTAACCACCGAATTAGTTGGTAAGAATTTTATTGCATTGTATAATTTAATATATATGTATAGAGATCGAATCACTACCGATTTAAGTAACATAGGGTTAACAGATAAGACCGAACTAAAAATAAATTTAGTAGATGACATACCAGTTTATTAACGACCATATAGGTTAGCATTCACTGAACGGGAATGGGTCAAAGACCATGTAGAGGAGCTAAAAGCAGCTGACATAGTCGAAGATTCTATCTCGGACTACGCCAGTCCAATTTTGTTAGTTAGGAAAAAATCGGGAGAACTTCGCATGTGCGGGGATTACAGAGCAATTAATAAGAAAACAATACGTCAACAGTTTCCAATCCCTTTAATAGATGACCAGTCAGACAGATTGGGCGGTTATGAATATTTCACCAGTTTAGATCTAGCCAGCGGCTATTACCAGGTACCAGTCGAAAATGAGTCCAGAAAGAAATTAGCGTTCATAACACCAGATGGCCATTTTCAGTTTAAGCGGATGCCATTTGGCCCAACAAATAGTCCAGCAGTTTTTCAATCACTTATTAATAAAATTTTGGGTAATCATAGGTATACGATTGCGATGGCATATTTAGATGACATCGTAATTCCGAGTAGAACAATAATGGAAGGAATGGAGCGATTAGAGGTTATATTAAAGGTCCTTAGAGAAGCAAATTTAACTTTCAATTTAAAGAAATGTAAGTTTTTATGTAGAAGTGTAGAATATTTAGGATTTCAAATAAGTAAAGATGGTATAGAGCCGGGACGTTCGAAAACGGAAGCAGTAGAAAGGTTCCCTATACCAAAGTGTATTAAGGATGTTAGGGCATTTATCGGATTGTCCGGTTATTTTAGGAGGTTCATTGAAGGGTATGCTACGGTAGCAAGACCTTTAACAGACCTTATTAAAAAACAAAGAGTTTAGATGGAGTGAGCCACAAGAATTAGCCTTCAATAAAATTAAAAAATGTATAATTAAAAAACCAGTACTGGCAATGTACATGGCGGGTAAGCAACTAGAGGTTCATACGGATGCTAGTTCTTTGGGATTTGGTGGTGTCTTATATCAAGAACAAATGCCAAAGATGTTTAAGCCAATAAGTTATTTTAGCCGTAAGACAACCCCGGAGGAGTCAAAATACGCAGCTGTGGAGTTGGAAGTTTTGGCTATAGCGGCATGTCTGGAGAAATGGCGTGTTTATCTATTGGGCGTAGAGTTTACTGTGAGGACTGATTGCAACAGCATCAAGCTGTTAGCTAAAAAGAAAGATATAAATTCAAGGATAGGCAGACGGTTTGCTAGGTTGTCAGAGTTCACATTCACGGTAGAGTATGTTAAGAGTAATACGAATTTAGTAGCAGATGCGTTAAGTCGCTATCCTATAAATAACGAAGATAGACTTAAACGGGAAACGGTATACGGCGTCAATTTAAACATGGATTGGATCGCTGCTTTACAACGTACCGACGAAGAAATTTTGAAAGTCAGAAATTTATTAGAGTTAGGCGATGAGAAGGCCTTTGAAAAATTCATAATATACAACTCGCGGGTCTATCGAACGACAAAGAGTAAGTGGAGACTGTACGTTCCCCAGGATTTAATATATGACGTTGTCCGAGATGCACACGAAGCAGTTGGGCATCAAGGGATTGACAAAACCGCAGAAAATTTAAAAACGTCCTTTTATTTCCCTAAAATGAAAGATTTTGTCATAAAATACGTCAATAGATGTATAAAATGTCTGTACTACAAAAAATCAGGTGGTAGGCAACCTGGATACCTGTACCCTTTAGAAAAAGGTAATGAACCTTTTGTGGTAATACATTATGACCATGTAGGGCCGTATGTGAAAAGCAAAAATAAAAATAAATATGTGGGAGTCATTGTCGATGGGTTTAGTAAACACGTAATGTTAGGAGCGATGACTGACGTAGGAGTAGATAGTACTTTAGGGTTTCTGAGACTAGCTTTGAGCATTTATGGTAGACCAGACGTGCTGATTACCGATCGAGGATCAGCTTTCACTGCTTTAAAATTTTAAGCGTTTTGTAAAATAATGGACATTAAGCACGTAAAAGTTGCAAGTGGTAGTGCACGCTCCAATGGCCAAGTCGAGATAGTGAATAAACAAGTGACGAAGTGTATTGCGAAGATTAGCTGAGGTATTGAATGTCATGACTGGGACGAAAAACTACTTGAAGTGCAAGTAGCCTTGAATAACACTGTACATAGCGTAACAAAGAAAACTCCCGCAGAGATCGTATTTCGACATCCATTCAGAGATTTTAGAGAAAATAAATTAGTGCAAGAAATGAAGGCTTAAATATGCATATGCTAGACGAAGGGAACATATGTGAGGAGAAAAGTGTTACAGAGCGTTTAGAAAGAAACCGAGAGAAAATGAAGGAAAATTATGATAAGAAACGAAAAAAAACAATCTGTTTAAATCCGGGAGATATAGTGATGGTGCATGCACCAAAAGTCGCAACGGACGAAAGTAGAAAGCTTTTACCGACCAATAAAGGACCATACGAAGTACGAAAATGTATAGGCAACGATAGATATTTAATAACAGATAACGAAGGAGAACAGCAAACGGGTCGAATTTACAAAGCCATAGTTGCAATCGACCGATTAGAACTCGTAACCAGAAAATCGAAAGATAGTGATTTGACACCTCCAAATAATGAATTTCTTTAATGTAATTAATACTGCAATTGCTTTTATTTATTTTAAGTTTCTATTTTTTTTATAAAGTTGTAAGAGTTAAACTCTTGTTGGAATTAAGTACATATGTACATTATAAAATTTTAGTTTGTAAATTCACCTATTGTTAATGTGACAATATTTTATTTAACATATTATGCAAAACAAAGTTCGTTGAAAAATTTAGCGCGGCGAAACATAATAAAAAAATAAAATCTTGTCGCATGATGACGAGGGCGTCATCTAATACAAGATGGCCGAATTGTCGTAAATTTTGTTGGATTAGAATCTCGACTAAATGTCAAAAAGTTATTATTATTATTATTTTTCGAAAGATGTCACCGTGACAAAAAAAAAATGAAAGAGAAGAAAGAGGGGATGATTAAGAAAGTTGTGAAACGAAGGAGACGTAGTTTTTATAACGAAAAAATACAAAAAGTTTAAAATAAAAAGTGGAGGTGTTTTTATTTGCGAAGAGTGTGACAGGATATAGAAAAAAACACGCGTCAAAAAGATAGATAGTATTTTTCTTACGAAACGGAGGGTGGTGAAAAATAAAAGATTAACGTAGTATAAATAAAAATAAAATTGTATTTTATAAACATATATTTCAATAAATATATAAATTGTAAATGTGGATTAAAACATTTAATTAATTTGTGTTTCCATTATTTATTGTGTACAACAAAAGCAATTGCGATGCTGGTTACGTAAACTAAGAGAGGCGTAACACCACAAATAAATGAACCGGGACTATATTTAAGACAATTATTATTTGTAACTGCAAATAAATGTGCTATTGTGAAATCGCGCACATCAAACTATTACTATATGATCTGAATCAAAATAACTTTATAGTGACATTGATTTAAAATATCCGGTAAAATGTCAAACATATATGACAGCAGCTTCAGAACTAATAAATACATTTTTAAATGTTAATAAGAATTTGATAAACAAAATTAGGTAATATTGTCAAAATTCTTTAGTTTATTGTTCCTTAATTGTAATATATGCGTAGTTAACACATGTAAACGCAGCATTCAGCATTATACGAATTGTAGCTATGTTCATGAAGAACATAAAAACCCAATCAACATTTTACTCCGAGTTGGAATTTTCGGTGCGATTTTCGCATAGAAAAAAATATTTAAAATCCGAACTTCATTATATGTATACACAAATACATGTCTATACATGCATATAGGATAACTAAGAGGATTTAGTATCATTTTCAAAATTACGTTTCGGTGATGAAGTTATAATACACGTAACTAATAAAACAACTCATAGTGTCAATTGTTTTTATTGTGTGATTATCATAATTTAATTGATTAATTTCCAAGTAAATATACACTTATTTTTAAGTTGAACTATATATAAATATTAAAATATAATAGTGTAGTACATATAATAATTTTGATTTGTTATTTTACATAATGGAAGTGATTCCCATAGAAAATAAAATATTTAAGAATATTAAGTAATCCTATAATAAAACAATTTTTTGTAATTGTACTTACAATTACATTCCAATTAAATATTTTTTGCAATTACAATTGTAATTAAAATTAGAATTACGATCGAATTTCATTACGATTTTGAAATATGTATTTTATTTTCTATGGGAATTACCCATTTACCTAGTGTTTGAACTTATGTTATTGTACATACCCAATAGACATTTCGCACGGAAATCCGTGTGAAAATCAGTACGATTAAATAAATGAATATTCTCTTTTTTTTATCCCGTCAGCAATATGGCAACAAATTCAGATTCCGAATGTATCTTCAAATTTATAAGAACAGGTACTTATGTTTTTGTTTTATTTTTATAAGTTCATTTTTACAAAACAATTATTCCAGAAAAGAGCGGTACATTTAAGAGATCAGCACCAGAAGACGATAAAAATACAAGTATGATTTTAGATATGGTTGGTTTGAAAAACTACCTTGAACTTTTCTTTATTTTTTAGCGGATGGCCCTTCACAAAAAATCAACTCTACAATCAATGATACATTTTGCTCGTCAGACAAAGAATTCGGATACCAAAATTTTTTAAAAATAAAGAAGATTATGCCTACTACTTCTACCGAAACAAATAATAAATTTGAACAATCTCCTGAAAAGCTACTAGATTGTTCAAATACGGAAAACATATACCCAGAAAGTATTTTAATTTTAAAAGTATATAATTACCGTTAAGTTTTTTAATGTGGTTTCTTTTTAGCAAAAGAACTCAATGTAGAGGAAAGAATCCAAAACATTGAAAATGATGTCAAAACCGTGAAGGATATGTGCAAGGAAATATAAATCACGCAACGAACAATATTGAGGGAGCTAGTTATGTTGAAACATCGAACTCTTGATAAAAGTAAAACAAGCGAAACTAAAAATCTCCCTATCGACATTTCCTGCAAAACAGTCTTGCAATTCCAAGATTTAGAATCGAAATCCACAGAGAGTGAGGCAATAGAAAAACAATTAGTAAAAACTATTGACAAGCTTAGCTAAAATTATAGATTATAATAATTTCATAATAATTATAGGTCAGCATATTTGACTCCCAAAAGAATCACGATATGAGCAAGTTTTTAAAGACGAACCTACAAAACCTTTTAATAGACGAAGTCGCTTCAAAGTTCTCGTGGTTTAATCAGCATGGGAATACTGCAGTTAAGGACTATTTAATTTTAAAACTTTTAATAGGTACGAGTACCAGAAAACCTAGTACCTTAACATTCAAACTAACTTGTATTTTTGTTTTACAGACTCAACACAAAAAAAAATTCCGAGCACATCGCGTGATGAAGTGGTAACCTTTGTCAAAAAGTGGTTCCAACTTGCGAAAGATCGGCAAAGGAAACGGTCAAAGGCAGAATGTAAACGATCAGATATAAAATAATAAAAAATATCATTATAAGATAGTTTATTATATTTTATTAAAAAACAATTTTTAATTAAAATACTTTCTTATTATTATTTGAATTGAATTATACGCAATAAAAATTAAATAAAGTTGCAAGAGAAAAAAATACTGTTTTCTTCCAGAAAGTAGTTGGGTTATCTTTGAAAAAAGTTGACAAATATTCTTACAGTACTAATATAACTGGCATTACGTTGCACGGGTTATTGGGTTCAACGATTATTAATTATCGTTCAGTGGAAACGAGTAATGGGTGGAGAGTTCATTTTAAGTTGTCACGAAAGTAGGAACAAAAAAAGAAATGTATAATAGTTTTATAATTAAATAAATGTGAATAAAACAAGGATTAACTAGAATTGATTTTTATTGATCGCTGCCTAATAAATTACAACAATTGGCAACGAGGATGGTTGGATGCCAACAATAATTGAAGATTCGATTGAGGATTTTTGTGTCTCGTTGTGTAATCAAGAGAGATTATAAAGTACATCTACATGCGTACATAATTATAGTTAAAAATAATAATGCAAGCAGCGTTTCAAATAGATAAATTCGATAGGAATACATATTCCTGGGATCGATGGGTACAACGCCTGGAAGGGGCATTTGAGGTGTTCGATACAAAAGAGGAGCGAAAGTTGCATTTGTTGCTGCATTTTATCGGACAGGAGGCGTATGATATAGTGTGTGATAAACTGGCTCCGACGTCACAGTATACAAAAAAATATGACGAAATTATTAATTTGTTACGGGAATATTACAACCCGGCTCCGTTGGAGATTATGGAAAATTTCAAATTTCAACTACGAAAACAGAAAGATGGCGAAACAGTACAGGAGTATCTGGCAGCTTTACGGAAATCAGCATTGAATTGCAATTTTGGAAATTTTTTGGAGACGGCATTACGAAACCAATTTGTGTTCGGTTTACGAAGTCAAGCGATTCAAAATCGGTTATTGGAATCAAACAACTTAACGTTAAAAAACGCAATCGAAGTTGCTTGCGCGTTGGAAGTGTCAACGAAGAACGCGGCAACATTACATCGGGCTATAGGCGAGTGCAACCAGTGCAACAATATAACGAAGAATAATTCGGTGAGATTTCAAAATGTCAACACTACTAGTGGGACAGTAAATAGTAATTATGTTAATTGTAAAAGTAGTTTATATTGTTTTCGATGTGGTGACAAAGCTCATTTAGCACCTAGATGTAAATTTATTAAAGTAAAGTGCAATATTTGTGGTATCGTAGGGCATATAGGGAAAATGTGTCGCAAGAGAAAACAAAAGAATGTAAATCAAATAGAATCAGATGTCAATAATGATAATGATGACAATGAAGTAACTGAGTTAGTGTTAGCAAATATTGACCATTTTCGGAATGAACATTGCTCAAAATTGTTGTTTTCAATTGCGGTGAACGGTAATTCGATAGAGTTTGAAATAGATACTGGGTGCCCGGTTACAATTTGTGGTATGAGTCACAAAGAATTATTTTTTCGAGACTGTGAAGTTTTTCATACAAATTTAAAGTTAATTACATACTGTAATACAAATTTGGAAATTATTGGTTACATTAAGGTGACAGTTACACATGGTAATGGGAATTGGTTGCTTCCATTGTATATCGTGGACACGGATCGTCATGCTTTACTGGGTCGTGAATGGTTGAAACATTTGAAATTAGATTGGAATGGAATTTTGAATGTAAATAGTGTGTCGGAGACTTCAGAAGTTCAGGATAGTAGATTAAAAAGTTTATTAACGGAGTACAGGGTAGTTATGGAGGATACGATGGGAAAAATTACAGGAATGCAAGCAACATTAAATTTAAGAGCCGATGCTCAGCCCATTTTTTCCAAAACCCGTTCAATTCCTTTCGCAATAAAGTCTAAAGTTGAAGAAGAATTACATAGCTTGGTACGTGAGGGCATATTTGTCAAGGTTGATCGTAGTGAATGGGCCACCCCATTAGTGCCTGTTATGAAGGCGAATGGCACAATACGTTTGTGTGCCGACTACAAAATTACGATCAACAAATACCTGATCGTTGATAATCATCCACTGCCTACTGTAGAGGAATTATTTGCATCACTAGCAGGAGGTGATAAATTTACCAAGCTAGATTTAACGAAGGCGTATTTACAACTGGAGGTTCGTCCGCAGGATAGACATTTACTAACAGTTAATACCCATAAAGGGTTGTTCCAACCTACAAGGTTAATGTACGGAGTGGCATCAGCACCTGCTATTTGGCAGAGGCACATGGAGACGTTGTTACAAGATATCGAAGGTGTGGCAGTGTTTCTTGATGATATTCGTGTTACAGGGCCGGACGATAAAACGCACTTAGACCGACTAAGAACAGTATTAGGGCGATTGAGAGATCATAATATGCGGGTGAATGTTAAGAAGTGTGATTTTTTTACGGATAGTATTCAATATTGTGGATACCTAATTAATAAGCAAGGGATTCATAAGCTGAAGGCCAAGATACAGGCGGTACAGGACATGAAACGGCCGAGTAATGTTGAAGAAGTGCGTGCGTTTGTCGGCTTGATAAATTATTATGGTCGATTTTTAAAGAATTTAAGTGCGATTTTATATCCAATAAACAATTTGCTGAAGAAGAATGTTGATTTCAAGTGGGATGCGAGTTGTGAGAAGGCATTTATACAAGTGAAAATAGAAATGCAATCAGATGGTTTCTTGGTTCACTACAACCCGAAATTACCTTTGGTATTGGCGACCGATGCGAGTAGTTATGGGGTTGGAACAGTGTTGAGCCATATTTTAGAAGATGGATCGGAAAGACCTATACAATACGCATCGCAGACGTTATCAAGTACACAACAAAAGTATACTCAAATCGACAAGGAAGCTTACGCTATAATATTTGGTGTTCGAAAATTTTCGCAGTATTTGTTTGGTAGGGAGTTTATTTTATATGTGGACAATAGACCCCTAATTCAAATTTTATCGCCACATAAGGGATTGCCAACGTTTTCTGCAATGCGCATGCAGCACTATGAATTATTTTTGCGCAATTTTACATTCAATATTAGATATCGTAACACAAAAGAGCATTGTAATGCAGACGCGATGTCAAGATTACCCTTATCAATGGTTGAAAACAACATGCAAGAACCAGATATTGTTGAAATAAATTTAATTGAAACCTTACCAATACGAGTCGCAGATTTGAGTGAAGCTACGTTGAAAGATAAAACAATTAGTAATTTAGTCACAGGATTACGAACAGGAAGGGAAGTACGAGCAAGTGAACGTTTTCACATAAACCAAAACGAGTTTTCGTTACAAGAAAACTGTCTCATGAGAGGATCTAGAGCCTACATACCCGGGGTGTTGCGGAGAAAAGTGATGGATGAATTACATTCTGCTCATTTCGGTATATCAAGGATGAAACAGTTAGCGCGAAGCTACTGTTGGTGGGACGGAATAGATCGAGATATTGAGGAAGAAGTGAAAAATTGTAGAAAATGTCAGTCGCTACAACCGAACCCACCTAAAGAGACATTCCACTGTTGGCAAGCTCCAACAAATCCGTTTGACAGGACAGGGTCCATGTGGATTTTGCGGGTCCGTTTCATAATTTATATTTCTTTATCTTGGTGGACGCATATAGCAAGTGGCCAGAGGTCCACATACTACAAAATATAACTACATACAAAACAATTGAGATTTGTCGGAGAATATTCGCCATACATGGATTACCGTCCATGTTAGTGAGCGACCACGGCTCCCAATTTACCTCGAAAGAGTTTCAGGATTTCTTAAAGGTGAATGGAATCATTCACAAAATGGGTGCTCCATATTATCCAGCAACTAATGGACAAGCTGAACGATATGTACGTACCATCAAAGAAAAATTAAAAAATTTAGATTGTCCAAGAGAGGACATAGAAAAACAATTATAAAATATTTTATTGACATATCGAAAAATGGTTCACCCAAGTACCGGGAAAACGCCAGCCATGAGTATGTTCAACCGAGATATAAGATCAAGGTTGGATTTGTTGATTCCGTCTAAAAATATACATATACAAAAGAATGTGTACATAGCAAATAGGGAATTTAAGGAAGGTGATAGGGTTTCCGTTAGGGAATACTTACGATTGCGAATAAAATGGAATTTCGGTACAATAATAGAAAGGATCGGACAAGTTCGGTATAGAGTGAAATTAGATGACGGTAGATTATGGGAAAGACATGCGGACCAAATTAGAGCCATTGGGGAAAATATGTTGGACAGAGATAGTTTAGTTGATTCTTTATCTTCGAAGGTGGCGGATTCGATTACAGAACAGGTTACGGTTACTAAGGATGCGATAGAAAGATCCGATCTCATTGAGCGTGGTGAGGATCAGGGTTTAGAGCCAATCACGTGTGTTTCTGGCCTTACCGGCGGGGGAAATTCGGAGAAAGCGCGGAGTACTGTAGTTGAGGACACAGTTTTGGGCAATACATTGCGAAGGTCAAGCAGAGTTAGAAAAGTACCACAGAAATTTAATTTATAAATTGATTAAATTATCAATTATAAGTATAAGTTAAGTAATGAATTTTGTTAAAAGATGTTTATTAGTATATACTCATATTAGTTATAAGTTAAGTAATGAATTTTGTTAGAGAGGGAAGAACGGGTTATTGGGTTCAACGATTATTAAACGTTGCACGGGTTATTGGGTTCAACGATTATTAATTATCGTTCAGTGGAAACGAGTAATGGGTGGAGAGTTCGTTTTAAGTTGTCACGAAAGTAGGAACAAAAAAAGAAATGTATAATAGTTTTATAATTAAATAAATGTGAATAAAACAAGGATTAACTAGAATTGATTTTTATTGATCGCTGCCTAATAAATTACAACAAGTACGGATTAAGGTTTTCCTACAAAAAGGAGTAGAAATACCTTACAGAACTGAGTAGGGCTTTTATACTCAAAGAAGTAAGGTTATCTCACAGAAACTTAATTTAAAATGAGTATATTATGTTCACAGAAAGAAGTACTATATTTACACGGAAATTATCCTCCAAATTCCGATTATTCTATCACTAATACATTGAAACACTCGGAAAAAATTGTCCATTCTCTTGGGCACAACGCACAGCTTTCTATATGAAAATCGATGTGGAATCTGCGTTCCGTGTACGGATCAGTTCGTACTGATTTTCACACGGATTTCCGTGCGAAATGTCTATTGGGAAGGTACAATAAAAAAAGAGCATTCTATTAAGTGCTGTAAAAGACAACGTGTGTATATTATTTCCATCTCGTTTAAGAAGAATAATAAAAACATCACACTGGCGACGAGGAAAAAAAAATTTAAATAAAAATAAAAAGAGAAATCGATCATAAATAATCATACGAGTATGTATATGAGCATATTTGAATAAATATACAATATAAATAATTATGGTGGTAGACGAAGCCGAAAAAACCAACAGGGTTGAAGTTACGCGATTCGCGGAGGAATTTCACCCAGAAACAGACGAATGGATTCTGTATCAAGAGCGATTAGAAAATTTTTTTAACGCATGTAACACGGGTAAAAAGAAAATTTTATTATTAAATTCTGTTGGTGCAAAAGTGTACAAATTAGTACGTGATTTAGCGACGCCATCTTTACCTACCGATAAAAGTTACACAGACCTTTGTACAATATTAAAAAATTTCTATACCAAACCAATCATAATATGGGTGGAGAGGAAACACTTTTACGAAGCCACACGACTGGAGAGCGAATCAGCAGCAGAATTTGTAGCTAAGATTAAACGACTCGCCAGCAATTATCAGTTTGAGGTGCATTTGGAGTCCAAAATTACTCGACAAATTCATAGTCAGCCATAGTGGATATTCCAGAGCATTTGATCGTCTTTGTGAAGAGGACGACGAAACTAAACTAATATTACAAAAGGCATTAGAAACAGTGTTAAAATACCAGGAGCATTCAACGGTAGTAAATATAGTGAACAAAAATTATTCTTCGAATAGAAACGGGTCAAATCAACCAAAATTTGGGAAGAATGACAACACAACGCAGCGTACATCAGCGAAATCGAAATGTGTACACTGCGGATTCAAAAATCATGCAAGCAGCAAGTGTCGTTACAAAGCAGCAATCTGTAGGAAGTGTAACAAATTGGGGCATATAGCCACGGTATGTAGAAACAAAAACATTAATTATGTGTCAAAGGTCAGCAATTCAGATGTTCAGCGTACACAGTTGAATAGCGAAAGTAACTTAGCAAAGACACATATATTTAGCATAAACACAATCGTTAGTAACAGTAATTCTATGTTTGTAGACATCGAAATCGATTATAAAATTTTTAGATTCATCTTAGATAGCGGTGCAGGAGTATCTCTGATACCTTTTAATTTATACTATATAAGCAAGAATTTTTAAATTTCAATTTGCAACCAACAAATGTAAAACTGTCCGCATTCTCAGGTCATGAAATTGAGGTTATGGGTGAATTCTGCCCGAGAGTAAAATATGGTGGGAAGACCGTCGAACTTCCATTATTAGTGGTGAAGTCAACAAGTGCAATTAGCAACTCAACACCAGCTTTATTGGGAAGAGATTTTTTGTCAAAGTATAATATCAGGTTCACGCAGGTAAATAACATCCAGACTGACAAAGAGTAATCACTAAAAAAAATGATTGAACGAGTTTCAGATACTATTTGATGGTAAATTAGGCAAATATAAATATCATCAAATCAGGTTAGGACTAAACGAAAATGAAAAACCTATTTTTCGGAAACCCAGACAAATACCCTATGCCTTTAAGGAAAGTGTTGATAATGAATTAAATCGGTTGTTGGATCTAGGTGTAATTACACCAGTGCCAACGAGCGACTGGGGTACGCCTTTAGTTCCTGTTTTAAAACAGGGAGGTGGCATTAGACTCTGTGCCGATTAGAAGGTCACATTAAATAATGCATTGACCGACGACAAACATCCTATACCTCTAATTGAAGAGATTTTCAATAAGTTACAGGGTGGTAAACAGTTTTCAAAGCTAGATATGGAAGCTGCATACAATCAATTTGAATTAGTGGATGAGTCTCGCAAATTAGTAGCTTGGAGCACCCATCGTGGAGTGTTTCAGGTTAATCGAATGCCGTATGGTATCAAACCCACTACTGGAATTTTTCAGAGAGAGTTAGAAAGATTATTGTTGGGAATTCTCGGCGTAGTAAATTTTCTAGACGATATTGTCGTGACGGGTAGGACTACGGAAGAGAACTTAGAAAATTTGAAATTGACATTTCAACGTTTAGCGGACGCTGGTTTAAAGCTTCGCAAAGAGAAGTGCGAGTTTTTTAAGGACGATATAAAGTACCTAGGACATAAAGTTTCAAAAGACGGTTTATCAAAGTCGTCAGAACGCATAGACACAGTTATCAATGCGCCGGTACCATCTAGTGTCACAGAAATTAGAGCGTTCAGCGGTTTAGTGAATTATTATGCAAAGTTTATACCAAATATTTCGGTGAAAATGCATAACATTTACAATCTTTTAAAAAAAGATACTCGGTTTAAATGGGACAGAAATTGTCAAACGGAATTTGACAACATTAAAGCAGAAATAGTTAGAGATGTAGTATTAGTCCATTTTAGACCAGATTTACCTATCGTAGTGACAACGGATGCTTCGAATCACGGACTATCAGGGGTAATTTCACACATTTTTAGCCAAGGAACAGAGAAGCCAATAGCGTTTTGTAGTAGAACATTATCAAAGGCTGAGCCAAATTACAGCGTTATAGAGAAAGAAGGTCTCGCAGTGACTTTCGCGGTTTTCAAATTTTTCCAATATTTAATGGGTAGGCAGTTCTTGATTAAAACTGACCACAAACCATTATTCGGGTTGTTTGGTGAAACCAAAGGATTTCCGCAGTTGGCCGTAAGCCGAATTCAGCGCTGGGCAGTCAATTTGTCAGCTTTCGACTATAAATTAGAATACGTAAAAGGAAAGGATAACATAGCTGATGCATTATCACGGTTACCATTACCTACTAGTAATTTTTCGAGTAAAAAGTCGTATATAAATTTTATACAGGATAAGGGCATTGTAGTGGATGTAGAACTAGTTAGTTTAGAAACATCAAAAGAAGCTGTTAAAAGCACTAATTTTTCAAAATTGAAAGTTGATGTCTTCAAACCATTTCGAAATCGTAAAATGGAACTGACAGTAGAATCAAATATTCTCATTGGGGGGCATAGAATTATTATTCCCACATCACTACGTCCACGCTTCACATTTAGGAATCGTAAAGAGTAAGTCAATAGTACGATCGTACATGTGGTGGCCGGGAATAGATAAAGATCTGGAGGATTTGATTAAGGGATATAGGTATTGTCTTAAGACCCGACCAGATCCCACAAAAATGGAACTAATTTCTTGGACAAATCCAGACAAAATTTGGTCTCGAATTCACATTGATTATGCAGGTCCCGTTAAAGGTGAATATTTTTTTTATAATGACTGATGCATTCTCAAAGTGGGTGGAAGTATTTCGAACGCGAGATATAACATCTGAATTTACAGTAAAAAAACTCAGAGAAACATTTGTACGTTTCGGATTACCCGATACCCTAGTGTCAGACTGCGGTGCACAATTTCAGTCGGGGAGTTTCGCAAAATTTGTGAAATCAAATGGTATAGATTATATCTCTAGTCCACCAGGACATCCAGCTATCAATGGGGCTGCAGAAAATGCAGTAAAGACTTTTAAAAAAACACTTTGTGCAACATTAGATCAAGCTCAAACTGAAAAATGGGATAGTTTAGATTTAGACGTGATAATTCAAAGAATCTTCTTGATTATCGCATAGCGGAACATTGTTCGACTGGGAAGTCACCTGCTAAAGTTATATTCGGTAAAACGATAAAAACAAGATTCGACCTAATAAAACCAGTCAACAACAAGACTAACAACAACTCAATTACCAAAGAAGTTAGTAAGGCTATCGACAAAAGTTTGTTGATACAGCAACAACATTATAGAAGGAAACGTAGGGTTAGTTTTGAAGACAACGACACAGTCCTAGTTAGGGACTATAGGGACACAAACAAGAAGAGTTGGATGCCAGCTAAGATAAAAAAGGTTTTAGGGAAAAGAACGTATTTGTGCGAGTTCGAGTCAGGAAGGAAGATTAAGCGTCACACCATAATTGCTTTCCGAAAATGTTCGCAAGAATTGAAAATTACGTACGGAATTGCGCATAGATCTTTGAAATAAAGAACAAAAATCATTTATTTACATTTCTATCATTAATAATTTACATACAGTATAATAATAATTTACATACTTTGCCCTTTTTTGAGGTTAGGCTACTAGTTAGTGGAAAAGTTGCAGTGACATGTTGTAGCCTACCCTTTCCGGACCGATTTTTACCGGCGCTCTGCGGCGCTTTAACATTGCGTGTAAGACAATCAAAAATGTTAAATTGTTAAAGTGGATTAGTGAGTAAAAATGAAAAACAGGTGTGGTATACCTTATTCAGAGATATAAAACAAGATTTAATTAAAATTCAAATTTATTTTGTAAGATCTTTTAACTTCAACGGAGATTGTTTACTTGCAACAATTAACGACCTGCAAGAGTAGAGCAACATAAAACTGCAACATTTCAAACAAAATTTATTAAATAGATAAATATCCTCCCCTCATTGGATACAAAATATACATTACACGTCTTAGTGCAAAATACATATCACAAAATTCATACGGTATTATTTGCCATCTAACACCTTTTCTATTTTTATAATTTAATCTACGATCTTATTAAAATTCTTAGAAAAATATAAATGTAAATGTTCTCACCTCCTTTGTATTCAAATATGCCACCATGTTAACCCTCCCGCCCCCCTACAAATATATTAACCTAACCATCTTAACTTTTACTACACTACTATTACTATTACTAGTACTACTACCACCTACCTAGTATACAACTGTGTTATCTCTCAGTAATCAAAATTAGATTTTAAAATAATAATAAAAGCGAGACAAAGGAAAATTCTTTTGCTTTCTTCGTGTCGTCTTTTGCGTTATATTCGTATACATCCTCTTAAGTAAAAAATAAAATAAAAATTATTACCTACCTACAACCCAAAGAAACAAACACAATTAACGAGTTCTTAATTTACTACTTTTAATATCACACAATGTAATATGTAAGGTGTTCTCTTATTATTTTTAAAATTTAATTTCTCTTGTCTTTTGGTTGAAGATGTTATGCTTCGTACGAACGTACACAGACACACACAATCACACAATCTACTTTACATTTCGGTACTTTTAAAGCAGCAAAAATTAAAAATCTTTAAGACAAGAATGAGATGTAATTAATTACGAATAATAAAAAATAAAAAAAAAATGTTTGTATTTTACATTTAACACCTTCTAGTCTTATAGAAGATTTTATGCTTTTTTGGGTTTTTTCTTACTTTAACAATTTGTTAATGGGGTTACGTATCCTACGCCGTAGATAATAGGTATTTTAGTATATATATATAGGCAAAAGCAAACGTGTGAATTGTAGTAAAACTCTTATTTCTGTCTCATTAGGATAACAACATTAAACAACATTATAATGTTGTAACATAAATTTGAAAATTAAATTTTTTAGTTTTAACTAAAGGAATTTTTTAATTTTCATAGTACAGAAATATGTGCCCAGCCGCACGGTACACTTTTGTAGACGGGATAATATGTTACAATAGTTCAATATGAAACAGAAATGGGAGAAAAACTGATTGGCTAGTCAAAGAAGGAGCCAGAGGGATAGATAGGATAACGGTTGTCAGCTTAAAAACTAATGAGTGTTACTCGAACATGGCGTTATGTAATTTTCTATGTTTTTTAAAATGAAAATTTACAACATCCCATTTCCTGGACTAAGGGAATCGTCCCTTAGAACAATTATACCGCTGTCACTTGGTAAGATTTAAGATGTCAGGAAATGTTTATTATTGGGTGTTTTTTTTATTCATTCTACAGAAAGAATAGAAGGAATAGAATACCGATTACATGACCTTAGAATATTCTGAATGAATTGTAATAAAAAAACACAATAGAATAAATGGAATACGTTTTTGACAGCTTCGCACTTTTTTTCAGTTTGACATATACATTTAAGCTGTGTGTTTGGCAAAACATATTATTGTGTTTATATAAAGTGTTAATTTATTAAATAATGGATAGAAAAAAGATTATTGGAATAGCTTTATGTGCCAAAATCAGTTGGGACTTATTCGACAGTAATTCAAGTGATTCGGATAATGAATTTAAACCAACTAACCCCAAAAATTTATTGTATTATGAAAATACAATTTGTTCGTTCAATGGCGAACAATTTAGGGTTCATTTTCGAATGGTGCCCGGTACAATGGAAAAATTGTATCAAGAAATATCACGTCTTAAAAGTAAATACATCGATGTATCACGTGGTCATCCAAGAATTGCCTTGGAGAAGCAATTACTCATGACAATATGGTATTTAGCGAACACCGAATGTTTCAGGTAACATTTTTAGTTAATATCGTTCTTACATGAATATGTTAAACGTATTATATTTTTACAGATCTGTATCGGACAGGTTTGGGGTGTCAATTTATGGTTGTTGGAAAGTGGTCTTCGACAGTTGCAAGACTATTTTGTAAGATTATTTTTATGATGTCAAAAAATTATGTATACATTGTATGGTACATGTGAATCGAGCTATAGTATTAGATCATTTAGATCAGGTATTTGCAATTAATCAGTCAGGGGGCAATAATAATTATAGAAATGTCAGTGGTAAATTTACAAACAATAAACAGAATAATCGACATCTTGATTCGAATAGAGATGTCAGTAAAAATAGTCAACAGTTTAATAAGAAAAATAATTTTAATTTTAATACATCAAATGTCAATAACAAGAATGTTAGTCAAAATAGAATTGTTGGGAATAGTAACGAGAAACGACCTTGTAGTCAATGCGGACAGTTTCACAAATATATTTGTCCAGCAGCTAATGTAGAGTGTAGATATTGTAAAAAAAGGGTCATTTTGCTAAATATTGTTTTAAACTAGTAAAAAAGATTAATATAGTCGAAACTGACAATTCGAATCAAGATGGCGGACAACAACAAAATAATTATTTTGTTGGTGTTCTTAAAGCACATACGAATAACAATAATATATGGTTAGTAGATTTATTTATTAATGGAATTAAAATAGAGGCTCAAGTTGACACGGGAGTACAAGTTAATATTATATCAGTAAAAATTTTGATAAATTAAATATTTGTAAATAAATAATTAAATACTCAGATAAAAAAATTTGTACGTTTACTGGTGAACAAATTCAGGTAATAGGATGTTGTGTTTTGGATTGTTTAGTTTATGAAAAGAAAAGTGTAATTCAATTTATTGTGGCGCGGGATAATTTTCAAACGGTTTTGGGTCTGGAAACAAGCGTTGCATTGGGTTTAGTCGCGAAGGCATTTCAGATCAATAAAGAGCAAGACGTTAGTGAATTGATAATTCGATATAAACATTTATTTTCGGGGTTAGGTACCCTACCAGTTCAGGCAAAAACAGTTATTGATCCATCAGTCTCACCGGTAATAGAAGCTCCAAGAAAAGTTCCTTTTAGCGTATGTGGTCAACTCAAAGAAGAGTTAGATAACATGTGTAAGAATAAGGTAATAGTTCCAGTAACAGAACCTACTCAATGGTGTAATTCGTTAGTTTTAGTTTGCAAATCTCAGAAAATAGATTACGGGTATGTTTAGACCCTAGAAATTTAAACAAAGCTATCTTAAGGTCTCATTATCCAATTCCTGATATAGAATTTATTCGTAGCAAATTAAATGGTGCGCAAGTTTTCACAACATTAGATGCGTATTCAGGGTTCTGGATGGTTCCATTAGAGGAAGAAAGTTCGAAATTATGCACGTTTAATACTCCTTTTGGTCGTTACCGATTTTTAAAATTACCTTATGGTATATCTTCGGCACCGGAGATTTTTCATCGAATCATGTGCGAGATATTTCAGGATATACCTGGTGTCATAATTTATATTGACGATATTTTAGTTTATGGTAGAAATATGGAGGAACAGTATAATAATCTTAAATTAGTATTTGAGAAAGCTGCTGCTGTGGGTTTAAGATTTAATAAAGACAAATGTAAATTCGCACAACACGAGGTAACATACGTTGGTCATACGTTTAGTGCTAGAGGGATGTCAGCAGATACGAGAAAAATAGAAGCCATATTACAAATGCCAAGTCCAAAAAACAAGAAAGATCTTCAGAGATTCTTAGGCATGGTAAATTATTTAGGTGTCATACAAATCTCAAAAATTTGCCACATGAAGTTCTTGACTTACCATTTTCCAAAGTAGCCGTAGATTTTTTCTCTTATAAAAGTAAGACATTCCTAATTCTCATCGACTATTATTCAAAATTTGTTGAATTAGCTGAACTATCATCAGGATACTCCGCTTCCCAAGTAATCATGAAATTAAAGTCCATCTTTGCTAGATTCGGTATACCACAAATTCTTATGTCAGATAACGGTCCTCCCTTTACATCGAAAGAGTTTTTGAATTTCTTTACTGATTGGGAAATCCAACATATAACGTCTAGCCCTCATCATTCTAAAAGTAATGGTTTAATAGAAAATGCAGTTAAGACAGTAAAGAATTTGCTCTATAAATGCGACGAGGAAGGTAAAGATCCTTATTTAGCTTTGCTACATTTAAGAACTACACCCAAGAAAGATTTATTCGCACCATCGGAATTACTCATGTCAAGACTATTACAAACTAAGTTGCCTAGTCATACTAAAAAACTCATACCAAAGTTAGTCGATTCAAAAGTATATAAAGAACGTGTAGAGAATATGCAAGAGAAAATGAAAACTCAACATGATAGAAATGCAAGATGCTTGTTATCAGATCTTAAGTTGAATCAAGAAATTTATTTTAAAAAGTAACCGAATTCCTTCTGGACGAAAGGGAAAATTGTAGAAATACTTACAGATCCTAGATCTTATCGAGTATTATCTGAGGATAATGTAGTTTATCGCAGAAACAGAATACATATTAAAGAGCGTCATGGAAATAATCCAAATAAACCAATTTATCAGAATACGAAAGAAACACAGCCTCCTAATACCAAACAGAGAGTTAATGAGTTTGAAGAGTTGAGTTATAATACAACTCGTCAGAAAAGAAGTATTAAGAGACCAGTAAAACTTGATTTGTAGCTCTAAGTAAAACAATTTTTGCTTATATTGTTATTAATAATTAATTTTATTTTAAAATAAGATTTATACTAATAGTCACATAAGTTTGAATTTAAAAATAGTGACATTAAGTTATATAATATTACTTATAGTTTAAAGTGAATTGTATTGTTAATTGAATCAAAATTTCTTATAAAGAAAAGGGCGTGTTACATAATCATTCAAATAATTAATTAATGTTTAATAGTAGATGGCGTTAGTAAATAACGAACGTATAAAGTAGTTAAATGTATCTAACTTCACATAGTTGATTGATGTATAGAAGAGGGAAGTAAGAATGTAGTTGTTGTAAGAATGAACCCAGTAAAAAATCGGGTAACGTGGAAATTAAAGAATATTTCATCTTGGTTTAAACGTACTGCTATTTATGCAAGGTAGAAAGAGAAAGGTTATATGGTTTATACCAAATTCTATCCAAACGTTTATTTCACGTTACTTCAAAGAAGAATATAAATTTTACCGCGTGTATTTTTTATTCCTTTTGTGATCCTGTCAGTATAAATACATAAAAAAAGTACATATATTAAATTAAATTAATTAATTAAATAAAATAAAATATTTATTATAATAATACATATAATATTATTTTCCTAATCAAGTAAGTGTCGAGAAACAAAATTTATTTTGTTTTATGACTAGAAAAATACCATAGATCTCTAAGCGCCATTTTAGGCGCTTAGTATCTAACCGTGTAAAGGAAATTTCATCATCAAACTGTGCAAAAAGATCATTATTATCCTTAGCCTCTACTACTATTCTATTGAAAGAAGGCAGTAGTAATAATAAAAATGTGATAAATACTAAATGTGCCGAGAATAATTCGAATACTAAAATGAATGTCGATACATCTATAATTATTAATAATAAAAAGCACGATAATGATAAATTGGAAGTTTTAAAAAACGATTTAAAACAAATTGTGATCGTAAATAATTTGAGCACTACAGCTACTTCCAGCATTTTAACAGCTTTGAACGAATATAAAAGCACATTACTAAAAAATAATAAGAATAAAGATACCATAAGTGAAACAAGAATTGGTACCGGACATTTTACATATATTGGAATTCAAAAAAATGTTATAAACTGTAACGATGAGAAGGTCTTAAATGAATCTATAATAATTTTAGATATCAATGTAGATGGATTGCCACTATATAAAAGTTCAAAATTATGCGTTTGGCCCATTCTAGGGTGTTTCATTAACTGTCCACATATACATATACCCCTTTGCAATAGCGGCGTACATCGGAAATGGACACCCTACGTCACATGAAACTTTTTTTACGGAATTTGAAATATGAAACTTTTTTTACGGAATGGTTAAAAAACGATTTAATGTGCGACTAATTTGTTGCGATGCGCCTGCGAGATCTTTTGTGACTTGCTTTGTAATTAAATCTAACTGAGCAAATTTTCTCATTTACAGATTAAACACATTAGAATATTTAAACCGACGATGAATGCCTGCCCAAATTCTTTCGGTATCGCTAAGATATTTAATGATAGTTTACTCGCTATATACAATTGGGATGAACCCACAAAAGAAAATCTTTATTCTCATCTTGATATAACGTACTCGTAGTTAGGCTATATTGTGACATTTTGCGTTTTATCTTCATGTTGAGACGGCGTATGTTCTTCTCATTGAAACCATTATTTTTCAGCCGATGAAGCATATGGTTATAAGCCGCTATTTTGTGCTGAAATGGGTGATTAGATGAGTTGTGTATGGTGTGATCTATTTGTGTGGCTTTACGATATATTGAATAACACCAAAAAATATATATCCGTCGAATATAACCAATTTACATACAATATAGTAAAGAAAATTTTTAGCAGGTACAATTATACTACGACATGCAAAACCAGAGATAATTTACGGAGAAAACTGAGGCCAAAACAAGTTGGTGAACAAGACAGCGGTATTTACAAATTGGTATGTAACGATTGACCGAAGTTTTATGTAGGCCAAACGGGGAGATCGTTCTTGAAACGATTCAATGAGCATGTAAATGAAATAAAAAACACAACACAAACACAACTTTTAAATCAAATTACGCTCATCACATTGCTTCAGAGAAACACAGCCACACCGATATTTATACAAATATGCAAATCGTGCATAGAATTGCCAAGGGGAATACAATGGACCGGTTACAAGAAATTGAAGTATACAAAAACCGTAACAACCCGCTCTTATTAAACCAAAAAATTAACACTAAAACAAACAAAATTTATGATTTCATATTATGCAGTAGGCAAATTTAACGTTTATTTATTTTTTTAAAGAAAAAACTTTTAGTGTTCTAATTAATGTAACGATTTTATGTACCTTAGGTGGTTTGGCGTCTATTGGAGGGAGGGATCAAAGTTGAGTAGATTAATCTACCAGCTCCGTAACCTTCCAGTAGGGTGCGCATCACGTGAGCTGTTCTGGTCTTGTCATTAGGCAGCTGCGTGATGGGTACAATTGTGTAAGGGGTAACCTGTTCACAATTTGCAAGTTTTCGTACTGCCTCCTCGTGGCAACCACTGGTAACTAAGGCCACTTGGCACAGTTTTGGCCATTTGGAACAGGCTAAAGTACGGCGCTAAAGGAGAAAACCTTGACAAAAAACCCTAATCTAAGGTGGAACAGCATATGCCGAAAGATGAATGGCTGATAGGTTAATCAGCCCAAAATATGCGGACTCTGGATACCAGGCACCCTCCAGTTTTATTTAGCCTTCCTGTAGTAAAGCTGGGTGACCTACAGGTGATTTGCAATTCCCAGCAACTCGTAAGAGTAAAATCTAACGGAATACGGGGCAGGAGTAGGAATATACGGGAGCGGGACAACCCTCTCGAGGTCCTTGAGCTCCAATGCTACCGTCTTTCTAGCGGAACTACATGCTGTAGTAAACATCTAGGAGGGAGAGCAATAAGCCCAGATAGTATGTATCACGTACCGGGAGGCAGTATTGTCAGTTTCATTAAGAACCTGAATATTGACTGGACGGATAATTAAGCAGGGGCCAGCACAATAGATCTTTTAGGTCGCAGTGCGAAGTGGCTGATCGCCCGCATGGCCCCCCCAATAACAATAATAATAATATACCTTATAAACAATGGTCAAGGAACTGAGGAAGGATGAACATCCGAAACCGGTCTCCAAATTAAATTAAATACAAAAATAATAAAAAATTTTAATATCACAAAAAGAAAGCTTGACTTTTAACTTGTTTTTAAACTATATTATATTGTGATATAAGCCGCAGCAACAAATAGATATGGAATTATACTATCATTATAGCAGTTGATATTATACTTCGAAGCTTACTTTTCCTAGCTTAGAAGATATTATTTATTTTATTGTACTACGCAAAAGAATGCAATAAAAACCGAATACAAAACTAAAAGATGATTAATTAAATTTTTCAACCTGACTTAAACGTGACAATTCTTTATTTCCGGAAAAATCTTTAAAAATGAATATTTAAAACCTCATAACTTAATCAATTTTTCAAAATTACTGATTTTCAAATGTGACCATATTCTGCCTCTTGTACGGTACGTTCTATTGTAAATAGATTTTTTAAAAGACGAACAAAACAAAAAAAAATTAAAAATTGTCACATTTTGTCCAAATTCATAATATGTTTATATAGAGATGAGAATTGTTTATTATTGTTTGTATCAAACCAACAATTTTTCAAAATTGAAAATTGAATAAAAAAATAATTTTTTGTTTTATTTTATATAAACAACTAAATAAAATGAACAACAATAAGATCATTAAATATAAAAACTATTTTATAAATAATTCTTTGTGTGCTTTGAAAAAAAATAAAAATAAAAAATTGGAACAACGATAGAAAAATGTATATTCTGTTAAAAATAAATAAATAAATAAATAAAATAGAAACAATTGAATTATTGTTTATTTTTGCATTTGGGTGTAGAGTACATAAATATTTTATTTTAGAAATAATCTTATTAAATTTCTTTTCATTTCATAACATATTTATTATGTTGTGTTCAAATTTATTTTTGTCGTCGCACTCGTCACTTTGCTGTTGGATATTTTCATGTTTAGTTTTTATATCGAGATAATGCTTTGTTTTATTTTACTGTTAACTTTAAAATAAAGTAATTAATTAAGAATTATTGAGTGAGGTTTTTTCCTTATTCAATTATCATAACTAATGTACACATTCATCATACTTAGATTTAAATCTTATCTTTTTTATCGAATTTATCGAAGAAATAATTTCCTTTAGCTTTTTCAAATTCCTGGATAATTTAAAATATTAAACGAACCCTAATACCATTCCAAACCACACAATCCTATTACATCCGTTTCATACTTATTTAATAATACCTTAATCTTCACCATTCAAAAAATAATATGGAAAATCTCAATTACCCTCGAGCCAATTTTCACAAATACGCCATTTATCTAGCCTGGCATCGTTTCACTAACAATAAGATAAAAAAAAAAACTTGAATCAATTTTATTGAAATTAATGATTTTTATATCCAATTAGTTTTATTATATTATATAAATAAAAATGTTAAGTTAAAATTCAAACAACAAAGCGAAATTCATTTTTCCTATCTCGACTACTCTACTTATGTACATATATAAATATGTTTGTATATCGTATAAACACACCTTACCCATTTTCACTAACTGTTTTTACCTCCACCTTATAGAACAAAAAAAAAAAAAAAATCTCAACTAAGATAAACTTTCTATCTCTCTATTTTCTATTTATTTAATTTAATTTAATTTTTATTAGGAAAATTAGAATTTTTCTGCTTTGTGCTATCATAATGACTCACTCACTCGCCTTTATTTTATTTTATTTTTTTTTTGTTTTCTATATATGGTTTGTTTACATATACGGATATATATATATACCTTAAAAAATATTGTATTTGGAATTTTTTTTTTGTTCAAATCAATTTTCTAATCCATTTGTGATATTTTTATTTGGAAAAACTATTTATGTTTGTTGTTCGGTTGCTTTCGATTGAATTTTGATAACAAAATTTATTTACAAAATTTTCTATAAAAAATAAAATACAAAAAAAACATAAAAAACGAGTTCTAAAATTATTTGCCATTTGACAATAACACAAACAATGGGAGGTGAAACTTTAACTATTCAATTCGAAAGAGAAAAATTAATCGACAAAAAAAATTGTTTTCATTTATTAGTTCGCTATTGCTAGCTAGAGCTTTTGATTTGATACTCGTAAAATATAACTTTTTTTATAATTTTGAGGGTAATGTTGTATGAAAGTTGCAACATTTTTATGAGATGTGATTTTGTTATTTAAAACTTAACATAAAGTTTAATAAAAACTTTGGTTGTATTATTTAAAAGTCGCCAAAGTTAGTTTTTCCAAAATCTTGGGTGGTTCCCAAGTTTTACGATGCATAAATTATGTTTTGACCAGGTTGAAACGGTTGTCTTGACTTTGATCACTTGTCGTGATAAAATTTGGTTTTTATTTGATTACCATGTGTTATATCGTAATAACTGTTATAATTATATTGTTATAATATTTTATGTAAGAAATTGTAGCTATGTTCAACCTGGAGAGGCAGAACATAATCCATCTTGTACTTTTTTCACCACCTGTCTGAAATAAAGAAAGTTATCTAAGGGCCGTATTTATAGTCGTCAGTACAACTATAGCAGTAGTTACTGTTTTCGAGAAACAACTGTTTTTGATTTGATTTTTTTTGGTATTTTTAGTCACCACTAAAACAACTGTTTTAGCATGGATTTTATTTTGCTATTTATAGACATTATTAAAACAACTGTTTTCGAACTAGTGCTACCAACAAAACAAAAATTAAAAACTTATAGAATATGTCAAAATGAGTCGATTAGAAGATAATCACAGAAAAATTATTATTGAAATTATTAAAAAATACAAAGATATTTTAGAAAATAAAAAAAACCGATTCAGTTACAAACAAAGAAAATAATGATTAAGGTCGATTTATATTATCAGTTCCTTTCAGTTCCTACTCGTATCGTGTCAGACAAAAAAAACATTGTTACATATATTTTCTATAGGAGTATTTATATTATCCTTTCCTATCCGTTCCTACTCGTACCGACACAGACACATATTGTTGAAAAGAATGTTTTGTCTGATATTTGAAGGCGAAAAAATACGAAAGAATAACGAAACAAACAAAAATTGTAAATTGCTACTAAAACATTTTTGTATTTTTGTGTGTTATCTTTACTCTATACGTAACCAAAAGATACGAAGAAAATGCCTGAATTGAAAGGTACGGATAGTATAAATTGATAATGTCTGACACGATACGAGTAGGAACTGAAAGGAACTGATAATATAAATCCACCTTTATTGGTGGTTAAAAGTGAGAGCGAATATAATTCGCCAAATAATTATTTCATCAAAAAGCGTGAAACAATTGAAGGCTGCGTATGCAAATTGGAAAGGGAAATTAAGGAAAGATATTGCATTGAAACGAATAGATGTTCTGGGTACAGGTGGAGGACCGTCAAATGTGAAATTATCAGAAGCCGATGGGGAATTATATGACCTTATTTTGCCAACTATTAATCCTCGACGAAATAATTTTGATTCTGATAGTGATTATTTTAATCAAAAGGTAATTAAAGATTCTAAATAATTTAACATCAATGTTATGATAATTAAATGAATATATACATTTTTAGGAACAAGAAGAGAACTCGACACAAAATTGTGATGTAGATGATAACGATTTTGAAGCGGAATACTTAGAGGAAGACACAATTAATGAAACAGGGAACAAAGTTACAACAGCCGAAACCGTAGCAGCGGCATCAACGGTTTTAAATCTGCCATCAACATCATTTGTGAGTCAAACGCCTGTGGTGGCTACCTTGCCTCGAGCAAGGAAAAGAACTTCTAGTTTAAATGGAAAAATAGAACTTTTATCACTTCAAAAAAAGCACTGCTTTCTAAAATAAAGTCAAATGAAGCAAAAGAAAAAGCATATAATGCTCAAAGAACGTATTTTGAAAAAAAGATTACTCGTCTCGACCTTTAACAGATTAAAATAATCAAATTATGTGTATTAATATAAAATAAAAAAAATTGAATTCAACAGTTTATTTTTAATTTATTTTTATAATAATTAAAATTGAGCGCAAATTAAATCACGAATATTTGTATTTATTGTACATTCAAATCGATTGGGCGGTACCTCAGTAACTTGCTGTTCGCTTTACATACGATGTTACGATTTACAGTTCATACCTGAAATGTATAATATATGGAGCATATAATGAAAGGAGAATATTTTCGCTCTCTTCTTCCGGATGTCATAGTGAAAAGACATGTTTGCAATCTACTAATATATAATTCACAGTGTGCGGCCGTAACGCTTTTCTTATATTTCAATTTAGATGCTTGAATTTTATAACTGAGTAGTCCGAGTGATATAGGTGGTGACTTTTTAACAAGGAAGTTCGAATAGAAAATGTTTCGGGTTCGATGCTCATCGAAGTACTTATTAATTTTAATAATTTTTTTGCCTATAACGGTATTTTTTTTTTTTCAATACGAATTGAAAAACATAAAATTTTATATTGTAAGACAATGATTATAATGTAATATGTAATGTACATTTAGGCTGGTACCGAAAATTATTTTTCGATATTCAATTTTTTCCAATAAGCTTTCGGGTTCGATCCTCATCAAGAACGTTTTGCATTATTTTTTTTTTTTTCATTTTATAACGGCATTTCATTACAACATAACGAATTGAAAACTATATCCTCTTTATTAAATAATATACCCAGTGTGGAGCGAGACGCTATATGTATAATTATACACCCCACACACTAACACTACTACAAACTAAATGCACCAACACCTCATTGTATCAATATTTCGCGTATAATACGGCCCGCTGTAAATTTCAGCTAAGTGAGCCTTTTTTAATTCGTGGAGCCCTTTCGATGCAATCATGACCATAGGAACCATTGTAAAATTAGTTTCAAATACTCATATAGGTATCGGGTGTGCTTATAAAAATAAGAAACTGAAATTTATTTTATTTCTTCAATTGTTTTGTTTAGTTCTTATGTTTTACGTGTGAATAAAGTGTTAAAATTGTGTCATTTTATTGAATTTAAAGATAGGTTTTTATTATTGCACTAACGTGTGAAAAATTAGAGCGAAACTTTCGCTCAATTTTTAACGAATTTACACAGACGTTGTGTAAATAGATTTGTTATATAGACCTTAATAAATGTAAGCAATATTAAAACTTTTGAAATGTCAATGTTCCCGAAAAAGATTAAATTATTTAAATTTTACTTTACATGAGAATTCAAAATTTTAAACTTTTTAACTAGAATGGAACGAGAAACTCCGGAAGGACGGAAATTGCGTTTGAATTGTGAACGACAACTAAGGTGGAGAAATCGACAGTCGCAAGAAGGTCGTCAACGCAATAATGAGCAAAAACGCCAACGACTTTTAAATAAAATGCCGGGAGAAGGCATAATTCGCAGAGCTCAAAATGCAAATCGGATGCGAAGATCGAGAGCCGCTTGGAATTCATCGATTTTTGATCATGAAACCTTCCGAGACAATGAAATTAATGCTCACAGTTGTGGTGTGATAAATGTTGAATGTCGACATTGCCATTCTCTCAATTTTTATGAGCATGAAATCGTTGTTCGCTCGATGATACGTACATGGACCTTGCGGCAATGAGAACCCACTTGCGCCTTGCATGGAAAAAGGTGAACGTGCAAAAAGATTTCCGAAATCCTTTTGCAAGGAAACGTTAACCGAAGTTAATGGTTTTCCCATTTATCGTCGTCGTGAAGGAATTGAGATTCAAATAGGAGAAAGGAAAATTGATAATCGTCATGTCGTTCCATACAACATATTTTTAACACGCAAATTCAATTGTCACATTAACGTCGAATCCTGCCAAACCATTCAAGCAATCAAGTACAGTTTCAAATATATATACAAAGGATATGATTGTGCTTCTGTTGAATTAAGTGCACAAGGACCGATTGTTCGTTATGAAATTAAGCAATTTCTCGATGCGCGTTATGTTTGTGCTCCTGAAGCAATTTGGCGACTGCTCGAAAATCCAATGAACGATCGATCGCATGTTGTTTATCGTCTTGCCATCCATCTTCCTGGCGGACAAATGGTTTATTTTCAAGACGGCCAAGAAGATGCTGCATCTGATCGAGCTCAACACCGATACACACATCTGACTGCATGGTTTGAGCTTAACAAGCACGAAGACGAGAATGCTCGACAATATTTGTATTCCGAAATTCCTGAGCATTACGTATTTGACAAAACTTTTTGCATTTGGAAAGTTCGCAAGCAGAAGGGAGATAGGATTATCACTCGAATGTTTGCTGTCAGTCCGAAAGATCGCGAGCGCTTTTATTTGAGACTGCTATTACAACACATCGTGGAGCTCAAAGTTTTACCGATCTTAAGACCGTCGATTCAGTGATTTTTGACACCTTCAATGATGCAGCACGAGCCATGAACCTTCTTGAGGATGATAGCGAATGGGAACGATGTTTAAGTGAAGCAAGTCATGTATGCATGCCGCATCAAATTCGCCTAACATTTGCTTTGATTTGTGTCTTCAATTCGCCAAAAAATCCTCTTGCGCTTTTCGAGCAATTCAAGGAGTATTTAATCGCCGACTACATCATGTATTTCGATCACATAACCGCTGGAAAAAAACTGCTTCAAGACATGAGGTTATTTTGCGCATGAATGGCATGAAATGCACAGATTTTCGCCTTCCTGAACCGGGCCCGATTCAAAACGTCGAACATGTTTTCGATGTCAAAGAGCAAGCTCAAATGGCCATAAACTTGATCGCCACCATTAACCCAATGCAGCGTGCCATTTTCGAAGAGATTGCTGCTGTAATTAATTGATGATTCGATGGCTGAGTCGAGATTTTATTCCTCGACGGTCCTGACGGTTCGGGAAAAACTTACCTTTACAACACTTTCATGAGTTATGTAAGAGGCCAGAGTAAAGTTGTTCATGCTTCCGCCACGACAGGAATTGCAGCGGATTTATTAGTTGGTGGTAGAACTGCCCACAGTGGTTTCAAAATCCCGCTTTCTGCTAACGAAACATCGGTGTCATCCATGAAAATCCCCTCGCAGGAATCCATTAAATTACGAGAAGGTGCAATGCTCATTGTCGATGAGGCTTCAATGCTTTCTTCGCATTCTCTTCGAGTGATTGATCTGCTTCTGCGAGGAATCATGAATAATATTCGTCCTTTCGGTGGCAAGCTTCTCATCCTTGGCGGTGACTTTCGACAAACCTCAAATGTTGTTCCCAGAGGAAAAAATGCTGATATCATCGAAATGTGCGTGAAAAATTCTCTTTTGTGGCGGCATGTGAAGCAGCGAACTCTCATCACGAACATGCGAGCATTTGGACAACGAGAGTTCAACGAATGGGTTTTGCATTGGAAGAAGCCGATCCCGGTTTAGTCGAAATTCCTGAGGAAATGATAGTGCGTGAAAACATCATTCGATCAACTTTTGGAGTTGAAATTCGAACAACAACTGCTGATGAAATCGCCGATGTCGCCAACAAGATCATTCTCAGTCCAAAAAATGTTCATGTCACATAGCTCAACAATGCCATTCTCGATCTTTTACCGGGAGATGCAACAACCTTCCTGAGCATTAACTCAATGATCTTCGACGACCCGAACGATGCAATCGGTTTTCCAGTCGAATTTTTGAATTCTCAGACCCCTTCTGGCATGCCTCCTCATTTACTGAAATTGAAAGTTGGTGCGTTCATCATGTTGCTAAGGAATTTGGATCCAAAGAAGGGACTTCTGAATGAAACTCGATTGATCGTGAAAAAGCTGTTCAGGAATTGTATCAAGGCGGAAATAATCGCAGGCAGCAATAAGGGAGCGGAAGTTTGCATCCCCCGAATCGACTTGGAACCAAGCGAGAGCAGCTTAGGATTTCAAATGAAGCGACGACAATTTCCCATCGGTTGGGGTGTTTTTACCAGAACCTGTTTTTGCTCATAGCCAGCTTTATGTAGCTTTAACGCGAGTACGAAATCATGAAAACCTTAGAGTTGATATGATCAACAATTTCTCATACCAAGGCGCAATAATAAATGATAACTGTACATTTACAAGAAACGTTGTGATAAAAGAATTATTGAATTAATATTAAATTGTCTTATTTCGTTTATTATTTTAGGAAAAAAAAACATTTTACTTTTCAGGCTATGGGGCCATATTACGTAACGCTTCATGGGGGTGGCTTCATGATTTGTTACGATTTGTTAAAGATAGGGAGGAGTGAACATAGATCATATCATTGATAGCCCGTTTTCTTAATTGCAAAATTCACTTTCACGTGATTAAAATAATTTAAAAATGTGAATACTTTTATGTTACGCCTGGGAGAGGGAGGGGTTTTGAAATATGTTACGATCTTTTAGGAAGGGAAAGTAAAGGGTATAAAAAGCAAATAAATATGTGAACTACTATATATTGAGTTTTCAGAAACTTCCGTCAGTTTTGACGGGTAATTACTAGTAAGTATAAATAAAATAAAGAATAATTAATAATCATAAAAATTTATATGTTTTATTGGTCATCTTGCACAAAATATAATATTGGCGACGAGGAAAATTAATAAGGAAAGTGTTAAATAATATATTAGTGATTAATTATAAAAAAAAGGCATAAAAAATTGATAAAATGAGTGATAAGCAAAAAGCACTTTGGGGCCACATGCCGCCTTTCAATTATAAAATAGATAAATGGAAGATGTACAAGGGTCGCTTTGAACAGTTTATCACAGTGTTCAAAATAGATGATGACGAGCAAAAGAAAGCGGCATTGCTAAACTTTTGTGGGAATGAAACATACCAGTTTATGTACAATTTATGTTGTCCAGAGGAGTTGAGCGAGGTGTCGTACACGGATTTAATAAAAAAGATGGATGATCATTTTTTGGAGTCGGTGAATATGTTGGGCGGCGAATGGGTTCAGCGAAAACGTTTTTTTGAGTATAATCAAGAGGAAAGAGAATCATGCCAAGATTATATAATGAAATTGCGTGGTACGGCAAAAGATTGTGGATTTGGTGAAAGTTTGAAAAATGTTATTATGTATAAATTTGTGACGGGGATACATAGTAAAAAAAATTCCGAAGAGCTGTGTGATGAAACGATGGATATAAACAGTATGAAAAAGGCGTTAGAGGTGGCAAAAAAGATAGAAGAAACAAGCGAAGTGATGGCATTAAAAAAACAATATGTGGATGGTAAAAATAACAGCCAAAATGGGAAATAAACAAAATGGAAATAGTAAACAATTTCTGATTCAAGGAAATAAGGCATCGTATTTGGATATGCAGCAACAAAAGTATATTAAATTTATACATTGTGGATATACAAATCATGTTAGTGATCAGTGTCGATTTAAAAATGTTATATGTACGACTAGAAAATGTAATAAGAGAGGTCATATGCAGAAGGTGTGTTCCGAAAGAAAACAGGAAGAGTCAAATTGTGTACTAACGGGAAATGAAGGTGCATCAGCAAAGAATGTGGATGTCATTCTGACTTGTGATATACAACGAAGTAAATTAGACGGAGCAACGAGTGACAGGGTAAATATAATTAATACGAAATTAGAAAGTAAGGGTTATATTGTAATGTAAAACCGTTAGATTTATCTGTGAAAGGAAATAGTATTGTTAATTATGAGAAAGAAAACTTGGTTTATGATCATGTAGATAATTTGCAGGGTGTAATGGAAGATTCATTTTATTAACAAAAGATAAAAATTTTAATGAAATTTATTATAATACCTCAGGGTATAATTCAGCAATAGAATTGTGTTTATTGATTAAAAATAAATTATTTAAGTTTATGATAGATACAGGGGCATCGATATCGGCTATTCCTGGAGGTATTTATGATGATATTTTATCAGATGTTAAATTGACACGGGATAGTACTGTGGTTAAAGACTATAGTGGAAATATATTAAGAATTCGCGGAAGTATATATGTATCGGTAAACTATAATGGCGTTGATCAAATGTTTAAATTTTTAATAATCGATGGAGTTCAGAAATCCATTTTAGGTCGCGATTTCTTTAATACATTTGAAGTGAAACAAATAGAGATAAACCAATTAAGTGACGCAAGTGATCAATTAAAGAGGATAATAGGAGAATATAAGGAGTTATTTGATGGTAAATTAGGGAAAGTTAAAAATGTTAAAGTGCATTTAGATATTATGGATGGAGTTATTCCTAAATTTGTTCCGGCCAGAAAGGTTCCATTTGCTTTTTTGAGTGAAGTCGAAAAGGAGTTAGAGGCATTAAGTAAGGAAGGAATAATTGAAAAGATTGAAACAGCAAATTGGGGTACACCTTTGGTGCCTATTTTAAAGGAAAATGGTAGCATAAGAATTTGTGCGGATTACAAGGTTACGTTAAATAAGTATTTGAAAGATACGAATTATAGATTGCCAAAGGTAGAGGATATTTTGTACAAGTTGAAGGATGCCCTAATTTTTTCAAAATTAGACTTAGATCGTGCGTATTATCAATTGGAGTTGGATGAGGAGTCTAAAGAGTTGGTTTCGTGGAGTACACATATGGGAAACTATAGAATGAATCGTTTACCATTTGGGGTCAAACCAGCGTCTGGGATTTTTCAGCGAGAGATTGAAAGAGTGTTAAAAGGTATTAACGAGGTAGTGTGTTTCTTGGACGATGTGTTAGTGTTTGCGAAAAATTTAGAAAGTCATAATATAGCGTTGAATAATGTTTTTGGTAGATTGTCAAATGCTGGGATTAGAGTTAATGCATCGAAGTATGAGTTTGGTAAAAATAAAATTGGATATTTAGGATATGTAATTTCGGATAAGGGTATAAATAGAAGTAGTAAGAAGTATACTGTTAGTGATTTTCCAATTCCGAAGACTATTACCGAGGTTAGGTTGTTTTGTGGACTGGTGAATTACTTTGGTAGGTTTATTGAAAATGTATCTACGAAAATGCATCCAATATATAATTTGTTGAAACAAGGAGAAGGTTTTGAATGGAGTGAAAAATGTAATAAAGTGTTCTGTGAAATTAAGGACGAAATAATGTCGGATAAAGTGTTGGTAAAATACGATCCTCAACAGGAACTGGTACTTACTTGTGATGCATCGAATGTGGGAATAGGAGTAGTACTATCACATAGATTTGAGGGTGGAATTTCGCTTTCAGATAGTGAAAGAAACTATGGAACAATTGAAAAGGGAGCACTCGCTATTATTTTTGGGACAAAAAATTTTTTTCAATACTTAATTGGAAGACATTTTGTATTGGTAACGGACCATAAACCGCTTCTTGCAATTATTGGAGAACATCGTGGAATTCCACAAATGTCGACGAGTAGGTTACAAAGATGGGCATTTCATCTTTCAGCATTTGATTACTCTATTGAATATGTTAAATCTAGGGAAAATTGTGCGGATTCGTTGTCTCGTTTTCCAATAGATAATAGGCCACTTAATTCTGAAGAAATTAGTTATTTGAATTTTGTGTGTTCAAATGACGTCTTACCAATTAATTGTGATGTAATTAAGCAGGAAACGGGAAAAGATTTAGAGATAATAGAAGTGATGAAAGCAGTGAGGAACGGCGATTTTTCAAAATTAGATAAAAACTATTTGCAGCATATATGATAAAGGGAAATGAATTAGGGATTGAAGAAGTCTTGATGTGGGGACATCGTGTAGTTATTCCACAGACTCAGGCAACCATTTTTACATCAAATACATAAAAGTCATTTTGGAATTGTCAAAACAAAGTCGATAGTGCGGTCATATGTGTGGTGGCCAAATGTAGACAAAAATGTAGAGGAGTTGATAAGGGAATGTGAGAGTTGTATAAATGTATTACCAAATCCACCGAAAGCAAAAACTATTATGTGGAGGAGACCAGAAGGTCCATGGAAAAGGATTCATATTGATTTTGCGAGTCCGATGTGCAACAGGTTTTATTTAATAATTGTAGATGCGTGTAGTAAGTGGGTCGAGGTTTTTCATACATTAAGTCCAACGACAGAATTCACTATTCGTTGTTTGTCAAGTGTGTTTTCACGATTTGGATTGCCACAGCAGCTGGTAAGTGATAATGGATCACAATTTGTATCATTGACGTTTGTTGATTTTATGAAATCAAACAACATTACCCAAAAGGTATGCTAGATGCCGCAAAGATTAGATGATTGTTCCGTTAATTTGACTTGGTAAAAGCCGTCCTTCAAATCAAAAACAGTGAAGGATTTTACGCCTGACAATTTTATCATAAGATCATCTGGGGTAGGAATCATATAATGCTCCCTTTTGATGGCCTGATTCATTGCTCGTGGATCTAAGCACAACCTTACTGTATTGTCCGGTTTCTTGACAACAAAAAGGTTACTGATCCAGTCTGTGACTTCAACAAGGAGTTCTATAATACCTATAGACGTTCAAGTTGAGACAATTTTTCTTTGGTTTTATCTCGAATTTTCACTGGGATTCTACGCGCTACTTTCGAAACAGAATAACCATTTTCTTTCAAATAGATCGCCAACTTATCTGGAGTTCGCCAAGACCTTCGAAAACTTCTTTGTTTTCATCGATGAACTTTTCTCTTTATTTTTCGACACTGTGAATCTGTTTAATGATTCCCAATTTTTTGCAGCATTTAAGCACTAAAATTGGTGTTGAATTTTATCCAACCAATATGAATTCTTTTTAAAACATCTTTTCTTTAAAGTTTACACCTAAATTGACCGAACCGAATGTCGGAATTCTTGTTCCACTGTACGCCTCCAAAATGGTACTGTTTACCAAATGCAGTTATTAGTACTTGAATTTATTTTTTCAAAAAGAGACATAGGTAAGAGACTAACGTCGGAACCCGAATCTACCTTAAACCTAAATGTGTTATTATTAATTAAACAATTTTCGTAACAACCCTGATTGGTCATGTCACTGATTTTATGCACTGTTTCGATGTAAAAATTGTACTCGTCCCCATCATTTTCGGTCTCACCTATAACGTAAACTTTTTTAGAGCGACAAAATTTCGTAAAATGATGCAGGTACTTACAATTTTTGCATCGATGTCCAAATGCCGGACATTTTAGCTTTTCGTGCCTTTGGTTACATTTTCTACACACTTTTAGAATATTAGTATTTCCAGATTTTAAAATGTTTACAACTTATTTCTGAATTTTTCTTATTATATAAACTATTAACCTCACCTTTTTGAATATGCTTAATAAATGCTACAAATTTCTATTGTCTTCCAAAGATTAGGGTTCCCTAATTTACCAAGCGTATTGTAAGATCCTGTATTCCAAACACAATTTTGTCCCGAATAGCTGTTTGCTCATGTTTGCCAAATTCGCACGATTTCGCTAAGCGACGAATATCTGTCAACACATTGCTTACGATTGAAGAAAAGATATCTTTCATGTAGAATATTCTTCTTTGGAGTAAAATATTTATCAAAAGCCGTGACTATCTTATCAAAACTTTCTTTTTTTTCGTCGCCTAAATTAAATGTTTCAAAAATATCAATTTCTTCCTCTCCAACATATTTAACAGTATTGCAGCTTTAACATCGGATTCTTCTTTGTCTAATCCGCTTGCTTTTAAATATACATATTTTGAGGTGATTGTAGAATTTCCTCCAATTTTCGGCCATATTACCTTTGGTTTCTAATTCGCTCGGTACTTTCATCTCCATTTTTAAATAAATCCTCATTTTCTCACGTGTCACAAGTAATCTTTAATTATTTAAATCATCTTACGTTTTAACTATTTATTAAAACGATAGATGTTTCTATATTTATGTTTACTTTATTAATATTATAGACTTTACATTTAATTATAAAAACATGAATGTGTTGTCATTCGTATTTCTTACACACCGTCTCGTGTTACCAACTTAATCATAAACTTAAACAAGGATGGCTTATACATCATTTTCTAGAACTAATGGCAGTAGTAGTTTAAAGTGACGTAAATCGTGTTCCGTCATATCGATTCTGCTCGTTTGGGTAATTTATTGTTCAAACCAATAACATGAATCTCACAAGAATTGTTGCAAGATGCCACAAATGGCGAATAATAGCCTTAAGTGGCGTGAATCTAACAGTGTTACCTCAGGTCTCAATGGCGGGAAGGAATACAAAATTTTAATTTTTTTGTTGTGTCATATCGATGCTGATCGTTTTATTTATTGTTCAAACCAATAACATGAATAACATGAACCAATAACATGATAACAATCCCTATGATATTCGTGTTATTGGTTTAAAGTTTAAACAATAAATTACCCATCCGAGCAAAAGCGATATGACGTAACGAAAAATCAAATTTGGTATTCCTTCCCACTGTTGAGAAATTTTGTATACACCATTAGATTCAAGGCACTTAAGGCTGTTATTACCTGGAACATATGTATAATCATTGTAAATGTATACACCCTCTACTGAATATAAGTAAGGATCATATAGATGTGGGAATGTGCGTCAACTCAACCGAATGCAATGTGAATATAAACGCCGACACAACTAAATACAAACTTTTTGTATAAAGAAACAAAGGAAAATGAGTTAGTTAACAACGAATACTCTTAAGGTGTGAACGGCAAAGCCGAGTTACTCGAATTGTTGTAAAAGTTCAAGTTGAAATAATAAAGAAATTAAAAGAAAGTATATAAGTTTTTGATATTATATTTTATTCGCAATATCATCTGGAAACCATTCATCCTACATTTTGGGGGCTCAACCGGGATTGATTTTTGGTTAAAAGCAAACAATTTTGATACCGAGTGAAATTAATTACTTAAAACATAAAAATAACAGAACAAAATTATTTAATTAATAAATAAAAAATAAAAGTTTAATAAACTAATTGAGATCTGCGCCAGATTAAATAAATTAAATCAAGTTAATAAAACTGGAATACGTGTCGCATTAAAACAAAAAGTAATGAATGACTAATGCGTTGCATTAAAATAAAATAGTAGGGAAAGAACCATTTAAGTGATAACAACGCGCCTTGCGGCAAATAGCTAAACAGCAAAGAAACAAACCTATAGTTTTATTTACCAAAAAACACATTTAGGCGCATTGAAATTATAACAAAGTGTGTTCGAAAAAAATAAACTATTTCGGAAATTCCAGGGGAAAATATCAAACAGTATTAAAATGGATCAAACAATTAAAATCAGTTCCAAAGAAGTCAGAGAATATGCTGAATCTCTTGGGGTAAATTCAAAGGGGAAAATCGCAATAGTTATTTCTAAATTAAGAGATCATTTTCGGAATAAACAGTCAACTCAAGATACTGACGAAGAAGATGATCTTGATCAAACTACAATTCCATCTCAACATGATAGAAAAAAAAAATAACTTCGAGTAATGAGGATATTACAATTGAGAATAAAACATTGTTTTCAAATTGTGACAAGCATCATATCAAGTTTCGAGAAGTTGAAGACGCCATGGAAATTTTCAAGGGCGAAGGTGAAATTGGGGTGGAAAATTGGATAGAGAACTACGAAAGTTATTGTGAAATGTACAATTGGCCTCCACTTGAAATGCTAGTAAATGCTAAACGACTTTTGAATTCAAAAGCCAGAGAGTATATCAGTTCTATAAAAAATTTAGAAACATGGGAGATGTTAAAACAGCTGCTGTTAGAGGAGTTTAGAGTAACGCTCTGTGTAGCGGAAGTCAACGAAAAATTAAGACATCGCAAAAAACTCAGTACGGAGACTTATAAACAATATGTTTATTCTATGCAAAAAATTGCTAATTTGAATGACCAAATCGATGAAGAGTCATTAATATACCACATAATCGAGAGAATCCAGGGGGATGAACGAGACAAAGTGATATTACTAGGTGATACGTCAATAAGAGAGTTTAAATTGAAATTAGAAGTATATGAAAAACTACTACTAAAACTAGCAGCCAATAAAAAGAAACCTACAGATAGACCAGTAGTAGAGCCCAAACCTAAAGGTGAACCAGATCATACAGAAAGGCAAGACCGAAAACCAAAATGTGCAAATTGTGGATATAGAAAACATCGAACCGAAGAATGCCGATTTAAAGAACCAAAATGTTTTAAATGTAATAAGTTTGGGCATAAAAGCCTAACATGTCCAGAGAAAGTATTAGTTTGCACAACAATAAAAAATCGTAATTTAAAAGATATTGAAATTAACGAAGTTAACATGAGAGCCTTAATAGATACTGGCGCCAGTGTTAACATATTAAGATCGGATGAATTTGTAAAATTCCAAGATATAAATTTGAGTGACGAGAAAATAGAACTTGTTGGTTTGGGATATGCAAAAGTTGAAACGATTGGAAACTTCACCGCAAGAATTAAAGCTGATGATCAGATTTATACAACCAAAGTCCATGTTGTGTCAAATAAATCAATAGACTTTCCTATGGTATTAGGCAATGATTTAGTTCCACAAGCAGAATTGGTGATAAACGACGAAGGTGTCAAGTTCTTACAAAAGAGAAAACAAGTCCAGAACCACAAATTTCTCATATCAAAAATAAAACCATAAGAAACGAATTAATTGCTCTTATAAACTCGTATGAACCGACAGTTAAAAAAACTTCAAATATATCGTTTAAGATAGTTTTGAAAGAAGACATGCCAATTTATCATCACCCTAGAAGGATGTCAACCCACGACAAAACTACTATGGATGAAATAACAAAGGACTGGCTCGATCAAGGTATAATACAGAAAAGCTACTCAGATTTTTCAAGCCCAATAGTGTTGGTCAAAAAGAAAAATGGGAAAACCAGATTATGCATCGATTTCCGGAAGTTAAATAAGCAAATCATAAAGGACAGATATCCGCTTCCATTAATCGAAGATCAGCTAAATAAATTACAAGATGCCAAAATATTTTCTACGATAGACTTAAAAAACGGATTTTTCCATGTCCCAATGCATTCAGACAGCTATAAATACACGTCATTCGTAGTTCCCGATAGCCAATATGAATTTTTGAAAACGTCATTCGGTTTATGCAATTCACCTGCTATATTTCAGCGATTTATCAATGACGTGTTCCGAGAAGATATTCAAAAAGGAATTGTACTAGTATACATAGATGATTTCATTATACTAGGGAAGGATAAAACCGATGATTTTAACAATTTTAAGATCATCATACAATTAGCCGCAGACTATAGACTGAACATTAATTGGGAAAAATGCCAGTTTCTTAAAGCAAAGGTTATGTACCTAGGGCATATCATAGAAAATGGAAGAATTCAACCAGGCGAGCATAAAATTATGGCCGTTCAGAAGTTTCCAGTACCAACGACCATGAAACAGATTCAGCAGTTTTTGGGACTTACCGGTTATTTCCGGAAATTTATTGAAAACTATAGTATCATCGCGAAACCTATTAGTGATCTATTGAGAAAAGATAAAAAGTTTATTTGCGGGCCAGAACAAAAAGCGAGACAGATTCAGCAGTTTTTGGGACTTACCGGTTATTTCCGGAAATTTATTGAAAACTATAGTATCATCGCGAAACCGATTAGTGATCTATTGAGAAAAGATAAAAAGTTTATTTGCGGACCAGAACAAAAAGCCGCTTTTAATCAGCTAAAAGAAAAATTAATAAGAAGACCAGTACTAAACATATTTCGCTATGAAGCTGAGACAGAATTGCGTACAGAGCTAGTGCTGCCGGCTTTGGAGCAATTCTGTTCCAAAAAGACATGGAAGATTTGAAGTTACACCCCGTTTACTATTTTAGTAGGAAAACGAGTCCGGCAGAAGAAAAATTGATCAGTTATGATTTGAAAGTACTAGCGATTATCAACGCCTTAAAACTATTCAGAGTATATCTGCAAGGTATTCATTTCAAGGTTGTAACTGATTGCAAAGCTTTCACAACAACAATTAATAACAAAAACCCGTCAACGAAGGTGGCAAGATGGGTTTTGTTCTTGCAAGACTTCGATTTCGAGGTGGTACACCGATCAAGCAACAATATGAAACATGTAGACGCTTTAAGTCGAAATGTAGTGATTATGGTATGTTCAAATGATTTATTGTATCGAATAAAACGAAATCAGCGTGAAAATGAATATTTGACGCCGATAATTAAATTGTGTGAAGATCAACCCTATGGTGACTATTTTTAAAAAGCGAGGTCTTGTATAAACAGAAAGATGGTTATGATTTACTAGTGGTTCCACATAGCATGCAAAGGGAGATCATCACGAGAGGGGACATTTTGCGGCGGCTAAGATAGAAAATATACTCAGTAAAGAGTACTTTATCAAAAATGTTTCAAAACAAATTAAACTAGTAATCAACAGTTGTGTAGCCTGCATACTATCTGAGAGGAAAAGAGGAAAACAAGTAGGGTTCTTACATCCTATTGATAAGCAGGATGCACCTCTACAAACACTACACATTGATCATCTAGGGCCGATGTCAGCCACCAATAAAAGGTGCCAGTACTGTTTTGTTATTGTAGACGCCTTCACTAAATTTGTCTGGGTCTACGTTACCAAAACAGTTACAGCTCAGGAATTTATACAGTGTTTAGAAAAACATTCTTTTATATTTGGGAATCCTCAAAGGATTGTATCAGATAACGGTGCAGCATTTAAAGCCAACGTTTTTAAAGAATACTGTGATGAACGGAATATTCAACATTCTGTTATAACAACGAGTGTTCCAAGAGCCAATGGACAAGTGGAACGTATCAACGAAATACTTATTCCAATGCTAACAAAGTTTTCAATTGGGAATCCGTCGAAATGGTTCCGACACGTGCCTAAAATACAAATGTTTCTAAACTCTAGTTACCAGCGAAGTATAGGTATGTCTCCGTTTAAATTATTAATCGGGAGAGATATGCGATTACCCGAAGATTTACAATTGAAGAAAATCATTGAAGAGGAAATGATAAATAAGTTTATGGGCGACAGAAATAAATTAAGGGCGAATGCGAGAGCGAACATCGCGAAAATTCAAGAAGAAAACAAAAGGACTTATAATAAAAAGAGGAAGGCGCCACAGACGTATAAGATTGGGGAGTTAGTTGCAATTCGTCGCACCCAATTCGGACCAAGGTTAAAATTACGCATAAAGTTTTTCGGTCCGTATAAGATTACGAAAGCAAAAAGCAACGATAGATACGAAGTTGAGAAGGTCGGGGAATATGAGGGTCCGATTAAAACTACTACTAGTTGTGACAATATTAAGCCTTGGATCGATCAGTATGATGAAGAACTACTTTCTGGGGCAGAAGATTCAGATCAGGACAGCCGAAATGGGGGAATGTGCGTCAACTCAACCGAATGCACTGTGAATATAAACGCCGACACAACTAAATACAAACTTTTTGTATAAAGAAACAAAGGAAAATGAGTTAGTTAACAACGAATACTCTTAGGGTGTGAACGGCAAAGCCGAGTTACTCAAATTGTTGTAAAAGTTCAAGTTGAAATAATAAAGAAATTAAAAGAAAGTATATAAGTTTTTGATATTATATTTTATTCGCAATATCATCTGGAAACCATTCATCCTACATAGATGGTATACTACTGTATACTACGTATCCGCCATCTTGTATTCCTATTGTAACACAATAAAGAGACTAGTCAGTTCATCATCAATCGTTGGTATTATTACATGGTGTCAGATGTAAACGAAAAAAAAAAAAAATTATAAAATAATTTGTACGTGGAAAAAACCACATGGGAAAAGTAAGTGAGGTTAAGTGATAACACAGTTGGATGTTACTACACGATTAAACCCGTAAGAAATTTTGTTTCGAGATATTATACAAGTTATATAATATTTATTACCGTCTTTATTTACAACTTTTCGCCGCAAAATAAAATAATTAGTCAGTATGGAAGGACTAGAACCACCAAAATGTTTAAACACTACGCGTCCAGATATGTAGACGGAATGGTGAAATTGGGTAGGTCAATTCGAATTTTATTCCATCGCAACGGGTTTAAACACTAAAGAGGAAAAAATACAAATTGCAACATTGATGACTTGCATAGGACCGTCGGCATACAAAGTTTACGAGACATTTAAGATGAAAGATGACGGCACAAAAATTAAAGGAAGAATTTTCAAATTATTGTACTTCACACCGAAAGTCAATGTGACTTAAGAAAGGTATTTATTTAATAAGACAGTTCAAAATCAAAACGAATCATTTGATGATTTTTTGACGAATTGTAAATCACAAATAATCAAATGTGTGTTTAAAAATTTAGAAGATGTGTTACTCAAAGACAAAATTGTAATAGGAATCTTGTCTGATAAAATAAGAGAACGTTTATTGTCGGAAGAAAAGTTAACGCTTCAGAAAGCAATTAATTTATGTCACGCTAATGAAATAGCACGTAAGCAAGCCTCTTCTATGCTACGGTGACCATATAGCCCGCATTTTACAGGACTAGCCCGCATTTCAAGGTTCTGTCCCGCATAAATATTTGTCCTTAAAAATGACCTGCAATTTGATATAATAGCCCGCAAGTCCCTCATTCATATTCTTTATAAACAAAATCAAGATATTGTCAAAAGTGCGACATCTCTCTTTATAAAGCAAAAAAATCTATATAAAACGAACTCATTAACGCACGTACAAAGCTTATTCAATTTTTATTTAATATTTTTTACGTGATTAACCGAAACAATAAAAAGAACCACAGAAAGCAACGAAGTTAGTTGAATAAAATTTTCGTCGCGTCTGTCATTGAGCAATTGAGCATGTGATATTGTGATTACATTTTAAGAATATAACGTTGTGAATAGTGAAACTCAATTTAAAATTTAATTTGTATGTTTTCTGTTTTAAAAGTGGTTATTTCGTTGAACTGCTATTAAATATCAAACGTACTACTTAGTGCGTTCGTACAATAAATAACCTCAACAAAACACAGAAATCGTGAAGCGTATTGAGGTATTTTAAAATACAATATTATTTATTTTTAAATGTATTATTGTTGAATATTGTTGAGGTAAGTAAAATAAATAAAATTAAAATTACATCTACAATACATATAATACGTACATAAATACGTAGTGTCGTAGTCAAAATACTTTTAAGTTTTCTTCATAATTTCTGAATTAGAATTTGTGTTTTGAAGTTGAAATGGCGGTTGCTTCAAGAGAATCGTCTCCGAAGCGAAGGAAGCGGTATTGCAAGTTTTCTGTAGAGCTGAGTGAAGAATTTCCCTTTTTAAAAACAACGAAAAGTGAGAGTACGGTAATATGCCAAAAATGTTTAAGTGAATTTTCGATTTCCTCCGGTGGACGAGCAGATATTTCAAGACATTTGGCATCTGAGAAGCACAAAAACGCAGATCAAGCTGCTGCATCTTCTTCTATGATAGCCACATATTTTCGCCGAACGGAATTTGGGAACAAAGAAAAAGAATTAGCTATTGCTGAAGCAGTTTTCTCGTTCCATTCGGTTTACCATAACCACAGTTTTCGTTCAATGGATTGCACGTCTAAAATCATAAAATGCTTATTTGAGAAAAAATTTACTTGTGGTAGAACCAAATCTGAGGCAATAGTGAAAAATGTCTTGGCTCCACATAGCTTACAAAAAATTAAACATGATTTAGATGAGGCCAATTTTATTTCTGTTTTTACTGACGCTTCGAACCACAAAGAAGTTAAACTTTTTCCGGTTCTTATTCGATATTTTAATGTCAGTAATGGAATTCAAGTTAAATTACTTGCATTTGTATCACTTCCAGGAGAAACGTCCGAATTAATTACGGAATTGCTTATTAAGGTTCTCGAAGAGCATCAACTTTCAAATAAATTAGTGGCATTTTGCGCTGATAACGCAAATACTAACTTTGGGGGTGTCAATCGAAATGGAGCTAACAACGTTTTTTCTAGAATCAGAGGTAATATATTTAATTCTTCATAGTTTTCGTTAAGTTTAAGAATAATAATCTAAACTTATATTTTCTAGATAAATTGCAAAACGGAAACATTATTGGAATTGGGTGTGCCGGCCATGTTGTGAACAATACTATACAATATGCTGCTGATCTAATGAGTTGCGATATTGAAGGTGCAGTCAACAAAATTTATAGTCATTTTTATATTTACACTGTACGAGTGAATAACCTAATCAAATTTTGCGAAGAAGCAGACGTGCAATATTCTCGTATTCTTGGAAGCTGCAGAACACGTTGGCTAGTACTCTTACCAGCAGAACGTATATTACAAATGTTCGAACCTCTGAAATCCTATTTTCTGTCGGTCGATAACTGCCCAAAAATATTAAGAACGTTTTTCAATGACGAAACATCCGAAATATATCTTAAATTTATGCATAACCTGGCGGCAATATTCCATTTCACGGTGAAATCAATCGAAGGTGATAAAAACACGTTTATGCAAGTCGGACAAGCACTGATTGATCTCAGGCTTAAACTTCACGAACGATATATGTCGAACTATATACCAATTTTAGTAAGATCTCAATTAAACATATTAATTGAGAATGGAAGCTGTAACGAAAGAAATTTTAAATCTGAGATGCAGCAATTTTATTTAAATTGCTGTAAATACTTGGATCGTTACACCCCACAGTTCGTTAACATTAATTGGTTTTCATGGATGACGTAAAAAGAGGAAGTTACATGGGAAAATGTGGAGAAGTCATTTGAATATGTCACCAAAAAATTCCCAAAAATCAAAATCGAAAATAATGAATTATTCGACGAAACTCTTTTATGTAAAGTATGCAACTGCTGAAAAAATTGAAAATTGGAATGATAATGGACTTACAATTGATAAGCGATGGATCGAAATGTTTCAACATTTTAAAAATAAAAATGTTCCATTTTCCAATTTAAAAAAATAATAGAATTTGGTTTGTGTCTACCAGGAACAAATGCTTCTACAGAACGGATATTTTCCTTGGTTAACAATTTATGGACAGCTGAAAAAACACAAATGCAAATAGAAACCATCAAAGCCATGCTATTGATTAAAGGAAACCACGAAAGTTGCGAAAAGTTTTACGAAGACATTTCGAAAAATGATAAAATGTTGAAAAGTATTCATAGCTCCGAAAAATACTAGAAGAACTAGTAAAAATTGGTTCATTTAATTATACTGATTTAATTTTGATTTGAAATTTTTTATAATTTTTATTTACGTTTTTATTATTTAACATGATTCTGTGTTACTAGGTATGCCAAAAGTCGTATGAATTTATTTATTTTATTTTATTTTTTTCTTATTTTGAAATAAAAACTGCAGAAAATAGAAATAATTTTATATTTTTTTTTAAATTAATTTATCCTTAAATTTTAATTTTATGTATGATTCCGTGTTATTATTAGCATACAAATAAGGGAACGAAAAGACATATTTAATTTTGAATAAAAAAAAATGTTCAGAAAAAATTTTGTTATCTTTTCTATAATTTGTAGCTGTCCTGTATTTGGGTCAGAAAATTCTGGTCACCGTATTCTATGCATAATTCCGAAAATTTAGAAATTAGTGATGTAAGAAAAAGTCAAAATAAAATGACAGCAAATAATTATTCCAATAAGAAAACAGATAATAATAACATTTTGTGTGCACAATGCAATAACAGTCATGGTCCGAAAAATTGTCCCGCGTTCGGTAAAATTTGTTTAAAACGTAGGAAAAAAAGGCATTTTGCCATAGTTTGCAAAAGCACAATTAAAAAAATAAATAAAATTAGTGAAATTTTAGAATCAGACCGGATGAGATGATTGTTAGTAGTATCAATGCATCAAACACAAATTCTTGGTTTCAAAAAGTCAAGATCAACAATATGGAAATAGATTTTAAGTTAGATACAGGAGCAATGTGTAATGTTTTAAATTTAAATTTGGTTAAAAAACTAAAAGGTCAAATAAGTTGTAGTAACACTAAAAAACTTGTAACTTATAGTGGTCATAAAATTGATGTATTAGGTCAAGTCTTATTTGATTGTATAGTAAAAAACAAAAGCTATAGATTAATTTTTAATATAGTAAATGAAAATACTTGCCCTGTACTAGGCATGAATACATTTAGTCACTAGAAATATAATCGATGTTTGTGAAATAGATGACGATATTTATAAAGGGTTAGGTTGTATCAAAAACTTCGTGTATGATATTGATTTGAAGCCAAACGCTGAGTTTGATATCGCACCGGCACGAAGAGTTCCACATGCAATACGGGCCGTAGTAAAATCCGAATTGAATAAAATAGAGAAGTTAGGAGTCCCAATTAAAGAACCGTCGTTGGCCGTGTCACCAATGATAGTAGTGCGGAAAAAGGGTAAAATCCGAATATGTATTGACCCTTCACAAATGAACAAAAGTGTACTAAGAAGACATTACCCGTTAAAAACAATCGACGAAATTACAACCAGGATAAGAAATTCGAAATATTTTACGAAACTGGATTGTAAAAAGGGTTTTTGGCAAATCCAGGTAAGCAAGAGAACACAAAAGTATCTATCGTTCTCGATGATTTGGGGTAGATATACATGTCTCCGACTACCATTTGGGTTAGCATCAGCGCCAGAGGTATTCCAACAAATTATGAAAAATTTGTTAGACGGATTAAATAACGTGGAATGTTCAATGGACGACATCCTAATACACGCAGAAACAATCAAGGAATTGAAAGTACATACGACGAAGTAATGCAAATATTGTCTAGAAATGGATTAAGACTAAACAGAGAGAAATGCCTTTTCAACCAAGTCAAAATTAAATTTTTAGGACACGTCATATTGACGAATCAAAAACAGAGGCAATTAAGAGATTACAACGGCCGAAAAATGTAAAACAGTTGGAACGATTTTTGGGAATGATCACCTATGTGGGAAAATTCATTCCTAACTACTCTCGAATCACAGCACTCCTGAGAGAACTATTACAGTATTAAAATTTTATGACGTAAATAAGGACGTAAAAATATCATGCGATGCAAGTAACAAAGCTGTTCGGGCCGTATTGATGCAAGATGAACATCCAATAGCGTATAGTTCCAGAGCACTAACGCAAGCAGAACAAAATTATCCGCAAATAGAAAAGGAGGCCACGGCAATTCGTCATGCAGTTAAAAATTTCACGAATATATTTATGGGAAAAAGCTCACAATAGAAACCGACCATAAACCCCTTGAGTCGATATTCAAAAAACAATTACACTCAGCACCGGCAAGACTACAACGAATTTTATTAGAAACGATTCAGTACAATTCGATAGTAGTATACACAAAAGGAAAAGAAATTCCGATAGCCGATACTTTAAGCAGGGACTGCCTCAATGACAACCCGGAAAATGAAGATGAGCCTGAAGTTCAATTGATAATTCCAATGACCAAAACAGCACTCGAAAGCCTACAAAAGGATACCGACTAAAATAGGTTAATGCAGTTAATACAGAGTGGCGAGCTAACTGATAAATCAAAACTATCGCCGGAAATTAAACATTTTTCCAACTTCGCGGAAGAATTAACAGTTTATCATGGCATAATTTTCAAAGGTGAAAAAATTTTAATACCAAAAAGTCAAATATCCAAAATTTTAACAACAGCCCATACAGGTCACCTTGGTATTCAATCCACGATGAAGCGTGTAAGACAAATGTTCTACTGGAAAAACTTAACAAATGACGTCTTCAGTTTTGTGGATTCATGCGCGATATGCCAACAAACACAACGACAAAATATTTAGGAACCAATTTTATCCCAAAAAGTTCCAGAACTACCTTTCCAGATTGTCGCAACAGATTTATTCAATATTGCTTCAGAAACATACGTAGTATTAGTCGACAGCTACTCCGTGTTTATGGATATGGAAAAAACTGGAACAATCAACTTCTCATTCAGTAATTCAATTTTTAAAAAAAATGTTTCGCAATACATGGAACACCACAGGTATTAGAAAGTGATAATGGACCACAATATACGTCGGGAGAATTTAAAGATTTTAGTCAGAAATGGAATTTTACATACAAAACGTCAAGTCCGCATTTTCCGCGAGCAAATGGTTTAACTGAGCGAACAGTTCAAACGTTAAAGAATATGTTTAAAAAATGCGAGAAAGACAATACAGACATTTATCAAGCGTTACAAAACCTTCGAAATACTCCTCGGGATAGCAATTTGGTGTCACAAAATCAGAGATTGATGAGTCGCATTACACGAACACACATACCCATAAGTTACGAGTTGTTAAAACCAAGGATAATAGTTGTAGTAACGGAAAATTTAAAAAGTCTTCGTAATCAACAGAAATCGTATGCTGATAGATATACCAAAACAGCGGTTGAACCCAAGATCAATGAAAAAATACGATTACATATTAAGAAAAGGGAATGGGTTCCTGGTAAAGTAATACGACGATTAGATGAACCAAGATCGGTTATAGTAAAAACAGAAGAAAACAAATATTATCGTAGAAATTTTCATCACATCTATCCAACAAAAGCCAATATCGACATAAATCGCGAAAATGATCCAATAATAACAACAGGTAGTCAAGATGAGAATCTATCAAATATGGAATCTTACAAGAATATTGCTCACAACAATACGTCAAATAACGTCGATCAAAGAAGCACGGTAACGAGTCAATATCACACGCGATCAGGTAGACTGGTAAAACAACCAGTAAGACTAAATCTTTGAATGTAAATTATAATAAATAAATAACAACTATAAATAAATGAATTATGTATGTATTATAAAAATATTATAAATTTATAAAGAAAGGGGGGGGATGTAACATATGTATAATCATTGTAAATGTATACACCCTCTACTGTATATAGGTAAGGATCATATAGATGGTATAATACTGTATACTATGTATCCGCCATCTTGTATTCCTATTGTAACCAGCCTTGCCATATGTGAAGTTTTTCCTTTTTTTTGAAGTTTTTTTGACCATAAAAAGGATTTGAAGTTTTTCGTCTCTAAATAAAGTTTTTTTTTTTAAAGTTGGGTTTTTGAAGTTTTTGTGAAGTTTTTTAAAGTTATGTTCCGATTTAATTTTTTACATAACGTACTAACTTAATACCTCCATTATTTACGAATAAAACAATATAATTTTTGGTTTAGTGGGCGATATTTGCTACTTAAACGACCATTACAAATAAAACATATGGCAACACTGATTGTAACACAATAAAGAGACTCAGTTCATCATCAATCGTTGGTATTATTACAGAAATGTCAAAAACCACGTGAATTTCCTGTAGCGAAACGTTTGATGAGTTTTTAATTAAATGTAAGGCTCAAGCTATCAAGTGTAAATTAGGTGAGTTAGAACAGGATTTACTTAAGGATAAAATAGTTATTGGTATATCCTCACAAAAGCTGAGGGAACGTCTTCTCTCAGATGATAAGTTATCATTAGAAACAGCGGTTATTTGTGTCGAATTAGCAATAAAGTAATTAAATACATTTCAAAATCAGGAACAAAAACAAGAAGTTTCGGAAATCAATAAATCAAGAAAAAGCGGCATGCAAGCTACTACTACAGCAAAGAGTAATGACAGTGCAAATACCTCGTTCGAATGCAGTCGTTGCAAAAATAGACACGGTCCCCGAAGTTGCAGCATATGGTAAAAGATGTAAGGCATGTAATAAACTAGGCCATTTTCAGATAGCGTGTCGTCAAGGCAAGGATAAGCGAAAATAAACCAAATTAATCAATCAATGTTTAAATTAGATACTGGTGCCCAGTGTAATGTAATGAAATGAGCATTCAACTCGCTAATAAGTTAAATTGTAAACTAAATAAATCAAATACAACCAAATTAGTCACATTTAATGGCCACAAAATTAATGTAATCGGGCAGGTATTATTAAACTGTAATTTAGAACATAAAAGTTTTAGCTTAATATTTAAAATCGTAGATCAGGACAGTTCCCCCATACTGGGAGTGGCAGCGTGTGAGGAATTGAATTGAATTTCCCGAAAAATCTATTCAATTAAGGGAAGTGTGTCGAATGAAATTTATGAAGGTTTAGGTTGCGTAAAAAATTTCATATATGACATCGATTTGGTAAAAGACGCGAAGTTTGAGGTTATTCCCCCCCCCCCCCCGGCGGATACCATTCGCAATTAAAGCGGTCGTAAAAAATGAATTAGACAAAATGGTGAAAATGGCAGTAATTCGTCGGATTAATGAGCCAACTCCAGCTGTTTCGCCCATGGTGATTATAAGGAAAGACGGAAACATAAGAATTGGTATAGATCCGTCGCAGATAAATAAGCATGTCTTGCGCCGATATTACCCATTAAAAACAATGGAAGAAATTGCTTCCAGGCTTACCCATTCAAAATTGTTTACTCTGCTCGATTGCAAAAAGGGATTCTGGCACCGGTGACCCAGAGAACTCAAAAGTATTTGACATTCGTAATACTATGGGGTAGCTACAGCTGCCTCCGATTGCCGTTCGGATTAGCCTCGGCACCGAAAGTTTTTCAACAACTTATGAGTACAGTATTGGAAGGATTACATGATACGGAATGTTCTATGGATGATATTTTAATACATGCAACTACCATTGAATAACTGGAAATAAAAACCAATAGAGTGTTAAATAAAATAAAAGAAGCAGGACTTAAACTAAATAAAGAAAAATGCAAGTTTAATCAAACATCTGTAAAATTCTTGGGACATATTATATCGCCAAACGGTCTAGAGCCAGATAAAGAAAAAATTAGTGCTATCAATAATCTCGAAACACCGAAAAATGTTAAACAATTACAAAGGTTATTGCGAATGGTAACATATGTTGCAAAATTTATACCAGGATGTTCAGAATTAACTGCGCCATTAAGAGAACTCTTAAAAAAGAATGTCGAGTTTTATTGGGATGCGATACATGAAGAATCGTTCAAGAAAATAAAAGTGGCATTGACGTCGCCACCAGTTTTAGTATTTTACAACGTTAACAAGGAGATAAAGTTGTCAGTGGACGCGAGCAGTAGAGCGTTGGGCGCTGAATTACTTCAGGACGATCATCCCGTCGCATTTGCATCAAAAGATCGATACCGAACAAAAGTATCCGCAAATTGAGAAAGAGGCAACGGCGATCATATTTGCAGTAAAAAAATTCCATGAGTACATCTATGGTAAAAGCTATTAATCGAGACGGATCATAAACCATTAGAGACGATTTTCAAAAAAACCTTTGCAATCGGCTCCGGCACGACTGCAGCGAATACTGTTCGAAATAATACAATATTCGCCACCAATAATGTACAAAAAAGGAACCAAGATACCTGTCACATATTTACATAGTTCAGCCTTAATAATGTAAAATATAGATAATGAAGATAGGTGGTGGGTGTGCATTTTTCCGCCATCATGAGAATTGCAATTGCAAAAATGGAGTAATGAAGTAATCCAATAAAAATCGTATTATAATCTTTAATAAATTGTTTTATTGTGCAAATAAATATACAGAAAGTTTAATAAATAAATACGAAAAATACGACAATACCGATAACAGATGCGATAAGCCGGGATTGCAAAACCAAGGTCGAAAACGATATGGACGACTTAGAAGTACAAGTATTGCTGCCCATGTCCAACAATGACATTAAAAGTTTAAAAATGGATACAAAGAATGATCCAACGTTACAAAAACTAAAAGAACGTATAATCAAAGGCTGGGAACAAGAACAATCAAATGTATCGTCTGAAATAAAATATTTTTACAATTTTTTTGAAGAATTGGCCATTTATGATGATATAGCTCAAATAAATAAAATTTTAACATCAACACATATAGGTCATCTGGGCATACAAAGCACGACTAGCAGAACAAGGCAAATGTTTTACTGGAAAAACTTAGCCACAGACGTAATAAAGTTTGTCGAGGGTTTTGGGGCATGCCAAAACAAAGAAACAACGTCAAAGAGCCAATAATTTCTAAACAAGTTACCGACTACCCATTTCAGGACCGACCTATTTACATTCAACTCAGATAACTACATAGTTCTGGTGGACAGTTATTCAGGCTACATCGATACAGAAAAGTAGAATTTAACATCGTCTCAGGAAATAATTAAATATTTAAAAAAACTATTTGCCATTCACGGCAGTCCCGAAATTTTAGAGAGCGACAGGGCGGTGAGGACCGCCTCAGTATTCATCAGCCGAGTTTAAACAATTTTGCAATGACTGGAACATTAATCATAAAACATCCAGTCCATATTTTCCACGGACAAATGGACTGGCGGAAAGAGCAGTCCAAACTGTTAAACAAATGCTATGAAAATGCGAAAACGACAATACTGGTATATACCTGGCGTTGCAGAATCTACGAAATACCTCCCGAGATAAAAATTATGAGCAGACTTACAAGGATCCACATTCCTATTAGCAAAGAATTATCAAAACCAAAAGTCATAAAGAATGTAATAGAGAACCTACATAAACTAAGAGAGAAACAAAAAAGTATGTAGACAGAAGCCGTGTTTTCCATGAGAACTGCACTAGAACTCGATAAACTTTAAATTCCTTTTATTCTATGTAAAACGAAAAAAAATAAATTCATAAAGCGCGAATGTGTAGTGTACTTGATATAATTACATATTTTGAGTTTAAAAATTTCCCCCTTCAGTTATTTCATCAATATTTTCTTATTTCTTGCTGACGTCATTACACGCAACTACACTCGATAAATTCATGGGTTTATCCAGTGTAACTAAAAAATAAGCTATAATTGTCATTATTTATTGCTGTAACAACTTAAAATATGTATTTATGTGAAATGCACTACACATTATCACTTTATGAATTTAATTTTTTTTCCTGTTTACATAGAATAAAAGGAATTTAAAATTTATCGAGTTCTAGTGCAGTTCTCATGGAAAACACGACTAGAGGCAGCAAACCTGCTAAAGGGTTGCAGATTAACGAAAAAGTGCGAATACAAATCGCGAACAGGCAATGGGTAAACGGTAAAATCCTTAATAAATTAAGTGATCCCAGATCTCTGATAGTACAAACTGATGATGAAAGATTATACCGCAGAAACACTCACCACATTCACCCTAGTAAGGCAAATTTAAACATAAAAAGGGAGCCAGAAATAGAACGGCCACAAAAAGAAGAACAGCCAACAATAATCGTTCAATTTCCACAATCAAGTTAGAACGTCAACACTAGTCTAGGTTCGGAAAATCAAACCAGAAGGACAAAGTCAGGCAGAGAAGTAAAAGCGAATAATCGGTTAGATCTTTGAGTTAATTTTTTTTAATACGTGTAAAGTTAAATTCAATCACCTCGCATTTCCAAGTTCACATTGGCGGGTAACTAATTAAATAATTAAAAAAAAAAATATTAAATAGTTGGATTCAATATATGTATAAATATATGGATGTACATATGTATATATAAATATACGTATACATATTTTGTAGTGACTAAGTTTATCATGTATGAAGTTTAGTTTAGGAGTAATTATATAAATTTTCAAGAAGAAAATTAAAATTTGAAATCTTTTGAAAACCCTAAAAAAAGGGAGATGTAACGTAGACTTATAGTCAAGTTGGTAACACCGTAAACACAGTCATATACGTCAAGCAAGACGACGTGCAATAAAACAGCAGTCTCGTTCTAACCCGTGTTTTATTAACATCTTCATCATATGTTACAGTGACCATTTCCCAATACTTATTGATTACAAACTAAATCACTATAAAAAAAAAAAAACAAATTACAAATTGGTCAATGGTATTGAGAGATTGTGACGGATGAAAATTGAACTCTGTCGAAAACTCAGTGAAGTAGATGTACTTTTAATCCAACTAAGAAGCGAAATTGAAAAACTAAAAAAAGAAAATGAAAAATTGAAGAAGCCCAAACCAATGGAGATTTCTGAAAACTCGCTAACTTGTTATAATGAAGCAAGTACTCACACCAGTTATAACAATGAGTTCCATACTGATGGAGAGGATCTCATGAGAGAAACAGATTGGGTACTGAAAAGGAAGAAAAGACCTACCAAAAAACGAAAAGCAGAATTCTCGCCTGAAGTTGGAGATCATTCGCAAACTAATGTATGTGTAAAGGCTCCTCCGCCAATTAATGTAATCGGCATAACAGAATTTGCTAGTATACAATATATAATGAAATCAGTAACCACTAAGGAATGTAGAGTAGTGTCACTAAACAATAACGTGTGGAAAATCAATACACCAGATTCCGATACCTATAGAGCTCTAGCAGCAAAGCTCAATGCGGAAGGTAAAGAATGGTTCACATACGAAGATAAAAACGAACGCGCAATTAAGGTTATGGCCAGAGGCCTTCATCCAACGTGTAAGAAGGAGGACATAATTGAGGACCTAAAGGCAAGAGATCTGCAAATAGAAGATGCAGTAAACATCCTAAAACGAGAGAGAGATGAGAACAATCAAGTCAAAAAAAGGGGGCTTCCACTCTTTATGCTTACTTTTAACAAAAAGGAGAAAGTTGTAAATATCTTCAACATCAAAGCAATTCTCAATATGAGGGTTAAAATAGAACCGCTAAAGAAAAACACGAGGCTAATACCTCAATGGAAAAAATGCCAAGTAGAAATAACCCTGCATAATGTGTAAACTGTAAAGGGCATCATCCTGCAAATTATAGAGGCTGTGAAATAGCCAAAGAACTTCAAAGGCTAAGAAACAAAATGCATCAGTTTCCTCAAAACCTTAAGGTTACCAGAGAGAAACCAACTAAAACCCAAGCGGAGCCAAAACCACCAGGTATAGGTACAGAGTGGAAAAAGTATTCACAAATTATACAGCAATCATCTAATGCTATGAATGATAACCCCCTTGAAAGGATATGTCTAGAAGCTTTTTATAAGCGTCCAGATATGCATCAAACAATGAACGAGGCAACAGCCCTCATATACTAAAATGAGCAGAACATTAAAAATTGTCACCTGGAACACGAACGGACTAGCGCAGCATGTTTCAGAGTTAGAAATTTTTCTACATTTAGAAAAAATAGATATATCCCTTAATCGGAGAGCCATTTCACAAAAACATCATTTATTAAAATACGTGATTATGAATGTTACCATGCTGTTCACCCAGGAGGAAAACCCAGAGGAGGATCAACAGTAATAGTGAAAAAGAATTTCAAACACTATGAAGAACCTAGTGTCTTAATCAAAATTAATATTATAATGGTGGAAATATTGGCTAAGCCAAAAATGTATATTGTGTGGAATTGGTGCCGATAGATAGATGTCGCATATGTATAATGAAAATGAAAAGCGGGGGATTAATCTGCCAGACACGGAAAAGAAAGGTTTTGTATTGATGTGGAGTAATGTAATTAGTGCAACGTAATTAATGAAATCATGAATTGAATTATATTTTTATTGAATACAGAGACATCTGTGTAAACTAATTTTATTTACACGCTCTCTATTCTCCTTGACTATTTTCATCGGGTACCATAAGGTAATAAATATGGTCGGAATCTCCGTTATAGATATTTAATTTAGAATACACTACAGTGGTGAAGTGACAGTGTGTTGTGCACGTAACTACGATAGTTACACGTGTAATAATAAAATAATAAAATACAAATCAGGTAGGGTTATATTATGTTCTGGGTAATGTACTCGTATGTATGATGATGTATGGTATTGTATGTATAATGCAGGGGTGGTGGTGTAGGCGTTTGGTCCGTGAGTTAGTGGAAGTCTTGTGAATGTGTAACGTGTGGTCTTGCAACATCGCTGCGTATCAAAACTACGTGCCCGGGTGATGCATCACAGAGGATTTCTCAGTCTACGACGAAATACCTGAGAACAACACATCGGTCTCCGACGTAATAATACCGATGTGCATACGCACCCGACGTGTGAGTGTGAGCCAACCGCCCCACTACCGTAACCATTATTAACACCTACCATTATTAAACACCTACTTTAGGGCATAGGTGCGAAAAATTTGTCTCGGCAAAATGTCGATTGGAACACACAAAAAATTATGATATGAGTAAAACATAACCTTAAAAAAAACATTGTTGTAAACAAAAGATACTATCGCTCATTAAAAAGGTTAATTGGTAAAATTATAAAGGTTAATTTGTGATTTAAAGAATAAAGAAATTAATATTTTGAAATGACGGATCAAGTAAAAAGAAATTGGTCGTTCGCCGAGATCAAAGCGCTAATTCTTGCCTACGGAAATAGACAAGAAGAGTATGCGACCACTGTTAAAAAAAACTTAATTCTGGGAGTCTGTTTTAACAGATCTGGTATCTATGGACGTCCTAGTAAGTATAAATTTGTAATTACAAATGAAAATGGAAGTTAATATTTTAAACTTTAGAAAGATTTTACAATGGCAGAGCACATTGAAATAAAGTGGCGGTCGTTGTGGCGATCATATAAATCGGCAAAAGATCGAGGAACTGGCCAAAGTACGTCCAGATTCCTGTTTTTGGACCTAATGGATGATATGTTTGGCACCCGTCCAACAATTTCATCGTTTCATTCTCGTTCTGTCGGTGTGGTGAGTGAAATGATAGAACCGATCCATCCTGCACAGTTGGTAGCAACATCACACTTGGAATAAGACGAAGCATCAACATCTACAGCCGAACAATCTACCACAAGCCCCGTTCCAAAACGCAAGAGAAACTCTAATACCAACAAACTGGCTGAAGTTAAAATTAAATATTTTGAACAAAAAATAAAAGAATCAAAAGAAAAGGCAAACTTGTTAGAAACAAACATAAAAAATAAAGAAGCAGCCGGAAGGAATACCAAATTTGCTGCAATTGCAAAAGTCAACAAAATTAAATTTTTAAAAATATTTATTTGAAAAATATATACGAGTATGTACAGCCCAAACGCGTGTTCTACCACTACTCTGGTCGCGGAATGCTTTTTACTGTAGTTGGTCTGGGCATCCGAAAGGCTACCTAGGTCTCGATATGGAGGTATTAGCCAAGTAAGGCAAGGATAGGCAGAATCTCCTAATATAACTCGCCTTTCTTTAAGAAGTAATTTTTGATTTTCGGCCCACCTTTTATATAGTTCCGTTTTTTTAAGCATACGGCTGTCATATATGCTCCCTGGCTCTCCAACATGAACGTCGTAAAATTTTTTTTCAGGCGGAATTGGTACTTCAATTGGAAGAGGAAGAGGCAACTGGACTCGAAAATTATGCTTCGGATTGCGAAGAACTAATGGCTCCAGCGTGCTTGTCGAAAATCGAATCGAGCAAGAAATTGAACCCTATCACATTTGCAAAAGGTACACCAACAACAAAAGACCATTATCCAGCAGGTGATCGAGGAAGCAACCATTATGGAGGAGGCTCTCAATCTTCAGGATTAACGATGTCATCATTTGTGACTAACCAATCGAGTGAGCCAAGGAAAGGGGGCACATATCCACCAATGGCATGGACATTGCCCCAACCGTTATCTAAAAAAGATCCGAATATAATTGGCATGCCCGAGATATATACCAATAGAATGGAAAGTGATGGGCGTTGTCCCATATGTAGGGGAAACCACAAAATGTACAGATGTAACAACATGTTACGGGCAGGATTGCAAAAGAGATGGTATATGGCGTTAAGCAAAGGAGTGTGCCTGCACTGCCTATATCCGCCACATTCTTCGTTTACATGCAAGGAGCCAGGTGCATGCCACCGTTGTGGAACAAGACATAATAGTATCTTATGTCCGAAAAATCCAGTGAACCTAGATGGGCCTTGTAGAAGAGACAATGGTAAATGGATTCGGACGGCTCGACTGGTCTTGGCAGTCTATATTTTGTATTAATTTTTATTATATTTGGGGGTGGTTTAATGATAGTTTAAGCAAAAGAATGTATGAAATAACGGTTGAACAAAATTTTTATGTAGAGAATAGAAAAAGAAAAGGAATATTGGGATGGAACCGCATGTTGTTCAACGTGTTCCGCCTAACCAAATTGGGAATGGAAAATGATTGGGAAAAAGGTTATGGGAGTGTAATTGACTTAGAGTCAAGTATAAAGGGGTCCAGTAGAAGACGGACTAACATTAATTTCTTTTATTTAGTTTAATTTCGTAGTGGTATCGAATGGGAGATTGGCAAATGGTTGATGGGGAAAGGAAATCCGGGCAGTTGAATCGAGAAAGGTTATATGTCTTAAGAGACATATTGAGTCCCTAGAACGTTTTTTTTCTGAGATATCAAATGAGGAAGGTTTACAACTATTGACAGTTACTAAATTGAATTTACGTCAAAAAGGCTGAGACAGCATTTCGAATCATTCGAGGAAGCAGACCTGGGGTATCGCAAAGCAACCTCCTGGTCACAAGCAAGGTTTACATTGAATTGGAAGACCAATTTATGTCTGCAATGGGTAAAATCCAACATAGGATCGGGAAGCAAGTTAGTATTGAGCAAGGTAGTAGTTCCTTAACAGGGAAAGTCGCCGCAGATCGATTACCTGCAGTGAAGAGAATGGAACCTAGTGGATCCCTTAGGATAGGAAAGTTGAACGGGAATCCAGCCGAATGTCTAGCCAAAATCCCACCGACCTAATATCCCGTGGCATAAAGGCTGACAATTTGTTAACTAACAAATTATGGTGGAAAGGTCCAGACTTGTTAAGGGAGGATGTTGAAGGTTGGCCAATATGGGCCCCGAAGGTGTTTGGGAAAGAAGTAATGGAGCAGATTCAGTCGGAATGCAAGGATTCACCGGTAAAGTTTGATAATGTCCTGCTAACGATGGTCAGGAGTTATAATCAAGAAATCGATTTAATGAACAAAATATCGTCTTATGAGTCAGTATGTCGTATAACGGCGTATGTTATTCGATTTTGTAGGTTGTATTTTGAAACTATCAGAAGGAGACGGGTAAGGACTAATGATAATAAGGCAAACAGCCTTTTGGTTCACCATGAAACACCAACGTTAGAAGGGAGCAACGTTGTCACAGTGATGATAGGAGGAGAGAGAGTCCTCGTTCCTGGATTATCAGTTAACGAAATTGACAATACATTGAATTATTGGTTGATTATATCTCAAAAACAATCATTTCCAGCTGAATATAGGGCAGTGCTTCGAAATGTAGGGTTGCCAAGATCCAGTCGACTATGGATGTTAACACCATGGATGGATGACAGGAAGATGCTGAGAATACGAGGAAGATTGGACAACACACAGTTACCATTCAGTCAAAGGAGACCAATTATTTTGGATCATAAAAGCATGTTAGCAAATAAAATCGCTATCAAGGCTCACGAAGATTTATGTCATGGGGGGTGCAACTTTGTACGCAGTATTTAAGAAACAAGTACTGGATTGTGCAATGTCGTATTCTGCTGCGCCGTGTCGTGCATCAGTGTGTGAGATGTTGCCGACACAGACAAGAAGCGGCTCAACAGATGATGGCAGACTTGCCGGCCTACCGACTAGAGCCGACACCAGCGTTTTACCATTGCGGCGTCGATTTTGCTGGCCCGGTACAATTAAAGCAAGGTCGTAATGTGACAATAAAAGGTTATATAGCGGTATTTGTTTGTATGGTATACAAGGCCGTTCATTTGGAGTTGGGCAGCAGATTGGATGCCGACTCCTTCATTGCTGCATTGACTCGGTTTGTGAATCTGAGAGCAGGAGCCGTCCATCATATGTATAGTGACAACGGTGGTAATTTTGTTGGGGCTGACAGAAGTCTCCATGAGGCGGTCGATCTATGGGAAACCGCAGCAGTAATGAATTATCTGCAGGCGCATTCTATCCAGTGGCACTATAATGCACCGAAAGCCAAGCACCAAGGAGGTCTTTGGGAAGCCGCAGTTAAATCAGTCAAAAATCACTTGAAAAAAGTAGGTGGAGCACGGTTGTATACCTTTGAGGAGCCACGTTGTTAGAAAAATCGCTGCATGTTTGAATTCAAGACCTTTGACGCCGATAAGTAATGATCCAACTGATTTGTCAAAATTATCGCCGGGTCATTTTCTAGCTGGCCAACCAATTATTACTCCTTATGAATCTATGCTGGCTGAGGTACCATCAAACCGGTTATCAGCTTGGCAGAAAGTCCGGAAGAGGCAGCAAGAATTCTGGGCAAGATGGTCGCAAGAATACATCATAGAACAGCAACGTCGTAACAAATGGGCTAGCGAAGATAGGTCATTGAAGGTAGGAGACCTGGTGTTTGTTAAAAATGAAATGACGCCACCTAGCCAATGGCTGATGGCCAGAATCATCGAAGTATTTAGTGGACGAGATGACAAGGTACGAACGTGTAAGTTAAAGACGGAAAGAGGCGAATTGGTACGGCCCATCACTCAGTTATGTTTATTACCAATAGAGAAGGAAGCAGTAACATCTGAGGCTGGTTTTCCTTAGGGTCCTCAATTCAAGTTTTCCCTAAGGTTTTCCCAGCGTCCTTGAGCAAATGCTGGATGTTGATTATGAAAATTTGTATAAGAAAAGAGCATGTTGTACCGCCTAGTTGTATTGGAATTAGCTAAAGGAATTATTCGACATGGCAACGGAAACCACTATAGGGTCATCTTGAACGTTTAGCCGGCCAGGATGTTACGGCCACCGTAATGGAAATAAACCAACGGACCTTATTTGTATTACCGGATATTATTTGAATTATATAACTATTAATTAGTGCCATCTGTAGTTCTGTAGTAGTACTAAAATATTATTTCTCTTTTATGCAAACTAATGCCATCTAGGGATGGACATTTCTACTATTAATCGAACGCATTAATCGCTGTCAAGTAAGAAAATGTAATAAAAAACGTTTAATCGCAATAGAACTTTTGTACAAACAAGACGTGTTTTATTTTCGTTACCAAAATATATTTTTGTGCAGTAGAAGCGCAAACAAATTGTTTTTAGATAAATTGTTTTAAGTTAAATTGCTTTAGACGATTTGGTTTTAGATAAATTGTTTTTAGGTAAATTGCTTTAGTCAAATTGGTTTAGATAAATTATTTTTGACCAAAAGTCCGCGAATCATAGTATTAAAAAATTATTTTTGGTATCGAGACAGCACGCTGTCGCCAATTTTTATTGTTAAATTTTTCATACTAGAAATTAAAATAATTGTTGAGAACTTGAAATTAGTTCAAGTGTAATTATTGAAAACTGTAAGGCAACATTAATTACCGTTTATTTTGTGAAATAAATTAGTTATTTTAAGCAAATCTAAATACGCGTATTGTGTTTGATTTGTACGAATACCAACGAGTGGTAGCGGAAACATCCAACGACACAGTCAGTCAGTGTTTTGTTAGTTGGAGTCAGATATTAAAGTATTGGATCGAGCATTTTTATTTCGGTGAAGAATAGTCCGCTCTTGTACGACTAACCACTCAAAAATTTGATCTAGCACAAAAATTGGGTAATCCCCAACCAAAGACTCGGAGTGCAGGGACGAAGAGGAGTCAAAGACAGTACTTCATCTTCTTTACACTTGTCCTCGTCTTGTACAAAATAGACTAACGTTCCTAGGGGCATTCCTTGTCAATGACCTGACGGATCTTAGCAGGATGGACGTCAGGAGTATCCAGCGTCATGTTAACAGCTCAAAATGGTTTCAATTCAGTTCAATTTCAGTTTTGTGTGTATGCCGGTCCTAGTGAACCGCCACCTTAATCTAAACTAACCCCATCTCCCCCTCCCCTCCCATAAAGGACTGTGTTTTAAAATTGGCGTCTAACGATAAAATTTTATAAAATAGGTCCTGAACATCAACAACTTTATCTTAAATAATAGTTTTAATTGGTCACACATCAAGTAAGGCTAACTCTGTTTTTTTCGGTATTCGTTATTTTACTATTTTACTACTATTTTATACTATACATCCACCCTGCCTAACAAAAACTTGTTCTAGCCATAATAGTACAACGAAACCTATAATTGATATTTATCTAGCTCAAAAGATATTTTTTGTAAACAAATTACTTTATACAAAACCTAATAAAACTTTACCATATTCCAATTTTTAATAATATCGTGTATGGTGCTGCTTTAGGCGGAGGGTAAAATTTATAGTGTTATATGTGGCATACGAAAGAAAATTTAGTGCCAGGTAATAAAAATACGTAACAGTTAAATGAATTATGCGTACCAAAAAAAAAAAAAAAAAAAAAGGAAATTATAATTTTTTTATAAATTAAAATTAAAAAAGAAAACCAAGTATAAGTAGAAAAGTAAGAATATTGTAATATATTGCTGCAATTTTATTGCGTGGGTGTGAAACGAAATTCTTCGCTTATTTTTCATGAAAAATGGTAAAAATATTGGAGATAATGAGAAAATAACTACATAAAGCCAGCCACCCACATTTTATATGGTAAACATTATATCCATCTAATAATATACACTCGTTTTATTTTGGCGGGAAACAGTCGGGAGAAATTGTTTCTGTCTAATGAAAATTTATTAGATTTAAATTAGACGGGTGAACTTTTCTTCGTGAAGAAAAAAAAAATGTTTTAAATAAATGAAAGAAGATGTTTATTCTGACTTTATGACAGACATGTGAAGTATTGAATCTGTACCAGATAAATATTTAATACAATATGATTAAGATAGAGATGAGCGATCATAATATAAATGCCAAGTAAGACAACATATTTATGGTATTGAGAAACAAATTTGGGAAAGCTTCCAGTTGAAAATAATTCAATTTGGAGTAATTGAATATTTCCCATACAATATATAGGCTTACGAAATTCAATTTAGATTTGATCTGGCAAAAATAAACGAAACAACCGAAATTGAATCAATTTAAATTTAAATTTGATTTCTATTTGTAGTCGGTGGATGGTGTGGATTAAAGGGATGAAATATTTTTTTTCTAGTTTAATGACAACTATACTAATTTTAAGGAACATTAAATTGATATAAAGTAACTTGCTTTTCTTATCATTCCTTTAAGTATGCATATACATTTTACGATTTAGACAAGAAAAGAAAAGAAATTTTCTCTCAAAAATTTGTTCTTACTCGTATTATCTACCAGATGGTTGAGTTTTTCATTTTTATTTTATTTAAATGATATTTTAATCGTTATTAAATGAAAATGTCGTAAGAAAAACATTTTGCCTAATTAGATTTCTTTTTAGATTGTTTACAAAGATTTATTGTATAACATTGTATAAATCGGTCGATTGAATTTAACCTGTATTTAACCTCAGTCTTATGTTTCAAGGCTAATTAAATTTTACCCGAAATTTTTGAAGGTTTTGGAACGCTGGTTATTCGTTTAATATTTCATCTTTCTAAACCCCTTCCCAGATTTAAAATGTTAGAATAAAATAATCGTTTGGTTTATGAAATGTTTTCATTTATTTTTTTGTGCTTTTGGTGTTAGTAAATATCCTTTCCAAACAAAATTACCAAATAGTTAAATCCTTAAAGTATACCATATAAATAATTCGTGGTTGGATTAGACTTTCACATATCCTAAAAATGTTTTCTGTTTTTTTTTTTTTATTTTGTTGTACAACTTTGTATGACTTTGTAACTAAAATAATCTTATGTTAAAGGATTTGGAAAAGTTTTTCGTACCTCGTCGTCTTTGTTTGCCCTTTTAAAAGATGACATGTGTAGCAGATATTAGTTTGGGCTATTATTATTACTGTGTTGTGATCTTGCATGTCATTGCAAAACAAATATTGAAATATTTTAATATTTGGTTAGGCGCATGGAATTATTCAATTTTTTTTTAAGTATTTCCTTTCAACCAACCACACATTTTTCGATTCAATTTCCGTTTTTATTGAAAAGGGTGATCTGGTCTATAGATTATCTGTTATGAAAATCATTAATTTTATGAATACATTTTGCCTCTCATGATAATCAAAATGTAAATCTTTTGGTACTTAAATTTCACTTTTCTATTTGCAATAAACGAAGATGATAGTTAGTTTTGGTAAATGGATAGAGGAAACGGTTTAGCACGCTTACTACTGTGTCTTATGCATGGTTGACGTTTTATAATTTTGGTGTTGCCGACGATTGGTAATTTGTTGGTTCGGTATGTTCGCCACTAGATGTCATTTTGGTTGTGTTGTTCAGTGGTGTCGCCAACATTGCCGGCCGGCCTAAATGATTAAATCCGTTAGTTGTCGATGTTGTCTGGGATCGACAGTAGGCACAATTTTATTACCGGTCTCGTCAGTGTGATGCCCTGTCACTTAAGCGTGACTGTGCGGATGAGGCCATCAGTAGCCAGATGAATAACAGTGATTCGGCCCATTGCCCATTTAGCTGGTGGGCTAAGTTTATTCTTGATAAGGACCATTGTATGTTGTATTTGTGTAGTCTTCGGGATAATCCGACATGGGACACAATGGCTTCGAATTGAGGCACGCTTCTATCTGATATAGTAGTGTTGTCATCTCTTCAAAGGTAAGCAGTGTATTGATGATGATTCTTCGAAGGTTACTTTAACCCTACATCCCATAGGTCTCCGAATTGTGGCGACCTCAGGATTCACATTCGTTGTGCTGTGGTGATAAAGAGACGTTAGTTGACGGTTAGATTAAAAGACGAAGCGATGAATGCGTCTGCGGTTCATCTGACACCATCTCCAAATGAAGCGCCTGCAAGAATAGACATACGTATCCCTTCGTTGATTATACCAGTTTATACCCGTTGATTTTAAAGTTCACATAATTCTCTATTTGCACCCACAAAATTCGATCCACAATCAGAGTATAGGTCGGTGCAAATACTCCTTCTCGACGTCATTCGTTTCAATGCTGTCAAAAAGTTGTTGGTGCTCATATCATGTACAAGTTCAATATGTACAGCACAAGTCGATAAGCATATGAATATGCACACGTAATTTTTGATCGGACGTTGACCACGACGACGAATTGGAGTTACACTAAACGGGCCAGCATAATCCAGGCCTACTTATAAAAATAGCCTTATAAATTGAACACGATGGTATGCATTTCCTCACAACTTGACGCACTAGTATTCTTGCTCCAATGATCCAAAACCGTTGTTTTAATATGCTTAATAATACTGTTGGACCAGCATGCCGATATTTGATGTGACTGTGGAGTTATCCTGCAAACCGAAGACGTCGATATATTCAACTTCAATTTGGTTCATCGGGAAATACTTTTTTCAAAAGGTTTTTTTTTACTTTGTTAATTAACTGTACAAAAAAAAAATCAGTCTCGTGTATAAAGCAAAAAAGAATAAACGTATTTTAAAATAGAAAAAGCATTCCTTTATTCGTAAATAATAAATAACGACCCATAATATTCCCATAATTTGGTGACCAACCCGACGTGATAAAAAACACGCATTAACTATAAATAAATATAAAAAATTACTGTCGTAAATATTAAAATAATTTAACAAATAGTGCACAGCCATAAATATGTGGCGACGCAATGAAGTAGTCAACAGTAATAGTGCCAGTGTTTAACACGATTGGCAGCAGCTGTCATATTTGCGGTGCGCAGCCCATTAAAGTTTCGTCGTCACCCGGCATACGAATAAAAAAAAAAAGAAAGTCGATCACACAGTCGATATAAAGTAGTAGAAGGAAAAAGAACTACAAAAAATTAATCTAAAACTTACACGACACGTTTCGTTTGGCGACGCCATTTTGAGTTTAGTTCTTTTGTAAAAAATTGTATTTCAATTAATATCAAGTTTATTAATTTAAAAATAGTTGACAGTGTGGACACGATCGTATTCTACGTATCGTATTTCTGTATATAACAAAAAATATTTATTAAATAAAGTAAATACAAATAATACTTTAATTCAAAAGTTTTGTGTTTCGCGGAAGCACTGGCGGGTGCTGATTGGTATCAAGCCGGAGTACGTTAACCTAAAATATAATTGGGAGGACAGATTCATACCCCCAAAGTTGGTGACCTTCGACAATTTAAAACGTACGGCTTGTGCAAAGTAACAACGGCGGCATAATTAAGTGCGACAAAAATCGACACATACAAAAATTTTGTTCAACAAAAAAACGCGCTGGTAAAAATTAATTACCGAGTGGCAATCGAGGATAACAACCCAGTACAACATTTAGCAACATTATTAACATCAGCGCATGGTTGCATTCCGTGTTTAAGAGGGCATATAGCGGGGCAAAAACACGCACGATTAACAAATCAACACGGGGTGAACATCATCGTGCAGCAGGTCGCGGATCAACTGTAATTACAACCAACAGAAGCAAAATATACGTTCAAGTAAGTGTCCACACGATATTGTAAACTGTCATTTTAAATAGATTTTTATTTGCTAAAATTGTGTAACGTAACGGTAAATTTAACGGCATTACTGCATGTAAATTTTTCTCAAACATAAATTTAATTATTATAATGAATTGTAACGCTATACGAAGGGCGTGGTCGGGTCGATAAGCTACATTCTCTCATTTTATTTCGGTATTTTAAAAAAAAAAAAAAAATCGTTATTATAAACTGGTCAGTATGTCCGACGACGAAACGGCGATCAAGTCTGCGTTTAAGGTGTCCGTGAAAGCACCACCGTTCAATAGGGACGATTCAGAAATTTGGTTCCATCAACTGGAAGCCCAGTTTAACATTTCGGGTATAACTGCGGATCAAACCAAATACGGTTATTTAATAGCGGCGTTGGATAGTGAGACAGTGAAGTGCGTTAGGGAGAAAATATTAAAACCTCCTGAGAAATCAAAATACGATGATCTCAAAAAAAACGATTATCGAACGTTTGAGCGATTCGGCAAAAATTAAGCTGGATAGATTATTGAAGGGGCTACAGTTAGGCGACAGAAAGCCATCCGACTTGCTTCGGGAAATGCAAGGCCTCGCAGGAACGCAGATACAGGACTCGGTATTGTTAAATCTCTGGCTACAACGATTACCTTCCCAGGCACAAACAGTCCTAACAAGCTTAGAAGAGAGCAACATCGACAAATTAGCAGCCACGGCGGATAGAATTTTAGAAGTCCAAAGGGTGACTGAAGTGTGCGCGGTCAGTTACGATAGTCCTCATTCAATGGACAAGTTAGCAAAGCAAATTGATGCCTTGACGAAAATGGTAAATAGCCTGACACATAGTAGGAGTAGATCACCAAACCAGTCCAACCATTATCGACAAAGAGACAGATCCGTGCGTAAACGTAGTGATAGCGAAGTTCGCCGGTTTCCTTTGTGCCGATATCATTACAGATTCGGTGACAAAGCTCGCAGATGCATGACGCCATGCAATTTCAAGTCGGGAAGCAGCACAAGTGATGCTGCAAAAAACTAAAAGGCGCGTCGTTGATGGCGACTAGCGACGTTGGCCGCAATAAATGTCGTCTTTTAATAATAGATTTAGTCAGTAAAAAGCAATTCCTGGTAGATACAGGAGCAGATGTGTCAGTGTTGCCACCAAATATTCACGAACGAAATGCCAAATCCGATGTTAAGTTGTTCGCTGCAAATTCCACACAAATAAACACTTTCGGCAGTAAAGTCATCAAGTTGAATTTGGACCTTCGTAGGGAATTCATATGGAAGTTCTTGATAGCAGACGTGGACAGACCTATTATCGGGGCAGATTTCCTAAAACACTACGGGTTGCTGGTAGACATCAAAAATAAAAAATTAATCGATCCACTCTCATCGATCTATGTGCGTTCTTCGAAAATCATTACAGGACCATCATCGGAACTAAAAACAATTTCATCTGAATCATTAAATTCAGACATTTTTAGGTTATTGGAAAGTTATAAAGAGATAACCGTGGACAAATTAAATTGTGATGGAAGAAGGGTTAAAGTATCACATGTCATCGCAACAACCGGTCAGCCTTGCGCGGCAAAGGTGAGACGCCTGTCGCCTGAAAAGCTCGAAATGGTAAAAAAGGAATTCGACATTATGTTAAGTCAGGGCATATGTCGTCCTTCGGACTCAGAGTGGTCGAGCCCATTACAGTTGGTTAGGAAAAAAGATGGCTCATGGCGGCCGTGCGGCGATTACCGTACGCTAAACGCACAAACCAAGCCGGACAGATATCCTATTCCATTTTTGACGGATTTTTCTTGCCAGTTACACTATTGCAAAGTATTTTCTACTATAGACCTCATTAAGGCATACAATCAGATTCCAGTGGAAGAGCAGGATATTCCGAAGACGGCCATTTGCACACCTTTCGGGTTATATGAATTCACCAGAATGACGTTCGGCCTGAGAAACGCTGCACAAACATTCCAGAGATGCATCCACGCAGTAATGCGCAATCTGAATTTTTGTTTTCCGTATATTGATGATTTGCTGGTGGCGTCGCAGTCGATGGAGGAACATTTGCTGCACCTTAAAATCGTATTTGAGCGATTAAAAGAAGCAGGTTTAGTCATAAACGTGAGTAAATGCGTTTTCGGTCAACCAGAAGTCACGTTCCTAGGTCACGAGATCTCGAGCGATGGTATAAAACCCTCATCGTCAAAGGTGGAAGTTATATTAAACTTTCCGAAACCCGAGACAATAAGCGGTTTGCGCAGATTTTTGGGCATGCTCAATTTCTACAGGAAATTTATCCCGAACGCAGCGCACGATCAAGCAGTGCTCAACGAGTTCTTAAAAGGAAGCAAAAAGAACGACAAGAGGAAAGTAGAATGGACAAGTGAAAGCGAAAACGCGTTTGAGCTTAGCAAAACAAAGTTAAGAGACGCAGTAATGTTGGCGCACCCTTCCTCGGAAGCGGAATTGTCAGTTATGGTCGACGCGTCAGACACAGCAATCGGGGCTGTAGTACAACAGCGTTTAGCGGATGTCTGGACGCCACTTGGATTTTTTTCAGTTAAATTAAATGACACACAGCGTAAGTATAGCGCTTATGATCGAGAGCTCTTGGCGGCCTACAGCGCCGTCAAACATTTCAAACATATACTTGAGGGACGTTCATTCATTCTGTTCACAGATCACAAACCATTGGTGTATGCTTTACAACAAAACTTGGACAAAGCATCCCCCAGACAACGTCGTCACTTGGACTTTATTTCTCAATACACATCGGATATACGACATATCGCGGGTAGAGACAATACGGTAGCTGACGCCTTGTCGAGAATAGAGGAGTTAACTTTAGGCAGTGCCATCAATTACAGGCTAATAGCAAAAGAGCAAGAATCCGATCCTATGTTGGCTGAACTTATCGAATCAAATAAATCCCTGAAGTTACAAAAATTATTGGTATTGGGGTTGGACACTGAGATTTTTTGCGACGTTTCTACTGGTACACCGAGACCATACATTCCAGAGCAGTTTCGCCGAGGAATTTTCGACAGCGTGCATAACTTATCTCACCCAGGAATCCGCACAACTACGAAAATGGTAGCAAAGAAATACGTGTGGCCAGGAATGAACAAAGATGTTAATGCAATGGCAAAAGCATGTGTCGCTTGTCAAAGATCAAAAGTATCTAGACACGTCAAATCGCCAATAGGAGTGTACGCTAATGCAAGCAAACGATTTGATGAAATCCACTTGGACATCATTGGTCCTCTTCCACCATCAGAAGGCAACAGGTACTGCATTACACTAATTGATAGGTATACGCGTTGGCCCGAGATTATACCTGTAGCGGATATAAAAGCTGACACGGTAGCAAACGCGATAATCAAGGAATGGATTTGTCGTTTCGGCATCCCGGTTAGCATTACAACGGATCAAGGCTCCCAGTTCGAGTCATTACTGTTTACGGAGCTGGCTAAGGTACTTGGGTTCAAACACAAGCGAACTACCGCTTATAACCCCGCATGCAACGGGATGATCGAGAGATTACATCGGACGCTGAAGGCTGCAATCATGTGTCAAGGTAACGCACAATGGACCAAGACACTTCCGTTAATAGTATTAGGGTTACGAACAGCGTATAAAGTCGAGTTGAGAACCTCTGCAGCAGAACTGGTATATGGCGAGAGTTTGAGGTTACCAGGTGATTTTTTCGAAACAAGCAAATCGAACATAACACCATCAGAGTTTATAATTGGGTTACGAAGGCATTTCAATAGCATCCAACCCACTCCAGCTTCTAGGCACGTCAAAGATAGCACGTTCATTTTCAAAGATTTGAAGGATTGCACTCACGTTTTTGTTAGAACCGATGCGCTAAGGGCAGCATTGCAGCGGCCGTACGAAGGGCCATATCAAATTATTCGGCGTAGTGACAAATATTTTACAGTCAAAATTAAGGAGAGGACTGTAAACATCTCAATTAACAGGTTGAATCCATGTTTCATAATACGGGAGGAGCCTCACGAGATCAACGCAAAGCCAGTACCACAAACAGTGGATACGTCACAGGAAATAGGACAGCAACAAACGGTCACGAAAAAAGTGACATTTAGCAATCCAATGGAATCGCCAGCACAGCCGGTCCATAACCAAACAAGATCAGGACGGCAGTCAAGACGCCCAGCTAAGTTCCTGGAGTAGCGTTCACTTCGCTCACTAGGAAGGGGGTAATGTGGCGACGCAATGAAGTAGTCAACAGTAATAGTGCCAGTGTTTAACACGATTGGCAGCAGCTGTCATATTTGCGGTGCGCAGCCCATTAAAGTTTCGTCGTCACCCGGCATACGAATAAAAAAAAAAAAAAAGTCGATCACACAGTCGATATAAAGTAGTAGAAGGAAAAAGAACTACAAAGAATTAATCTAAAACTTACACGACACGTTTCGTTTGGCGACGCCATTTTGAGTTTAGTTCTTTTGTAAAAAATTGTATTTCAATTAATATCAAGTTTATTAATTTAAAAATAGTTGACAGTGTGGACACGATCGTATTCTACGTATCGTATTTCTGTATATAACAAAAAATATTTATTAAATAAAGTAAATACAAATAATACTTTAATTCAAAAGTTTTGTGTTTCGCGGAAGCACTGGCGGGTGCTGATTGGTATCAAGCCGGAGTACGTTAACCTAAAATATAATTGGGAGGACAGATTCATTCCCCCAAAAATATACGAAAAATAGTGAGGTTACAGGACATAGTGTTGTAATACCACGTGTAAAAAATTCGTTAATTTACATCATAAAATTTCCGATTTTACACATAAAAATATTATACTCGGAATATTAATATTAAAATACACAAATTCTTAATTAAGGGAAACGAAAATGGAATCGTCGTAAACAAAGTAGCAGTTAGGCTACCACCATTCTGGTCAGTGAACGCCGAAATTTGGTTCCAACAAGTGGAGGCACAATTCGCATTGAGCGGAATATCTACTGACGCAACAAAATTCTATACGTTAATAACGGCAGTGGATACAAAAATATTATCCCTGGTAACGGACGCAGTCGTGCACCCATCTGCTGATGAGAAATATAATTCATTAAAAAAAAGCTTTGTTGGAACAGTTTACCGTGTCGGATCAAAGAAAAATTAAAACATTGTTGGAAGATGTGTAGTTAGGCGATAAAAACCCGTCCGGGCTCCTAAATGAAATGCGCACATTGGGAGGATCAAAAGTAGGGGACGAAATGTTGAAGCAAATTTGGATGCAACGTTTACCTAACCAAATTCGCATGATAATTTCAACCAGCGACGACGATATTCAAAATTTAGCAAAAATGGCCGACAAACTGATAGAATTGGGCGATTTTAATCAAGTCAACGCAGTATCCAATACTATTGAATCCACATCCACATCAGCAATATCGTCACTAGAGACGAAAATAAACGAATTAGTGAAACGATTTGATAAATTAAAACATGCTGACAATTATCAATCACGACAACGATCGAGATCACGAGGATCATCTTCTCATACTTCAAATAAGAAGCAAAACTTCGAACAGTGTTGGTAGCATTATAAGTTTGGTGAAAAAGCGCGGAAATGCAAACAGCCGTGTAATTTTGCCACAAAAAACTAAATATTCGGTCGAATGAGGGGAAAAATTCGATCGAACACAAAAATTCGGATGCCTGTATAAATCGTTTATACATTTCGGATCTTAAATACAAGCAAAAATTTTTAATTGATACCGGTGCGGACATCTCTGTTTTACCCCCGAACAGTGAAAATAATCGTAAAATATTAAATCGATCGAAACTTTTTGCAGCAAATGGGACACAAATTTACAGATACGGCGAAAGGAGATTATCTTTAAATTTTGGACTTCGGCGAAATTTTATCTGGAGCTTTATCGTGGCCGACGTAAAACAACCGATCATCGGAGCGGATTTTATCAAACATTACGGATTGTTGATAGATATGAAACCAAATCGTTTGATAGATGGCGCAACCAGGTTGTCAACAAAAGGTACACCAACGACAGAATCAACGTCAGGCAAATACCAAGTGGCTCGCAAAGAATTCGAAGACCTAGTACGGAGAGGGATCTGCCGACCGTATAAAAGCAATTGGGCTTCCTTATTGCACATGGTAAAAAAACAAAATGGAGAGTGGCGTCCATGTGGCGATTACCGCCGTTTGAATTCAATTACGGTACCGGATCGTTACCCTATACCATTTACACAAGGTTTCGGAAATATTCTAAATGGTTGTAAAATATTTTCCACAATTGACCTTCAACGAGCATATCATCAAATCCCAGTAGAACCACCGTTCGGTTTATTTGAATTTCTATATACACCGTTCGGACTCTGCAACGACTAAAGCATGAGGTTTTAAAGGATTTACCGTTTGTGTTCCCGTATATCGATGACATAGCTGTCGCATCTGAAAGCATAGAGGAACATCGCAAACATCTCTCCATCGTATTCGAACGATTGCGACAATACGGGTTAAGCATCAACGTTTCAAAATGTATATTTGGAAGAGCCGAAGTTAAATTCCTCGGGCACTTAATCACAGCAAATGGTTTAAAACACCTACCAGAAAAGATTGAAGCAATAAAAAAATTCGAACGCCCAACCACCGTGGCTGGGTTAAAACGTTTTCTGGCCATGGCAAATTTTTACCGAAGGTTTATAAGAAATGCAGTAAAAAATCAATCAACGCTTCAAAAGTAAATTATTGGAAACAAAAAAAATGATCAAATACTAATTGAGTGGTCGGAAGAGGCAGTTACAGCTTTTCAACTATGTAAAAATGACCTAATTAATTCAACCTTATTGGCGCACCCGGTAAGCAACGCAGATCTAATTTTATTTACGGATGCGTCAAACCATGCCGTTGGTGCATGTTTAAACCAATCTGTAAACGGAAGTGAGCTCCAGCCTTTGGGTTTCTATTTAAAAAAAATTATCAGAAACCAAACAAATGCACACACCTACGATAGAGTTGACTGCCATTTATCAGGCTGTGAAATATTTCCGTCACATGTTGAAAGGAAGAAAATTTTGTATCTATACTGGTCACAAACCGCTTACGTTCGCATTCCGACAAAAGAAAGAACCACTAACGCCGAGGCAAATTAGGCAACTCGACTACACCAGTCAATTTTCGACTGACATTCGTCATATTATCGGTTCGGATAACAATGTGGCTGATTTACTGTCAAGAATTAACGTAATAAATTTAATTAAAGCAGCGCAACACCATGATCCAGAATTAAAATCAATACCGGACGGGAATTCAAAGAATATATCCTTGCAAATAAGCCGCTTCACCATGCCGGATATAAATATACAAATTTATTGTGATTCTTCACAAAATCATATTCGCCCATTCGTCCCGATGGAATATCGCCAACAAATCATCAAAAAATTACACGAATTAATCCACCCAGGGGTTCGTGGTACCCAAAAATTGATTTGTGATCGATTCGTTTAGCCGGCGATAAATAAGGATTGCCAGGTGTACGTGAGGACATGCATTCAGTGTCAACTTTCGAAAACTACTCGCCACAACAAATCAGCGATATCGAACTACGTACAGCCAAATTCCAGATTCGAGCATATTAACATCGACATAATAGAACCCATGGCACCTTCAGCTGGGAACAGGTATTGTTTGACCATCGTTGATCGATTCAGTAGATGGCCTACCGCAATTCCTATGAAGGATATCACAGCCGAAACAATTGCAAGACACCTTATCTCAGGCAGGATACAGTATTTTGGGGTTTCCATTAGGTATTCATCCGATTTGGGACGTCAATTTGAGTCACAAATATTCAGAGAAATTAATCAAAGACTGGGCGTTAAACATTTGAAAACTACGCCATTTCATCCTCAAGCGAATAGGATTGTCGAACGGTCGCACAGAACGTTAAAAACTTCAATCAAGTGTCATCAAAACAATGATTGGACAAATCTAATGCCACTGATTCTATTAGGATTACGAGTTGTGTACAAAGACGACATCAAAGCATCACCGGCAGAACTTGTTTTTGGGCAAACGCTTCGCATCCCTGGAGAATACTTTAACGCAACCAAGGACAACCAAAGTGAACCTGAATTCGTAAAAACGTTTCGAAGAATTATTTCCACTATGCGAACTACGACAACCGCTCATCACGATAACACAAAAATTTTCATGCAAAAAGATTTAAAAAGTTGCACACACGTATTTGTGACGAATGACAGCGTACGTCCACCATTACAATGCCCATATACAGGACATATGGAATAATCAAACGTTTTGACAAGTATTTTGTGATTAAAAATTGCAATTCAATACAAAAAATTTCGGATGACCGTTTGAAAGCAGTATTTATTCCACATAACGCGGAACAAACAACAACACAGATGACAGGAACAGTACCAGATACGTCAAAAACTCAACCAGATACTACATCGTCGACCACTACAACAAATGCATCAGCTCCAGTGAAAACTACAAAGACGGCTAGGAAAATTTACATACCCGCACGTTTCCACTAAGGGTGGAGTATTGTGGGGTTATCCTGCAAACCGAAGACGTCAATATATCAACTTCAATTTGGTTCATCGGGAAATACTTTTTTCAAAAGGTTTTTTTTTACTTTGTTAATCAACTGTACAAAAAAGAAAAAATCAGTCTCGTGTATAAAGCAAAAAAAAATAAACCGTATTTTAAAATAGAAAAAGCATTCCTCTATTTGTAAATAAATAACGGCCCATAATATTCCCAAATGACTTTCTTCAATGAATCTATGCACAATTAGCGACTTTAACGTTAATATGATCGGATGCCGTACATTGTACTCGACTCCTGTGCGTGATAATCGTCCACCAAGAAACCTAAACTTGAACCTTTGCCACCCTCTCCACCCACTTTTATCGTTTTGACTTCAGTTGCGAATATTTCATCTTGTACTCACTTACAAATTTCCACCTCAGCTCTAACCAAATCACTTGCTCGTATTTTTGGAACTCTCAATAGTTTTGGCGTTCGCAGAACCTCCGAAAACTTAAATATTATCGGTAAAATTTGTGTTAACTTTAAAAAACTTGAAACACGTTCCACCAACTGTACCGTCACCTCATTTCTACTTGAAGCAACAACCAAATACTTTACTTCGTTTTAAATTTCATCGTGCTCGTTGTCGCTGAGCATTTGACAAGGCCACTCTTCCCTTGATGCATGCAACCAATAGGGGTCAATTCCTCCTTAAACTAGATTGTTTTAGTTGCGTTGGAGTTGCACCTCTGGATACCAAATCAGCCGGGTGTTCGCCCATATAATTCAAAAATTAGTAATAATCGATTGTTGACAGATGTCACCTTTCACTGTGCACCACAGTAGTCAGTCCACGCAAAGATTGAGTTGATTTTACTTCCCATTTCGTCTTGCACCTCCTTCATTAATTTACTTAGAATCATTCCAATCTGAGGAAATTTGTTCGATCCACCGGACACTGGTATATAATGACATCTTAGTTTTGTCATCAGGGCTCACCATATGCATCACAATTGGCATCGCAAAACCCATGGAATTCGACTTCAATTACTGGTAACTGTTTACGCATGCAAACCCATTGGTGTTTGAACGCCAGTGTCAGCTCTTCGTCCCAATCTCCGTTTGCTTCCCAAAGCAATAGCAATAACATTTTGACCTGAACAATAGACGGAGATACTAATCCGAAATGGCTCAAACAGTCGACTGGTTTCACTTAGAATCTATCACGCACAGGTTCCCGATAGACAACTAAAATCTTCACATTTTCGTCTGGAGCCTCGATTGACTTTAAGCACATATCCACATCACTTGGTGGTAAGCCATCGAGCAAGATCGAAGAGTTTGAGATCCACTTTTTCAAATTCATTCTATCTTCCTCGAATAATTCAGTATCGCACCCTGTGATTATGTCGTCCACATAGGTGCCCTTTTCAATCAATCTTGGCGCTTTAACGTAACGATTTTTGTTGATCGTGACTGGACCTTTTCTCATGACATCGTTTAGAGAATATTTGGTTGAGCACAAACATGAAATATGATTCATCTCGACTTCTTTTCTCTGGTTTTAATTTTCCCCTCCAGATTTCAACCTATTGATCGCTTGATAAGTGATGTTGCCCAGTTCCGTTGGAGAAATTTTGAACTGAATTTTCACTATACATCCACCTTCATCATTCCGCGTTGTTGTGGATGCGTATATTTCTTCGCAGATCTCCTCTTCCAAGGTTAAATGTTTCTTGGTTGAAACTCGGTTTAGTTCCCAAAATTTCCTTCTATAGTTCCCGCTCTATAGACTCTAATGTACTCACTCCAACAAAGGCTGACAACATTTTATTTGTCCATCAATTAAAATATTGAAAAACTAATCAGCCCCTATTAACATTTCAATCGGACTGGGAACGTTACACATAGGATCGGCCAGCTTTAAATTCATAAATTGGTTCAGCTGGTTAATATTGAATGCCCTTTGTGGCAGTGACACAGTTACCTTTGGCAGAACAAATGTTTCAATTAATGCAAGTACATTCGACTTTCAATTTAGCAATTTCATCATTACCGACCCCTTTATTTTACCCACTGAAGTGTCACTTAAACCGGCCACTGGAATTGCCTTCCCATTTACTCTCAGTTTGCATCTTTGCACGACACTCTCACTAATAAATGACGCTTGAGATCCACAATCGAGTAATGCCCGGCACGGTCATATTTGCTGTCCATTCTCTGTTTCAATATACACAATCGCAGTTAGTAGGACGGCTTGCATCGCAGGTTTCACATTTATTTAATTTAATTATTTAACTATTTATACAAATTTTGTATTAAATGCCAACCTCATGCTTACAATCTCCATTTTGAGCATGTGCTCATTCACAACGAATTATAGAACTTGAGGTCGCTTAACATTATTTATAATAAGTAATAGTCCTCCACTGATCAGATCACGTCTATTAAAATTACATCGCTTCGGTTTTTGTCTTGTTCGGGATTAATGTGCTGCCGTCCATTGCCGCATACACCTTTTGGAAACGTGTGTTTTTAACGATTAGCAGCATCACTACGGGTCCCATGGTTGCGGCATTCTACTATTGTGCCCAATTCACCAGTTTTTGAATTTTATTGTTAAAACTTTGAATTAATTTAGAATAATTTTTAAGAAAAAATGTAAAAATAAAAACAACTTACTGACTTAAAAGTCAAAGCAGATACCTTTAACAAACATCTAGATGTTCCATGCTTTGGTTTCAAACAGTTGTAGCACAACTTTTCACGTTGAACTTTGTTTCGTCGTTCTATTACCGACCAAACATTAAATGTTGGACATTTGTACAATACATAATCATCTTGATTGCAGAGACGACATGATTCAGAGTTTGCGACTACGTGACATCTTATTGACGGCTTCACATTTTGATTATCACGTTTTACCTGCTGTATTGACCGAATATTCTCTAATCATCGACACGATTTTGCAATACTTCAAGCAATCTGCTAATTGTGGAAAAATCTTCATCCCTCGTTTCTTCCATCCATTTTGATTTTGTCTCACAATCTAGTTTATTCAAAATAATTCGAATGATCCAGGGATCTCTCTTTTCAGCTTCTGTTCCAAGAGCCTTCACTCCTCTTAAAATCTCGCCTCGACGGAGCGGCAAAAATTGTTCGAATTGAATAGTTTTTCCTGAATGATGCTCGCCCTGTATCAGTTGTAACTCCACCTATAGACTTCTTGATATTCCGCTATTAGATTTAATATGTTGATTGCCTGGCTTACGTGATGAATGGTAGAGTGATCCTCAAGAAATCAAATTTGTTCATTGCTGCTAAACAATATTACAAAAAAATCCAAACTTATCTGCTTCCCCCAATGACAACTACATCCATTTCATCAAAAGCAATATTTTTCCATACTCAAACATAAATACATAAATCGAGTGAAATCCTATTAAAATTCAATACCGTTCTCGAATTCTCACACACCATGATATGTACCGAGTTATAACATTGTGTAAAATTGAATTTAATGTTGTGCGAGAGATGAAAACCTGATAATGTTGAAGTACAAAAAAAAACGCACGAGTCAATTGATTTTGATTTTTATCGGTCGGAAAATGATTTCATATTTTTGATTTTTATCATTTGTTAGTTGTGACATTTAAAGCGGATTAATTTGGTAACAAATATTATAATATATAGTGAGTGTGATAATTTTTTACGACTGCACGCCAAATCCCTTGGTATTTTACTATCGGCACAGATAACCATGTACTTATATAAATATGCTAGTATTTACTACTTAAGCTATTCATAAAAAATTTAACAACGTTAACCTTTTGCAATTTCCATTTCATATTTACATAGATTTTCTTCGCGTAGGGACCATATTGTTTTCTATATATGCGACCTATGCTCGGTCCCAAATATTTCATTAATACATTAAGATTAAATTAGGTTTTTGTTTGAAATGAATTTACATTTTCGATTTTGAATTCACGTGACTTGAGGTTTGCGAATATACGTTGTGATTATGCAAAAGGTAAAGTTCTGTGCACTCACATTTTTATGCATGTACATACATAGGTAGGTACCGTGTCATTTGCAAAGTTTTAAAAAATTTATAAAATTTTTAATTAAAAATGCGATTTTTTTTATTTTAAACCTTTTTCTCTTGGAGTTTTCCATTTTCATTGGGAGCGAATTAAAATACCAATTTTCCTCACAACTACTATCAAAGTTTAGTTTTAATTTTTTTTTGTTTTTTTTTTTTGTGTTCGTACACTAAATGGTAATTTTCTTTCTTATATTCGTTATTATGGAAAGAATAAGAATAAGAAGTATCATAAGAATACGTAAGTTTTTCATGAATATTAGGGAAATCTAAATTCTCCAGGATGGTGTTGTTATATTTTACTGTATTAGCTGCTCTCTATATAAGTGATAGTATTAGTCGGAAAAATCACGTAGAAAAACAATTCATTATCAAACACAAAAATGGTTTAAAATTTTCATGTAAGTTCATAAATTTTGTAATACTGCTGCTAAAACGTATATACATATTTATATACATACTTACATGATATTTGTAAGAAGTTGAAAACAGCAGAAGGAAAACTTTATGGTTTTTCGTTTGTAAATTCTTAAATCAACTTTTTATTTTCTCATTCATTTTTGGGGTATAATTTTATGAAGATATTTTCATTTCCGGATTGTGATTTAAGACTGTAAGTGATTTTTGTTAGCAACCAACATTTTTTTAAAAATGATTTGTAATGTATAATATATGTACTTACATATAAGAATAAGAAGATGGTGTGGTGATTAAGGTTACCAAGATTTTGTTTAAATTTAATTTCATGGTATATTATGGTAAAAGCTAAACATATTAGGTTTAAATAGTGGAATGGGGATCTTCGTAACACCAGAAGTACAGTTGCTAGCAAATGCGGACAATTCCTTAAGGAAACTTTCGGTTCATAAAAATTGTTTATTGCTATTGTAAGGTTTTTTGGGCAAACTAGTATAAAAAAAGGAATTGGGTACGCTGCTCTTGTTTGAGCTAAAACCATTGAGGAAGGACTTTAAATAGAGAGAGATTTTGTATTGCTAAAATATGCAAGGAAAAATAATTTCTGTTTCGTTTGGAGATTTTAGTTGTGATATTATGAAAGGAATATATAAATTTTAAGTGCCTCTTTCTATTTCTCATGTTTCCTATCCCCATATTATTATAAATCAACACAATGGAAAATTGAAAGGCGGTGCTTAATATTTCATTCTTTCTTCTTTGTATATGTAACAAACAAAAAATCGAACGCAAATGCTAGATCAATACCAACAAAAATGTTCAAAGCACTACGAAAATTTTAATGCCTTAAAAAAATTCGAAAAAAGGAAGATAACAACAAACACAATAATATTTTGTAAACAATGATTTTGGGTTAATATGTACTTTTTTTATTATATGGAGCATGTCGATATTTTTAGACTAGAAAGGAAAGAGGAAAACAGTTGATTTCAATGTCATCGTTTATAAATCGTATATGTATTGTTTTAGTGTTGGTTAGATACATATATTAAAACCAAACCAAAAAACAGATCAAAAATATACATTCCGTTGCAACTTCGTGAATGTATTTTCGTTTTTTTCCTTTTTAAAACTTCACGTATTGTATTCTACTTTTCATAAAAACATTACAAATACTCGGGAATATTTTTTGAATTTCATTATACTGAAGTTCTTATTTGAGCTTCGCGTTTTCATTTTTTTAAAATACAGTATTTCGTTTTTTCTATTTTTGTGTTTCGTTTTGCATTATACATGTATTATGAACGAAGACCAAAATTTAAATACTTTACAGAATGAATTAACAATCCACATATTCAAAAATTTTTGTATTATGATTTTATTTATTCGCAACGTGATGATCAAAATCCTAAGCACTGTATTTCAAAGATCGAATATTCAGTATAATAAACGTACGAAGAATGCAGTGAAGCTAAAATAAAAGTACGAACTCCATCGTTATCTTAGTCATTTATATTTTTATAATATTTACGTGCGTAAGTACATATTTTGGGGTAAGGTGGGTTAAATGGCCATGGTGATAGTTAAATGACTCTGTTCATTTATCTTCGCTCCCAAAACCATCTAATGTACTATACATATTAATTTGTCTTTACTGCCAGAACTTTAAATATGGCCGAGTATGATGAATTTCATGGTAATCGGTTAAGGAATAGGCAAGTCAAATAATGAAATTCATGAATCTAAATATTCCAAATTCATCACGTTGCGAATAAGTAAAATCATAATACAAAAAATTTTGAATATGTGGATTGTTAATTCGTTTTGTAAAGTATTTAAATTTTGTTCTTTGTTCATAATAGATGTATAATGCAAATCGAAATAGAAGAATAGAAAAAACGAAATACTGTATTTAAAAATAATCAAAACGCGAAACTCAAATAAGAACATTTAGTATAGTGAAATTCAAAATACGTCACGTTGCGAATAGGTATATTCATAATATAAAATTTTTTGTATTTTGTGTTTTTTCAATTTCGTTATACGAATAATCGTCCATTTTTGAATATAAGGATTATTAATACATTCTGTATAGTATTTAAATTCGTTCTCTGCCAAAAAATACAAGCAATGATGACACCAAATTATCTTAATTACTCGTACCATTACGAAACAAAAAGAAATAAAAAATTCGAGGCGGCTAAAATAACAACTAAAAAACTACCGAATAAAAACCGTACTCGTATATACATATGAATTTCTTCTGCTTTTTTGTTTTTTTTAGATTTTATCCGTATTGGAGGGCAACATTTTTCCGTTTTAATATTTTTTGTATGGATTGTGTTAACCCAGTGAATGCCATTTATGTAATATGCAAGTTAGTTTAAAATTGCGCAGGCAAGTTAGCTGTTAACGTGGTAATAAAAAGATTATAAAAAATCGGTTTCACTGAAATATTAGGATTACTTTGTAAGAAAAATTATTTTACCACGATAGTTTCTATCTAATGTGATGTTCTATTGACCCAACACTTTTCCCAGAAAATCATGGGAAATACGCATTTTATTTTTGCAATAATTCTTTATTAAAATTAACACAAAAGAAATCCAACACTCAATTCGAAAGTAATAATAAATAAAACTAAATATGTTTTCTTTTAACAAAAGTTAAAATTTTATTGTTAGTTATACAGTTAAAATTCTAAGCTTTTTGGAAGTTTGGGTAGATGCTTGGTGCTTAGGTTTATTTTTTAATTTTTGAAATTCACCTTTTACTAAAGACCATTTTGAATTTTTTCTGATCAACACAAGAATAAAAAAGTGTATTAAAATTTTAAAATGGTCATAACAAGGCCCTTCATCTTTTAAAGGCAAAAATCCTGGAAAATCCCGAGCCGAGAGAAAAAAGGCAACAAAAACATAAGCAGTAAAATAAACAAAACACAAAAGGTGAATTGTGCACGTGTATTATCAACCAATCCCACTACATGGCATTGTATTATCAACCTAACTTTATTACGATCATTTATTTCTTACGTTTCCCAAACAAACAGATTCGGATAAAAGAAAAAAGGACGAAAGATGCAAATCGAAATTAAGTTATATACATATTTACAAGTGTTGTGTCAGTGTGTATGTTTGATTTCGCTTATTTAACCTTTGTTTGGCACGATTATAAAACTACTTCTCGTCAACGCTTACAAATCGGGAAGTGGAACAATTTTATCACGAGTTTTTCATAAAAGGAGGTGAATTCGAATAATACAAATATGATATCATAATTTAAATGTCGTTTTAATTTATTATAAAAAAAAATTTCATTCTAGTTTTAAAAAAAATCAAATTTTGGATGTGTCGTGTTAACAAAAGGGTTAAAAAATACACACGCTGAATTGACTCTTTATTTTGTTTTTTATTTTTTGTTTTACTTATGCTAAACCAAAATACATATAGGTGAAATGATAAAAATTATTAGGACAAAACCAACAAAAATGCTTGTAAAAATGTATAAACATTTTTGTTGGTTTTGGTGAGGGGTGTGGTTTCCAGTATTTGTATTTCGTAAATATTTCATATACATATTATAAAAACATTTCGTTCTGTTTATTTAAAACATGAATGATAGAAGGAGAAGCATATAGAAATTATCCTCGTCTCATAAAATCACAAAAACCGAACTTAAAATATTTGAAATTATTTTATTTGGGTATATTTCCCTCATACAAAATATGCTTCTATAGTAGTTATTCTATGGTTTTAGCATAGAATAACTACTATAGAAGCATATTTTGTATGAGGGAAATATACCCAAATAAAATAATTTCAAATATTTTAAGTTCGGTTTTTGTGATTTTATGAGACGAGGATAATTTCTATATGCCTCTCCTTCTATCATTCATGTTTTAAATAAACAGAACGAAATGTTTTTAAAATATATGAAATATTTACGAAATACAAATACTGGAAACCACACCCCTCACCAAAACCAACAAAAATGTTTATACATTTTTACAAGCATTTTTGTTGGTTTTGTCCTAATAATTTTTATCATTTCACCTATATGTATTTTGGTTTAGCATAAGTAAAACAAAAAATAAAAAACAAAATAAAGAGTCGATTCAGCGTGTGTATTTTTTAACCCTTTTGTTAACACGACACATCCAAAATTTGATTTTTTTTAAAACTAGAATGAAATTTTTTTTTCTAATAAATTAAAACGACATTTAAATTATGATATCATATTTATATTATTCGAATTCACCTCCTTTTATGAAAAACTCGTGATAAAATTGTTCCACTTCCCGATTTGTAAGCGTTGACGAGAAGTAGTTTTATAATCGTGCCAAACAAAGGTTAAATAAGCGAAATCAAACATACACACTGACACAACACTTGTAAATATGTATATAACTTAATTTCGATTTGCATCTTTCGTCCTTTTTTCTTTTATCCGAATCTGTTTGTTTGGGAAACGTAAGAAATAAATGATCGTAATAAAGTTAGGTTGATAATACAATGCCATGTAGTGGGATTGGTTGATAATACACGTGCACATAAAAATGTAGATGAAAAATTATACTAATGTATTTTATTTTGTGTCACAGAACGGTCATTCACCTTTTGTGTTTTGTTTATTTTACTGCTTATGTTTTTGTTGCCTTTTTTCTCTCTCCATCTGATGGAGTTTAAATTACGTTTGCGATTTCGAATGCAATAATTATAATTTTTAGATTTCAGGAAAAATCAAATTGATAAACAAATTTGTTAAATAAAAAAAAAAGTAATAATTAGGGCAACCAAAAATATGCAATAACATATTTGTTTCCAGAGCACGAATTTTGAAAAAAAGTAAACTGTAATGAATGTAGTCAAAAATTATTAAAACAAAATGACAACATAACATCAACGAGTGAAACATTTATAACAGAAAAAAAATTTAATAAATCGTCAAACTTTGGGTCACTTAAAGCACCGCAGACGGAGTATGGTGAAGTAGCATATGTTTTAGTAGCTGTATTTGAGCAAATGTTTAGAAAAAACTGTCATTTGCCAAATATCGTAGCAAACATTTCGGAAAAATGTATGAGTATTGTGGCTCGGAATTTTCCAGGATTTTTGCCTTTAAAAGATGAAGGGCCTTGTTATGACCATTTTAAAATTTTAATACACTTTTTATTCTTGTGTAGATCAGAAAAAATTCAAAATGGTCTTTAGTAAAAGGTGAATTTCAAAAATTAAAAAATAAACCTAAGCACCAAGCATCTACCCAAACTTCCAAAAAGCTTAGAATTTTAACTGTATAACTAACAATAAAATTTAACTTTTGTTAAAAGAAAACATATTTAGTTTTATTTATTATTACTTTCGAAATGAGTGTTGGATTTCTTTTGTGTTAATTTTAATAAAGAATTATTGCAAAAATAAAATGCGTATTTCCCATGATTTTCTGGGAAAAGTGTTGGGTCAATAGAACATCACATTAGATAGAAACTATCGTGGTAAAATAATTTTTCTTACAAAGTAATCCTAATATTTCAGTGAAACCGATTTTTTATAATCTTTTTATTACCACGTTAACAGCTAACTTGCCTGCGCAATTTTAAACTAACTTGCATATTACATAAATGGCATTCACTGGGTTAACACAATCCATACAAAAAATATTAAAACGGAAAAATGTTGCCCTCCAATACGGATAAAATCTAAAAAAAACAAAAAAGCAGAAGAAATTCATATGTATATATGAGTACTGTTTTTATTCGGTAGTTTTTTAGTTGTTATTTTAGCCGCCTCGAATTTTTTATTTCTTTTTGTTTCGTAATGGTACGAGTAATTAAAATAATTTGGTGTCATCATTGATTGTATTTTTTGGCAGAGAACGAATTTAAATACTATACAGAATGTATTAATAATCCTTATATTCAAAAATGGACGATTATTCGTATAACGAAATTGAAAAAACACAAAATACAAAAAATTTTATATTATGAATATACCTATTCGCAACGTGACGAATTTTGAATTTCACTATACTAAATGTTCTTATTTGAGCTTCGCGTTTTGATTATTTTTAAATACAGTATTTCGTTTTTTCTATTCTTCTATTTCGATTTGCATTATACATATATTATGAACAAAGAACAAAATTTAAATACTTTACAAAACGAATTAACAATCCACATATTCAAAAATTTTTGTATTATGAGTTTACTTATTCGCAACGTGATGAATTTGGAATATTTAGATTCATGAATTTCATTATTTGACTTGCCTATTCCTTAACCGATTACCATGAAATTCATCATACTCGGCCATATTTAAAGTTCTGGCAGTAAAGACAAATTAATATGTATAGTACATTAGATGGTTTTGGGAGCGAAGATAAATGAACAGAGTCATTTAACTATCACCATGGCCATTTAACCCACCTTACCCCAAAATACATATGTACTTACGCACGTAAATATTATAAAAATATAAATGACTAAGATAACGATGGAGTTCGTACTTTTATTTTAGCTTCACTGCATTCTTCGTACGTTTATTATACTGAATATTCGATCTTTGAAATACAGTGCTTAGGATTTTGATCATCACGTTGCAAATAAGTAAAATCACAATACAAAAATTTTTGAATATGTGGATTGTTAATTCATTCTGTAAAGTATTTAAATTTTGGTCTTCGTTCATAATACATGTATAATGCAAAACGAAACACAAAAACAGAAAAAACGAAATACTGTATTTAAAAAAAAAAATAAAAACACGAAGCTCAAATAACAAATTTCAGTATAATGAAATTCAAAAAATATTCCCGAGTATTTGTAATGTTTTTATGAAAAGTAGAATACAATACGTGAAGTTTTAAAAAAGAAAAAAACGAAAATACATTCACGAAGTTGCAACGGAATGTATATTTTTGATCTGTTTTTTGGTTTGGTTTTAATATATATCTAACCAACACTAAAACAATACATATACGATTTATAAACGATGGCATTGAAATCAACTGTTTTCCTCTTTCCTTTCTAGACTAAAAATATCGACATGCTACATATAATAAAACAAATACATATTAACCCAAAATCATTGTTTACAAAATATTATTGTGTTTGTTGTTATCTTCCTTTTATCGAATTTTTTTAAGGCATTAAAATTCGTAAATTTCGTAATGCTTTGAACATTTTTGTTGGTATTGATCTAGCATTTGCGTTCGATTTTTTGTTTGTTACATATACAAAGAAGAAAGAATGAAATATTAAGCACCGCCTTTCAATTTTGCATTGTGTTCATTTATAATAATATGGGGATAGGAAACATGAGAAATAGAAAGAGGCAATTAAAATTTATATATTCCTTTCATAATATCACAACTAAAATTTCCAAACGAAACAGAAATTATTTTTCCTTGCATATTTTAGCCATACAAAATCTCTCTCTATTTAAAGTCCTTCCTCAATGCTAAAACATTAAATTCGCTGCTCTTGTTTGAGCTAAAAAAAAAAAAAAAGAACGAAGACAATGAGAAAAATTGAATTGATATTGGAACCGTCATAGAGGACGGATCGTTTTTTTAATAATTGATTGTATTCCGATATGTGTTTTTATATAAGTGTATTGAGAATTGTACTTTTGGGAATAATAATTGTTGCCTAAAAGAATTGTAATTTAACTTAATAAAAAGTGTACTAAAAGACTTTGTTTTAATTGAGAATAATCCTTACAGTAAATTTCAGATGTGGGGTTAAGAATAAAATTGTGGTTAACCGTTATAGTGATTTATACGAACATAAAATTGGGACTAAAAACGTGGTGAAGAAATCCGTTGATATAACGGTACAGAGTAAATTCGAGTGAGTTGCTCTCTCACAATTGTATTGAATACAAAAGAGACAAATTAAAAAGAGAACATTCTGTGGTGCAAGGTGCAACCGTGCAAGTGCGTCGTATACGAAAATAATAATTCAAAATTGAAAGTGTTCATGAATTGAATCGAAAATGAGTTTTACCATTGAAGACGTATTGAATATGAGTGTCGATCAATTAAAGGAAAATCTCGGAGAGAAAAATGGTGACACTAGTGGTAACAAAAAAAATTTGCAAAGCAAGCTCATCGAGGTGATTTTTAAAGATAATTGTTCGGAGAGTACACAGTTGAGAGATAGTGTGAGAAATTTGTCAGAGCAATTGAATGCAATTGAGGAAAGATTGAAAACAAATGGCGATATTAAAGTTGTTGAAAGCACGTTGATGGTGGGAGTTGAACGGGATAAGCGGTGCAATGAGAATATTGGGGTCAATACGGAGCAACCAAATGACATAAGTAATAAGATTGTGAATAAGAAATTGGATTTTTCAAAATTATTGTGTACGTTTAGTGGATCTGGGGATAATTTCCGAAATTTTATCGGAAAAATTGATTTGATTATCCGCCATTATAATGTTGATTTGGAAGAAATGAAGTTTGAAGTCATTCAAAAATTAAAAGGTAAAGCTGAAGAGTGGTTCCATTCTAAACCAGAACACATAGAACTGGAATTAGATGAGTTGCTGAGTGAGCTGGGAAAATTATATGACACACGACCGAATAAAATTGAACAGCGAAGAAAATTTGAACAACGTTATTGGAAGACTAGCGAGTCGTTTTACACCTATTATCAGGATAAAATCATCATGGCGAATGCGATTGGAATATCAGCCGACGAGATTGTAGACTATTTGATCGACGGAATGTCAAATCCTCGTCTACAAAGCCAAGCAAGGATGCAGTTATTTCCGACACCAGAACATTTATTGAACGCGTTTCAGAATATTACTGATAAAAAAAGAGGGTTGAATCAACATCAACCAGCGGGGAAGCCCCCTCAAAAAATTACAACTATAAATAACAAACCAAGAGAATCATCTATTCGATGTTATAATTGTGGCGAGTTTGGCCATTTTTCTAAAAATTGTTCGAAACCAAAACGATTGTTCGGATCTTGTGTGATTTGTGCTGAAGTGGGACATAAAGCAAATGAGTGTCCATCTAAGAAGAAGACGAGCTTCGAACAGAAGACCATCGGCTTGTGTGAAATAAAATCAATGGACGGTATTTATATAGATTTAAATTTGTTTTTTAAAAATCAGAAAAAGGGTATTAAAAAGTCTACTCTTGTTGATACGGGTAGTCCCATTAGCTTAATTAAGGAAAGTTGTGTTCCGTGCAGTTGTATTGATGATGGTATTGATAAATGTTGTGAGTATTCGGGCATCAACAAGAGTAAACTTAAAGTAATTGGTACTGTTGAATTGAATATTGTTTTTGATGATAATTTGTATTGTTTTAAATTGCATGTTGTACCAAATACGACGATGTCTGATGATTTGATTGTTGGAAGAGATTTCTTGTCAATGTGCGATACAGAATTGAAAATTGGCAATAGAGAAATTGAAATCTCAAATCGCAATGATAGTTTTGAAAACGAAGTATTGAACATTAACATTGATAAGGATATCGGTCAAAATTTAAACTTTAATTCGGAATTGGATTTTGAATCAAGGTTAAAAGTGATGGATGTTTTTAATAAATATTATTTCAATTGTGGCAAACCTGTTGAGCCTAGCGTGAAGTATGAAATGAAAATAGTGTTGTGCAAGGAAGAATACTTTTATACGAATCCTAGGAGATTGTCTTATACGGAAAGGGATATTGTGGCAAAATTGATTGACGAATTAATTGAAAATAAAGTGATTCAGAAAAGTGAGTCTCATTATTGTTCCCCAATTGTCCTAGTGAACAAAAAGCAGAAATCGGAAAAGAGAATGTGCGTGGATTATAGGCAGCTAAATAAGCTTACTTTACGGGATAATTACCCATTGCCCGTAATAGAGGATATGTTAGACTACCTGAACGGTAAAATTTATTTTTCATCATTGGATTTAAAAAATGGGTTTTACCACGTACAAATGGCTGCCGAAAGTGTGAAATATACAAGCTTTGTCACACCCATTGGACAATTTGAATTCCTAAGGATGCCCTTTGGGTTAAAAAACGGCCCCGCCACTTTTCAAAAATTCATATCTTTAATTTTTAGGGATCTTATTGTTGACCACCGAATAATTATTTATATGGATGATATATTGATTGGAACTTCTACAGTAGATGAACACTTAGAAATATTGAAATGCGTTCTTAAATTGTTGAACGATAATTTATTGGAGTTGCGAATTGATAAGTGTGAATTGTTAAATACAGAGATAGATTATTTAGGGTATCGTGTAAATTGTATGGGAATCAGTCCTAACCGTTTAAACATCAAATCAATTACTGATTTCCCTCATCCTAAAAGTATCCGTGATGTACAGAGATTTCATGGAATGTGTTCATATTTCAGGAAATTTATTAAGGATTATTGTTACATTGCCAAACCTTTGCAGGATTTAATACGAAAAGAAAGAAAATTTGAGTTAGGGGAAGAACAGATTAAGTCATTCGAATGTTTAAAAAGCAAGTTGATTGAAGAACCGGTGTTAGCGATATTTTCGCCGCTTGATGAGACAGAATTGCATTGTGATGCATCTTCGGTAGGTTTTGGCGCTGTTCTTTTACAGAAGAAACAGGATTCTAAATTTCATCCTATATGCTATTTTTCAAAGCGTACAACCCCACTTGAAGCGAAATATCATTCTTATGAACTTGAGTGCCTTGCTATTGTATATGCTATAAGGCGGTTCAGAATTTATTTACATGGACGTGAGTTTAAAATCGTTACTGATTGCAATGCGCTCACATTGACGTTGAATAAAAAATTGATTAATCCCAGAATTGCACGTTGGGCATTAGAACTACAGGATTTTGACTATAAAATTGAACACCGGGAAGGCAAAAGAATGCAGCACGTAGATTGTTTGAGTAGAGTAGAATCAGTACTGGTAATCGATGAAAGTCCGTTTGAGCAAACTTTGGCTATATTGCAAAGCCAAGATCCATCCTTGGAAAACTTACGTATTGAACTAGAAAAAAAAGATAGCCCTTTGTTTGAATTACGAGATGGATTGATATATCGAAAGGTCAATAAGAAGAAAATAAGGTTTTATGTTCCCGATTGCATGCAAGCGCAAGTAATCCAAGTAATAATACCTGTAGTAAGACTACAAAAGTCTGTCCAAGTATGTTGATGTATGGAGTAAATCAGAAAGGAAAAGTTAATGACAAGATAATAGAATTTTTAGATCAGAATATTGAATCAGATAGACAGATAAGGGATTTGGAAAATATTAGGAAGATTGCTTCAGAAAATATAGACAAAAACCAAAAATATAACGAGTTGTACTATAATAGGAAAAGGAAAGAGCCAACTAACTACGAAAAAGGGGATCTCGTGGTTGTTAAAAATATCGACACTACTCCCGGAGTAAATAAAAAACTAATTCCAAAATATCGCGGTCCGTACAAAATAGTAGAACCATTACCAAATGACCGATATGTTATAAGGGATATTGATGGTTTTCAAATTACCGGTAAACCATTTGAAGGTGTATTTGACGTCACCAGAATTAAACCATATTTAAAAATGTAAACGGGTTATGTAATATTTGAATTTAAAAAAAAAAAAATCGTCAATTGAAGTCGTTAAAATTTTGTTTTGGCGAATAAACATCCAACATTTTTATTTTTGATTTAAGTTTCAAAAAAAAAAAAAAAAAAAAAAAAAAAAAAAACATTTTTGTAGTTTTAAGTAATATATTATATAATTAAATTGATGTTAGATTTAAGTTTTAAAAAGAAAATAATAATACTATAGATTGAGGGCAATCCATTTGTCAGGATAGCCGAAACTGTAAGGTTTTTTGGGCAAACTAGTATAAAAAAAGGAATTGGGTACGCTGCTCTTGTTTGAGCTAAAACATTAAATTCGCTGCTCTTGTTTGAGCTAAAAAAAAAAAAAAAAGAACGAAGAGAATGAGAAAAATTGAATTGATATTGGAACCGTCATAGAGGACGGATCGTTTTTTTAATAATTGATTGTATTCCGATATATGTGTTTTTATATAAGTGTATTGAGAATTGTACTTTTGGGAATAATAATTGTTGCCTAAAAGAATTGTAATTTAACTTAATAAAAAGTGTACTAAAAGACTTTGTTTTAATTGAGAATAATCCTTACACTATCTTTCAAACTTGAGTGTTGTCCAATTTAAATTAATTTAGTGATTTTTATGAAATTCACAAAAGGTCTATTGCTGTAACCTTACTGAAATTGCTTATAGAGCAAAAGTTACAGAGTACTAAAAATAGGTATTCACAAACTATAAGAAATTCGCCGCTGCCAACAAATACCTAGTGAATTCGTCGCTGTAAGGAATATGGTAGCTTTTAATAGAAAGGAATTTCAAAATAAACCGTAATAAATAGTCTAGTTGTGTCGTCATTTAACACATATTTATTTACAATTGAATTCAGAATTTGGCTAAGATTTAGTTGCGCTATCCACAAGACTGCAGTGCCAGAAAGTAGCTCCATATTTATCAAAGTGCTAATTTTTTAAACTAATAAATACTGTTACGGTAACACCTTTGGTGTAATAGAATAAGTAAATTAATATCTCAATGTTTTACTGTACTAAAATGGAATTTTCCATGATAAAACTGTTCTAAATGTTTCTACACTATTCTTACTGGAAAAGTCATGAAATTTCTAGTAGTTTGGTTTGTGTATATAAAAAGGTGAATGAAGTCGAATTGGATTATTAGTATTTGGTAAGCGATAGTGCGAAGATTAAAAAGGAATTAAAAGTAATTTCAAAATTGTTTTAGTGCGAAATAAAAATTATAAGTGATCACTATCAGTAAAATTGTGCGAATATTAAAGTAAAGTGATTTTGTGAATTTTCGTTAATAAATTGTGATTCAAACTTTGATTGACCAGGCAAAAATGTAACAATATTTATATGATTACACATTAAGTCACAATTAATCAAGGATGTTCACTGTTAATAGAGAAGCAATTTAAAAATAAAAATGCTTCAATATTTAATTCCACAAAATAAAACGAATGCGATTTTCATTTACAAAGAAATACGCCCTGCGATACAAAAAAATACGTATATAAAGTAAAAATAGTCTCTTAGGCTCCGAAAAAAAGAATAGAAAGAAAGAAAAAATCGAAAGACCATATGCATCATTTTGTTCGTTGAGGTCGAGAGAATATCTTGATCATTTGTGTTCGTTTAATGCATTAATTCAAATAAATTAAGAATACGGGTAAAAAGAAAATTCTTTTAGGAAATTGTAGTTAATATGTATTGTTGTAGGGTAGATAAAAGTGTCGTTTGGACATTCGCACGAGAAGTGTTGAAATGAATGAATGTGTATAACAGAGAGCTGTCAACAGAGTGTATAATAAAATAAAAAATATTTTCTCTCGAGTTATTTGCTTTTATTCGTGTCATCCTTGTGTTAATTAAAGTTCAAAAGTGGGATTGAGATTCTGTTGGATTTGGGGCTAAGGTTGACGGACTTTTATCGAGTTTATTACAAGTATTATCGAGATAATTACGAATTCAGATATTAAGAAGTAAATTTTGTTGCATCATGGCGCCGAGACGAAATAAAAAAGCATATGACGAGGATGTGAATTGCGAAAAGAAGGAAAAAAATTATGCATCCAGACGATATTAAAAGCTTAATCCCTAAGTTCGATGGGGGTGATTTGATTGTAAATCAGTGGATTAAAAAAATCGAGAAGTATAAAAATCTTTACGAGTGGAGTGGCGAAACCACATTGTTATACGCAATATCGAGGTTGAGCGGAACACCTAAATTATGGTTTGAGGCGGTGGAAGAAGCGGAGTATAATATACATCTGCGGATTTTAAAAGTCAAATTGTTAAGAATTTTTGGCGAGTGGTTGATGAAACGGATATTCATTTTAAGTTGTCTGAGATGGTATATGATAAAAATCAGTCATATGAAAATTTTGTGATGAAATTGTTCGATCAGCAAATTTATCGGAAATATCCATAATCAAATATATATTACGAGGATTATCGCGTGATCCAGTGTACGAATGGGTTGCTGAGAATATAAAGTGGGCCGATTCTAATATGAAAATTAAATTAAATCCGGTGAATAAAATTTATTATAATCAACGAGAGGTATCACAACATGTCAGTAACAAAAATATTACGAATCAAGATGGATATAGGCAGAAACCTAATACGATTGGCAAATGCTATAATTTCAAGGCGATGACGCATCGTGTGGAAAATTGTCATCAACCGATTAAATGTTTCAACTGTTTTGAAACCGGACACAAGTCGATAAATTGTACGAGACCCCAAAGGGTAAGAAGGTGTAATTTTTGCAAAAGCGTTAAGCATAGTGACGATAAATGTCCAGAAAAGAATGCTGCGAAGAAGCCAGACGAAACCAAAGCGAAGGTATACAATTTGGAAATTTGAGCAGGTTTCGGGAAATAAAATACGGAATGAAGATAGGTCGAGCATCCAGGTTAACAAAGATGGTATGATGGAAGGACAGGCAATTCTTAAGAATAAAATTGTAGATTTAAGTATGTTAGTTGAGTTGGGTAGTGCTGTTAACATTATAAAGGAAAATATTTTAGATAAGTTCAGCCTAAATAATTTGGATTTTACGGGAAACGTAATGAATATTAGTGGTATAAATGATTCGAAACTATTAATAAAGGGTAAGATATCCGGGTTGGTTTCAGTTGAAAAACAATTGTTTCCAATAAGTTTCTTGGTTGTGCCAGATGGGTCAATGAAAGTTGACGCAATTGTTGGAAGAGATTTCATTAACGGTAATGAATTCATTCGGATTTACATTGTACGTGATGGTTTATCGGATGTCGGGATTTCAGAGTGACGCGTTGAGTGAGGAAAACTCGAAAGGTGGTAAAAATAATTTTGACGTTAGTTTGATGAGTGCGGTAATTAAAGTAGAGGAATCATTATTTATTGATCAAACAGGCTGTGAATTAGACGTGGGGGATAATTTAGAAACAAATAAACCTAGACGTGATGTAGAGAGATTATATGAACAGTGTTATGTGAATCGAAAGAGTGAAAATGAACCGTTGACTAAATTCGAAGTAGATATAAAATTCAAAGACGATAAATATTTTAACGTAAGGCCAAGACGTTTTAGTCATTACGAGCGGGTAGAGTTGAGCAAAATAATCGAAGAGATGTTAAAAAAAAAGATTATTAGGGGAAGTAAGTTACCTTATTCGAGCAATGTAGTATTAGTTAGGAAGAAAGAATGTAAACTGCGAATGTGCGTTAATTATAGGCCTTTAAATAGATTAGTCGAGCGAAATCATTTTCATTTACCGATCATAGAAGATCAAATTGGAAAGGTATATGGAAACAAATATTTTAGTTCTGTGGCGTTTGGCTCAACTAAAAATATAAAAAATGTCAATCTAAACACAAATTGGTGTTTAGGGCAACAAAACTATACCCAAGACAAAAACCCAAAAAGCGGACATTTTTTGTGTCAAAAAAAAAAAATAAGATTGCTACAAAAATCGTACCACCGATCAGTTCAGTTTTTATTTAGCTAACCGAACATTATATTTGGTACGTTCGGATTGTATTAAATGTAAAAAAGTTGTAGTTTTTTTTGGATTATTACTAAATTAAATAATAATAAAAATAAAGTTAAAGAAAAGTTGTGTCGCCGTGTACTAAATTTATTTTACACACCCGAAAAAACGTATAACGCCGAAGAGTGAGGTTAGACTCAAATATAGCGTGTACGCTGTGCGCAGTGAATTGTGGGGCTCCATCAACCTTAAAATAAACACGCGGGTTATAAGAATATCAAATTAACCCCAAAATTGGTGACCCCAACGTGATGGAGCGCTAATTTAAAAAATTCCAGTCGTAAAATTGAACACGAGGTGTGGGTTATTTAACCCCAAAAAATTTTTTGCCAGCAATATATTATATATTCATATGAGATTCTTCATCGATATACATTCATATTGGATTCGTCATCGATATACATACGCATATTGGATTCATCACCACGAGGGATGTTTCAACAGCCATTTTATAATTTAAGTATATTAGAATTTAGTACATATTAATAATAATTTTAGTTTGTTAATTATATTTGAATTATTTCAATATTTGAAATGGGAAAACCATATTTCAAATAGATAAATTCCATAACTAATCTATATTTAAGTGAGCGTACATTGTGAAAAATCCAGTTTTAGCCTGTTTCAGTTTATAGGTTAGGTCTTGAAACCACGCGCGTCTATACAATTTCGTTAATTATAATTACATTCGTTTCGGCTAAGTGTTTACAATTACAATGGATATTCTAGTGTATTTAACCTCAGTACTTCCGAATTTTTTACTTGGTTTTTTTGTCGCGACAATTTTGTTTAATCGAGCGTTTAAGGATATTTTTGAATCTAGCTTTTTTGTCAGTGCTCACAAGGATGATGAAAATGAGGGTGGAACGAAGGATCGTGTTGTCGAACTTACACCAACACAAATAAAAAATTTAATAGCAGATCAGATTAAAGAAGGGATAGATAGTGCCATGGCACAATTACGATTAGGGACGGATTTACCTCCTAATTCGAAAGCGACATCAGCTCCCATAACTGAACCTCCTAACAGCAGTTCAGAAATCAGTTATATTTCTCCAAAGCCATCTCCGATTTGGACGAATAAGCCCGAACTGTGGTTTACAGTTTTTGAAGCTCAATGTGAAGCTTCCAAAATCACCAGCCAACATGCTAAATATAATGCAGTCGTTGGAACTCTCACATCTGAACTAGCTTCGTTGGTTAATGATATTATAATTAGACCGATTAGTACGAATTGCTTCACGGAATTACAAGAAGCTCTGTTAGGTAGGCTCGGTGCTTCAGCCGCTGAACGAATTAATACGTTATTAAAAGGCTACGATCTTGGCGATAAGAAGCCATCACAATTATTGCGGCTAATGAGGGATTTAGCTAGGAAAGATTTTCCAGAATCAACGATCAGAGTTCTTTGGGAACAAAAGTTACCTGCCGCAGTTCGTGCAACAATTGCAGGTTCAGAAGAGCCATTGGCAAAAATCGCCGAACTAGCGGATAGAGTTTACGACGCTTTCAAGGGACCCCATATTATGGCTATGTCTTCACAATCAACGGATATGGCGACTAAACTCGATAGCATGCAAAAGCAAATTCACGAAATTTCTCAAGCGGTAAACAATTTTCAGCGCTCCCGTTCACCTAACGTCGAATCAAGAAATCAGAAAAGATAAACCGAAAATTGGCAAAGAAGTTAGATTTGATCTTTCGTTTCAACCTCGGTTTAAACCGACATCGACAATGACGCGGGCAGGGCGTATCACACGACCCACAACACGTTACCAAGACTAATTTTTTTTTGTAAGTGGAAATCGACTAAAACTGGAATTTATTAGGGTAGCAATTAACATCAAACGTCAAATTTTTTTTTTTTTAATTTTTTTATTTTATGTAATTCAAACTTACACGAGATAACTCTATGTATTTTGTAAAGAGTTTCGTGAAATAGTAAATATACAAATATTGAATTTTACATATTCCACTAGGAGGGGAGTATTTGTGGCGTTTGGCTCAACTAAAAATATAAAAAATGTCAATCTAAACACAAATTGGTGTTTAGGGCAACAAAACTATACCCAAGACAAAAACCCAAAAAGCGGACATTTTTTGTGTCAAAAAAAAAAAAAAATAAGATTGCTACAAAAATCGTACCACCGATCAGTTCAGTTTTTATTTAGCTAACCGAACATTATATTTGGTACGTTCGGATTGTATTAAATGTAAAAAAGTTGTAGTTTTTTTTGGATTATTACTAAATTAAATAATAATAAAAATAAAGTTAAAGAAAAGTTGTGTCGCCGTGTACTAAATTTATTTTACACACCCGAAAAAACGTATAACGCCGAAGAGTGAGGTTAGACTCAAATATAGCGTGTACGCTGTGCGCAGTGAATTGTGGGGCTCCATCAACCTTAAAATAAACACGCGGGTTATAAGAATATCAAATTAACCCCAAAGTTCTTTGTATCTCAAAAATGGGTTTTACCATGTATAGAGTGGGCCATCTAACTTTTTTTTTTGAACTAGCGGTTATTTTGAGTATGTATGGTAAGGGTTATGTCACTTTTGATTTGACAGAAAGTTAGTTTAATCCTTCCGCTGAACGAAAATGGTTGTGTATTCGCTTGAACAACGCTGGGAAATATTGAAACATTACTTCGAAAATCATGGTAATGTTGCAGAATGTGTGCGAAAATAGCGTGCGGATTTCGGAAGAAACGAAGCGCCGGGAGCTCCATATGTGCGTTATTTTGTGAACAAGTTAAAGAAACAGGCTTGCTAATTAATAAACCAACACAAACCAAGCAGCCAGCCAAGCGTACACCCGAAAATATTGATGCTGTAGCCGAGAATGTGCGTGAGTTGCCGGGAACGTCAACTCGTCATCGTGCTCAAGAATTGAACATTTCGCGTACAACATTGCGACGAATTCTGTATAAAGACCTTGGTATGTCGCCGGGAACGTCAACTCGTCATCGTGCTCAAGAATTGAACATTTCGCGTACAACATTGCGACGAATTCTTCATAAAGACCTTGGTATGACACCGTATAAAGTTCAATTGGTTCAGCAATTGAAGCAAAGAGACCACCCATTTCGTTTTCGGTTCGCTGAGTGGGCTTGCGATCGACTTGAAGAAGATGCCGATTTTGGCAAAAAAAAATCATTTTTTCGGATGAGGCGTATTTCCATCTTGGCGGCTATGTAAACAAGCAGAATTGTCGTATTTGGGGCACGGAGAACCCGCACGTGATCGTAGAGAAGCCGAGGCATCCTCAACGAGTGACTGTTTGGTACGAATTTTGGTCCGGTGGCATCATTGGGCCATTTTTCTTTGAAAATGAGCAAGGAGCCGCCGTTACTGTCAATGATGAGCGCTACCGCGCCATGATAAACGATTTTTAGTTCCCGGCACTTGAAGAGGAGGACATAGGCAACATTTGGTTTCAACAAGACGGCGCTCCGTGCCACACAGCACACGTTTCAATTGATCTTTTGCGCACTGTCTTCGAAGATCGAATTATCAGCCGAAATGCTAATGTGATTTGGCCGCCTCGGAGCTGTGATTTGACGCCGTTGGACTATTATCTTTGCGGTACCGTCAAAGATAAGTGTTACGCCGATAAACCAGCAACGATTGACGCTCTCAAGAACAATATTCGCATTGCCATTGAAGAAATAATGCCGCATACCATCGAAAATGTGCCCAAAAATTGGATCGACCGTATGGGGTACGTCAAGGCCAGCCGAGGCAGTGATATGAATGAAATAGTATTCCATAATTAATCGGAAGGATTGTTCTTTACAATGAAAAAATAAATTTGAAAAAATATTGAGAACTTTTTGTTTTATTGCATTTTTAAAAAAAAAAATATTAATTTGGCCCACCCTGTATATGTGGAAGAAAAATCGAGAAAGTTTACGGCATTTGTCACCGAGGATGGGCAATATGAATTTAACAAATTGCCATTTGGCTATGCTAATTCCCCATCAGCTTTTTCACAAGAACTAATCAAAAAGGGTTCGATTATAGTTTTCATCGATGATATCTTGATCGCTACCAATACACTCGAGTAACATTTGGAGGTTTTGAGAAAGCTTTTTGTTACGTTATCGGATAATCATCTCAAGTTACAATTAGCGAAATGTCGATTTCTGAAAACGAGAATCGAGTATTTATGGTACGAGTTAGAACACAATAAAATGACACTAAGTTATAAACATGTTAGTGCGATTAAAGATTATCCAATACCGATGGACGAGAAATCCTTACACCGTTTTATAGGGTTGGTTAGTTACTTTAGAAAATTGGTTATGAATTTTAATTATATTGATACGCCATTGTATGAGTTGTTGAAATCTAAGGATGATTTCAAATTTGAAGAAAAACATTTGGAATCTTTTAACGATTTGGGAAATCGTTTGATTTCAAAACCGATATTATGTATTTATTCGCAGAATGCCGAAACGCAATTGCATACCGATGCATCTGCAATAGCATATTATTGCAACAACAGGTGGACGAATTTATTATAGTAGAAAAACGAATTCGGCTGAAGCAAAGTTGCATAGTTTTGAGTTGGAGACTCTAGCCATAATATACAGCTTACAACGTTTTAGAACCTATTTATTTGGTATGAGATTTGCAATTATTACAGATTGTAATGCGTTGAAGATGATCTTGAACAAGCGAGAAATTAACGCAAAGATTGAGCGTTGGTCGATGTTCTTAGAGCAATTTAATTTCGAGCTGATTCATCGGAAAAGCGAGAATATGTGACATGTAGACGCATTAAGTAGGATTAATGTATACATGCTGGAGTCGGAATGTTCTAATTTGTTTAACGAGACGATTCATGTCAATCAAGGACTTAAATATAGCTAAAATCAAAGAAAGAATATTGAACAGTGAATGTAAGGGTTACGAGCTCAGAGATGGACTAGTTTTTAAATCAGAAAAACAGAAACTGATGCTATTAGTACCGAAGGATATGATAGAATCAGTAATTTACAAGTATCATAACGAGTTAGGTCACTTTGGTATAGACAAGGTATGTGAGATGATTAAAAGATTATTTTATTTTAGTCAAACGAGGGAAAATTTAAGGCACATTAAACATTGTGTTACATGCACAATGTACAATCCTAAGCCGCGAATTGATCGAACTCCATTAAAAAATATTGATAAGGGAGAAGTACCGTTTTTTACTTTACATATGGATCATTTAGGACCTTTAGAGACTACGAAAGATAAAAATAATTATGTATTAGCTATAATCGATGGTTTTACAAAATATATTCGCTTGTACGCCACGAAGACTACGAACACGACAGAGCTTAGCAAGCGCTTAAAATCGTATATCTTAGAATATTCGACGCCAGAAAGAATAATTACGGATAGAGGATCGAGTTTTACCTCCAAACAATTTGAGTCTTTTGTTACAAGTCATAAAGGCTAACGGACAGATCGAAAGGTACAATGGAACATTTGTGCCTCTTTTGAGTAAGTTAGTTGAAGAAAAGGGGAAATGTTGCGATACGTTATTAGTCGATGCGGAATATTTATTGAATAATACTTTAAATCGAGGAAGAAATGAGATACCAGCTAGATTATTGTATAGAATCATTCAGAAACAAAATATAGGACAGGGTTTATTCGAATATCTAGAAAGCATAAATCAGGAAAGGGTTGATATGGAAAAGTTACGAGAGACCGCGAGTAAGAATATTAAAGGTTTACAAGAGTATAACCAGCTGAGACATGATAAAAAGTGTGGGAAAATTCAGAATTATGTAGAGGGAGATTTGGTCGTAATAAAAAATATACCTAAGGTAGGAGACAGGAGGAAATTACAGCGAAAGTTTAAGGGACCGTATTTGTTGAAGAAGGTTTTAGATAAAGACAGAAGACGAATTTTGCGATTGAGAATTTCGAGCAAAATGCCAATAGTTAAATTAATGAATTAAATTTGTAAGGCGAATTGATTTTTATTTTTTTTACTAATGTTTTAGTTTTTTATTGTTAACAAATTAGTATGTAAGTAACGGGGAAAAATGTAATTATAAAAATAGAATAAGTAAATATATTATCAATATGTTCAAATATTAATTATCTATCGAGGCGATAGACGTCAGGATGGCCGAGCTGTAGTATTTTATATTTAAATATAATGAAGTTAGTTATGAATAAAATATGTATTGTTGTAGGGTAGAGAAAAGTATCGGTTGGACATTCGTACGAGTAGTGTTGAAATGAACGGATGTGTATAACAGGGAGCTGTCAATAAAGTGTATAATAAAATAAAAAATATTTCTCTTGAGTTATTTGCTTTTATTCGTGTCATCCTTGTGTTAATTAAAAATGTAATCTTTTAAATGTTTTACATTTCAAATCATTTTAATTAAAGCTCGAAACCTTGGGAAAACATTTCTCTATAAACTCTTGTTCGCACGAAGTAATTGGAATAGTCAAGACACCATTTCTTGATTGTTGCTTCATCGAAAAAGATATTTTTGTTAGTCTCAAGCAAACACAATCAATGGATGAACAAAAGACACTTGTTTATGTGGGGTCATTCTTAAAATACTTTTAAAAAAAAATCTGCATGCGTTGTATGGCAGAGAAATAAATATTCAACAAATCAGCGAATCAAAAATAATCCGCTAAGATTCAATCAAATCGAATTGCATACAGTACAAATGCTGCGATCAGTAGAGAATAATATTACATAATAATGAAATAATTGAATTAATCCCAGCGTCTATTGGAATCACAGATTGCATTGCTCGTGTGTTAATTTTGTATTATTTATAAAACGTCGTATAGAAATCAATGGTTCTCCAACCCTCCCACGTACAATTCATTGCAATAATTTTTATTTAATTTTTCCTCAATAAAGATGAAAATGCGTTTATAAAATTTTCTTTCACATACATTTTATTGGTATTTTTATTTTGCATCCTTTCTGTTTTTATTCGAACCCTATACAATAATCTTAATAAGATTCTTTAATGAAATTCAAATTGTGTAGCGGCTACCCCTATAGTTTTTTGCTTATTCACATTTTAAATCAATTCTATAAGAGAATAAAATGTTGTTGAACATAGTAAGTAGTGTTGGAACAGACAATAGGAGACGGGATATAAAAAATCAGCATTGGTAAATGATTCATATTGCTTCTGTTTGTTCTAATCCATCCTCTTGTGTATTTATGTAAATATAAGGTGCGGCGATTTACATATATGTGATGAAAAACTAAAATATCACGGGAAAAATCGCGTAAAATAATTCAGTTGTTTTGAATGTTTATTCTGGATATGTAAGTATTTTTACTTGTTTTTTTGCCAGTTTTCACCTGCAGACGATTTAGAAATATAAAAATAAATATTCGAGGTATTTTGTTTTTTAATGACAGTATGGATTACATGTTGATTTATTTGTTTTCTATTTTGAAACCAATTATCATGTTTTTCATCGTATATTTATAGTTAAAAAATATCGTTTCAGTCTCCATTCAACTGCTATTATATTCTTTCAAAAGATGCGTATTGCACAATGAACTAGAACGTATGATTATGGTTTCATTGTTTGATGATAGTTACAAACTTATGTCGTAGTGCGGAATAAGTATTTAAAACAACAAAGTGTATAGCCTCTATGCACCTGCAGAAGTGAAACTTTTTAAGCTGTAAATGTATAGTAAATTAATAAAGTTACGTGTGAAATGAGAGAGGATAAATTAAATTTAAATTTAATACTTTTATACGAAACTAGGGAAGCAGCCTGTATAATGCTACTTTGAAGCACCAATTGGTCAGAATATCTCTAAAATAAAAGATTTTCCGGGAAGCTACCAACTACCAGCGGAAGAAACTGTAGCGGTTTATTCATTTACTTAACCATTCATGTACTCAATGATTTATTCTCTCGTGCATTTCAGTTAGCGATGTTCGTTCAAACAAACCACTACAATTTTTCACAAACTAATTTATTTGTTTAAAACAAATATTAATTCAACACATTTATAACAATAATACACCAAATCACTTATTATAAAATTCGCACAATTTTACTGATAACTTATAATTTTTATATCGCACTAAATCACTTTTTAAATCACTCAGTTTATTTTCACACTATCGCGTTCCAAATAAGAATAATCCAATTAGATCTCATTCGCCTTTTTATATAATGAAACCAAAATTATAGAAATGTCATACTTTTTCCAGTAAGAATTCCATTTTAGTACAATAAACTTGAATTGTGCTAACCTAGGTGTCACTACTAGTCACTACTAGTAGTAAGCTTCGTGCTTTTAATCAACTTGTTCTATTCCACCCTAGGTGTTACCGTAACAATATGTATGTCCCAAGGATAATTATTATTAAAAATAATTCACAAAATCACTAATTATAATATTCGCATAATTTTACTGATCACTTATTATTTTTATATCGTAATAAATGATTTTTTAGATCACTCGGTTCATCACTCATTCCAAATACGAATAATTCCAATTCGATCTCATTCGCCCTATTATAAATGGTTTTCCAATAAGAATGATACAATTTAAGATGGTTATAATGGCACCACTGCGTATTATTTTTTGACATTTCTAATGTCATTTGTGTTCATTAGGACACACAGGGACAAGTATGTTATGTCCGTGATGTTATGTTTAATGGTGGAAACAGATGGGCAGAATTCTGCAAGCAGAAAAATTAGAATACACACGTTTATACGGCATGAAATACATGAATTCTGCTTTCCGAGCAGAATTCTGCTTTGTGTCTCTATTTCTAATTTTTCTGCCGCAGAACAGGCTGACACTACATAAAAAAAAAAAAAATAAGAATCGTAACTGTGTTCATGCTATTATTTTCTTTTTTTTTGCTTTTTTTTTTGTTATTTCAAAATATTATGACATTTCTCAAAATGGAAGAAAAACTTATTGAGTTTGTGCGAAAACAAAAATTTTTATACGACAAAAAAGACGCTAAATATAAAAATGTATATTTACGCGATAAATTGTTTAATGAACTGGCTGTAGAACTAAAAATTCCACGTAAGTAGTTTTAATATTTTTGACAAACAAATATATTTAATACCAAATTCGATTTGCCAAAAAGTGGCAAAAAACAATAATACCATGTTATTTTTTGATTTAATCAACTTTTATTGCTGTTTTCTGGTAAATCTAATTTGGCATAAGTAACCAAATCCTTATAAATACTTATTATGTATAAATACAATTTTTATTTTTAGTTGAAAAGGTGAAACAACGCTGGAAAACATTGCGGGACAAATTTCAACGAGAAATTAAAAAGGAAAATCTAAGTTCGGGAAGTAAAGCAACCAGCCCCAAAAAAGAGTGGAAGTGGCTGAAACCGTTAATGTTTTTAAAGGATGTGGATAGTGCAAATGAAAGGTAAAATCTAAACAATTTTATTCCAAAATCTTTTATTTATCTTTTTATCCTTCATTGTATATTTGTAGAACCGCGGGAAATTATACAAAGGTGGACGATGAAGAAGAAGTTTTTATGGAAGACGTCGAATTTTTAAATTTCGGGGACAATTCTAATAACGATACCCAAGCTAGCGAATGTTCGTCAGTAGGAACGTCCACGTCAAGAACGCCAAATTCAAATAAAATGAATAAAGTGGATTCTGCGTTAGAATCGGCAACTAAAGAAATGGTTGAAATTATTTCTTTAGCCAAAACCACGTTTGCAGTTCCACAGCCGCCGGAATCCCCAACCCAAATTTTTTTTAAAGGAATCGCTGCCCAAGTAGACCAGGCAAATATGTCTCCAATGAGATTTGCACAGCTGCAAATGGACGTCCTTAGTGTATTGACACAAAATTTATATCATGATAAATAAATTAATTAATTAAACTGTTTTTGTTTTAAAAAAAATGTTTTATTTACATATTTTCTGAATTACGTACATTATTAAGATAATCCTTTAAATGATCTCTTATTGAAAATGCATCCCTTGTTGAATTAAATCGCGTCGCAAATTTATATTGTGGCAAAGGGTTGACTTCTTGTCGCCAACTGCCTTCTATTAGATCTCCTTCATTATTAAAATGGTCGACAAAGTTGTATGGGCTTAACAAATTATTTAAAATTTCAAACTGTGGTATGCCCATACGGGTCGCTTTTCTAAATTGCTCCTCATCTTTTTCTTTAACCACAAGAAAAATTTGAGAAAAAAAGCCGTGCAGCTCCCTTTCATTCTCCGTAAAAATTGGCCGAGTCCACATTCGCCTATTTTTCGTTTTATGCTTCTCGCACAACTTTACAACTTTTAAGAATGAACAATAGCACAAATAAATCATTACCATTTTATTAAAATAATCAAATTTAATTAATGAATTCATTTAAAAAAAAAAAAAATCGCTCATAAAACACATCCAAACACTTTGACAAATCAAAATAGAAATAAAAAAAAAATCTGCTTGTCAAAAAAGACGCTCATGTATTTCACCTGAAATTCTGCCGGCAGCGCTGCTAGCAGAAATTCTGCTCATCTGTTTTCAGCATAATGTTTCTAAACTGTAAGGTGATGTAGAATGAAGTTAGTTGAAATAACATAATGTATGTAGGGAGAAAGAAAGAATGAACCCAGTAGGAAAGTTGTCAACATGCATATGAATTAAATGTTTAGTATGGAAATACGCACCACGTTCTTTTGTTTTCTTTTAAATGTATGTGAAAAAGACAAAAAATATTTGCATTTCGTAGATTGACAGCATGTTGACTAATGGACTAATTTATGACATGTCATTGATTCTTCTCACATCACATATCAACTAATTCTACAATTCCTGATAATTCATATAAGATTCATTTACGACAAGTCCATAATCATTCTCCTTTGATTGTTCGACGCATTTACTCGAAAAAACATTCGCGTAATTTTTCTTTTGTTCTTGTATTATTTGCTAAGGGCACGCAGTTACATTATTTTTATTATTTAAGTGTTTGGAGTTTTAATATTTTTAAAAATTATTTAAATCTAAAATATTGTGGTGATACGGATTGTTTTACCAAAGCACTAATCTAAAAACTGTTTTGTTAGCTGAGATATTAAACGTCATTTTTTATTCATAATATTTTGTAAGTGCATAAACATTTTTTAAATTAAAATTAAGAACTAATTTAAGAGTAGTGTAAATAGATAAGCCATAATTATAATTAGAATAGTTGTAAATAATAATTTAATATGAATAAATTAAAAGGATTTTCTAAAAGTAATTTTCATAGAAAATTAAGAAAATCTGAAAGTGAAATTTTAATGCAATGGCAAGAAACCGAAGCTGAATTTTTTGAAAACCGAAACAGTAATTGTCATATAAATAATGTGGGAAATGAAGAAAGAAGTGAAGAAACAAATAGTGAGCAGTGTGGCGTAACAACAGGAAATTTGCTGGTTAATGAACAGGATACGTCCTCACTCCAATTGGAATCTACCCAAAATTTGTTTGAACTATTAGGTGCTTGGGCTGTAAAGCACAACATTTCGAGAGTGGCATTTGATGAGTTAATCACAATATTGCACGATTCAAATGTAATCATCAAAAGAAAATCATCGAAAACTATTTTAAAATGTACTGGAGATACACCACTAATTAAAGTAATTCCTGGGGGCAACTACATGCATTTTGGAATTCAACAAACAATTTCAAAAATAAACATACCACTGACACTTTTAAATGGTATTCCTGAAATTGTGATTGATGTGGGTGTTGATGGGATTCCTCTCTTCAAGAGTAGTTCTACTACATTGTGGCCTATTTTGGGATCTTTAGTTGATTTCCCAAATTTAAACCCATTTGTTATTGGATGCTTCGTAGGGCCAGGAAAACCTTTGTGCCTTAATAGTTTTCTGGAGGATTTTGCGGCAGATATTACGCTGTTAACCGTAGATGGTATTAAAATCAATCAACATGCACCAAGCAAACCATTTTCTGTACGCCTTTTTTCCTGCGATGCACCCGCGAGGTCTTTTTTGACTGGTACACGAGGGCACACTTCTTTCGATGGATGCAGTAAATGCTGCCAAAAGGGATTACAAATTAATGGACGAGTTAGCTTTTCAAAAGTAATTTGTGAAAAAAGAACTGACAAATCTTTTGTGAATAGGCAGCATAAAGAACACCACAACAGCGAATTTCGCAATGAAGCAAGTATATTGGAAAACAAAATTGGTATGGTGTCACAGTTTCCCGTGGAGCCAATGCATCTATTGGATTTAGGCGTAATGAAAAAATTGCTGCTTATTTGGACAGACACAAAGTTCGGCTCAAAACACAAAATATCTAAGATAAATTTATTACGAATGTCAAACCAACTTGTAAAATTAAAACAATATATTCCAAAGGAATTTCAACGCAAACCGAGATCGCTGAAAGAACTACCTAGATGGAAAGCTACGGAATTTAGGCAGTTTGCACTGTACACTGGAGTCGTCGTACTAAAAGATTTTATTGATCCGCAACAATACCAACATTTTCTTTACTTTTTTTGTGCATATCGTTTGTTATCACATCCGAGCAATAGTAAAGAAAATACATCTTCAGCTCAGAAATTATTTGAAAATTTCGTCACCGATTTTGCTGCAATTTATGGAGATGACTTAGTTTCTTACAATATACATAATTTGCTCCATTTAAGTGAATGTGTCCAACAGTTTGGCTGTTTGACATCATTTTCATCGTATAAATTTGAAAATTACCTTCAAATATTAAAAAAAAAATTAGAAAACCCACGCACATTTTACAGCAACTTTATAACCGAACTGCAGAAATGAATATTTTTACAGAGTTTGAAGATTCAGATAGTTTCACCAAATTTTATATTGGAAGCACAACAGCTAATTGTTATTGTGTGATTAAAACAAATATTTTTTTTAAAATTTTGCATGTGGACAACTCAACCATCACCGGGTATCGATTCAAAACCATAAAAGATTTTTTTACTTATCCATTCCTCTCTTCGTTTCTTGGAGTTTATGAAGTCAGTAATTTAAGTGAAGAAGTAGAATCCTTTAATATTGTCGACATTGATTATAAGACTGTTGCCCTGCCTTATAAGAATGTTCAAATTTTTATACCTTTGCTTCATTTAAAAAATTAAAATAATTGGAATAATTTATTTACATTCAATTAGGGGTTATCGAAGCAATATAATGGAAGGTTTACCCCAAGTATTTACACTAGACCAGTTGGTAGATGATCCAAAGTTTGAAGAGGGATTGATTCCTGAATGTTCAATTTGTAAGTAAATATGTTATTATATTTTTTATTAAATTCGAAGCGGAACAATGTTAGCTTAATTTTATAATACTTATTCAGATTCCAAAAATGAAGCCTGCCCGCCACATCCCGGTTCAAAGCCACAATCAACAACCACAAAATCGACAACACCTGCGAAAAGACCAAATGTATCATTAAGTAAATCCTCGCCACCTCATAAAAAAATTCAAATTAGTTCAATAATTGCACCAGTTAGAGGATTTACACTAAAAAATTCCGTTCAGTCCATCACAAAAACAGCTATTCCTCAACCTTCTTCATGTCCACCAAAAAAATTTGCCAATGCGAGCTCGCAAACAGACCACGACAAAGCGGAAAGTTCAATAAGTACAGGTAAATTATTTAAACTAATTAATTAGTTGTAGTTTAGTTTATCTACTGAAACGAATTTAAATTTGTCACATTAATACATTAATTAAATTAAAACTTTTAATGTTTTTTATATTTTTTCTTTAGTTGTTTTACAAAATTTCTTGGCTAAGCAGTTTTCTTCCATAAGTATGAGGCTGGAGAAAATAGAAAAAACGCTGAATTCAAATAAACACTTGGATTTAGGAATCCCACTCCCTATAACAACAATCGCCGAATTGGAGGACCTAGAAATGAAGTTAGCGGATGAGAGTTTTAATAATAAATTTGTTAGTATTATATTTCTGTTTTATATTCATTCGACTACCTAATTATTTCTATTCCGAATTATCTATATATTATAAACAGAAGGCATATGTATCAAAAATTCACGGCAAGGAGATTGAATATGACCGTGTAATTCAACATTTATTTTCGGACGACGTACTGTTCCAATTTAACTGGCATGGAGAAAAAGGAAAGCGAGGTTTAAAATTGTTATCCCTTTTTTCTAAAATTTTATTTGGTAAGTCTTTGCAATTATATCTCTTATGTATTAATATACAATAATTTAAATAACCAATACATTATGTTTTTGTTAGACGCAATAGGCGGAGAAGCATTAGCTGTATATGAAAAAAAAATTAAAATGGTTATAAGGCGATCGCACCAAAGAAAACTGAAAAGATCTAGTCGCGAAAATAATTTATTATTATAAGAATTTTTTAATTATACTTTTTTTATTTTAATTTGAATTATTTTTTGAATTTTTATACTGAATTTATTAAATGGAATTTACTATAAATTAAATTTTGTGATAATTTTAATAAAATTAATTTAAATTTTTGTTAAAGATTATGTTAATTCCTAATTTTTGAATTTTAAGTTAATTTAGATGATTACTCAAAGTGAATATGTACAAATTTTTTGATAATAATATAATCCCCTAATTTAAGATTAACGACTTATCGTAGGCTGTATTAAATTATTAAAGGCTTATATGTACAAATGATAAATTAAACAATTTTTGAATTCAGATTTTGTGATAACTGAAATGTACCTAACATAAATATATGATGATATGAATTAAGTACTGTTTTATTGAATTAATTCCTAAAATTGACTTTTAAATTAAGAGAGACGAGTCCTTAAATAATCATCACGACCATGTCGTATATGATTCGTTTAATAACTGTCTTTGAATTGTCACAAATGTCGATTCACTGACTATTCGATTTAGACATGTCACACACATTTCGCATATGACTGTCACATTACTGTCAAGGATGACGAGTCATTTAATAAGTGTCTCAGGCATGTCACACATTTTTCTTATATGATTGTCTTACTATTGTCAATGATGACGAGTCATACGATAAGCGTCTCAGACATGTCACACACGAAATCGAGTCCCGCTTTGTGATAAAATTCTATATACGTGTCATGCATGTCAATCATTGACGAATCATTAGTGTGTCTCTAATGACTTTCCTACTGGGAAATGATAAAATGTATGTAGGGTAAAAAAATAAAAAGTACGGGATTGTTGTGTTTGAGTCGTCATAGAGGACGCATGTAAATTTAAGTTATCGCCATTTTGTGGGCGAATTGATATAAAATTAAAAATATAAATTGAGTTTGTACAATAATAAATTTGAATTTGTAACCGAAATTATTTTGTTCAAATAAAAAACCCTTACAGTAAAAGTCAGATGTGGGGTAGTGAATAAATTGGTGGTATAGTGAACTTAATTTCGATATAATAGGAAAATAATGGCGAACACGTGAAGTAAAGCTTGTAAAATTTTGTTAACGGTACACTCAGTGGTGTTGTGTGGAATTGGAGAAGTGAGAGGCTCTCAAAATTTTATTAAATCGTAGTGCGAAAAAAAAACAAACTGAGATATTAATATATATGGTATGTGTGTTGATTCGAAAAATGAGTTGAAGATATATTGATAATGAACGTAGACAAGTTAAAAGAAAAACTGGAACAAAGCAATATGGACAGTACGGGAAACAAGGCAAATTTGCAAAGCAGATTGATTGAGGTGATTTATAAAGATGGCCATTGGGAGAGCGCGCAATTGAAAGATATGTTGAGAGATTTGTCGGAGCAGTTGAACGAAATTGAGAAAAACTTGAAAGGAAATGGTGATTCGAAAATGGTGGAAATTACGAAACGGATTAACGGCGAAGAGGGCCAAAATGATGTAAATCAAAATGTAGCGGTAAATACGGAACAGCCAAAAGACATAAATCAAAAAATTGTGAATAAAAAATTGGATTATTCAAAATTATTAAGCACATTTAGTGGATCGGGAGATAATTTTCCAAATTTCATCGGTAAAATTGAATTGATTGTCCGTCATTATAACGTGAATTTGGAAGAAATTAAGTTTGAGGTTATACAAAAATTGAAAGGTAAAGCTGAAGAGTGGTTCCATTCTAAACCTGAACATATAGAATTAGAATTAGAGGAATTGCTGTGCGAATTGGGAAAATTATGTGACACGAGTTACATTCCGAGAAATGGAATCGCAACAAAATAAAGAATTCCAAGAAATTGAAATGCAACAAAGAAAAGATGCTCATAATACAATTTTATACTAACAACATAAAATATTATCATGACCTAAAATTATTATTATAAATTTAATGTATCATATTTTATGTAAATCAAATTATTGTTTTGTCTAACAAAATATTCATTTTTAATTAATAAGCAATAAGCATTATCAGTTATAAAATAACATGTTGAACCATGTTTATAAAATATATTATAAAGAAAAATCATGTAACTAAAAAACTTAAGAAAGGATTCAATAAACTGACTCCAAAGAGCACAGTAACAAAATATTGATTCCCGGCTCTAAAGAGACCGGCTTTTTAAAAAATAAATAAAGTTTAATTAATTGTAATAAATATAAAGAAAATAAAAGTGAAATAAATGTTTTTTTTATATTTTCTATTAATTGAACAACATAAATGGCGCAGTTGGTAATTTTCTCCTCCGAAGAAGAGAAAACAGTGTAAAAGAACATTAAAATAGTGAAGTGATAAGATACAAAGAAAAATAAGTAAAAATTGATTTTTCGTAGACACGAAAATCATTTCACGTAAATAATTGAATAGTTACTAAAAAAAAAAAAAAAAAAAAAAAAAAAATTAATTAATTTCGTGCTAAATAGTTAAAGTAAAATAATAAACTTATAAAAACGTGATAATATTTAAAAAGTAGTAATAAAAAGTGGGTGTTAATTAAAAGTGAACAATTTAAAATCAATAATCTCAAGATTGCGAGTAAAAGAAGCAAAGTATTCGACTTAAATCGACAGCAAAAAACTACAACAAAAATGAATACAGAACAAGTCGAACAACAATTGTTGCAGCAGCAACAACAGCAACAACAATTACAAAATCAAATTACAGTGTTGCAACAACAACTGGTAAACCAGGAAACAATAATGCAAGGCATTAAAACCACCCGATTTGATCTAAGTCCAGATCAAATTATAAGAAACTTCAGTGAGATCCAAGCCTTTTCAGGGGAAGGTACTTACAAATTAAAATCTTTCCTAAAAACCATCGTAGATACCGAAAGTCTATGCGGTAATAAGAACGAGGAACTTAAACAATATTGCTTAAGAAAGCTAATCAACACAAAAATAATTGGGAATGCCAGAGGAACCATCATGGAAATACCTGAAACTCAACGCACCTGGGAAAACGTCATCAGGCAGCTAAAATTGAGATACAGACCTAAAAACACCATCCATCAGTTACTCTACAATGCAAAGGAAATCAAGGTATTTAATCTTAAAGATATTTTTAATAAATTAAATAAATATAAGAGTGAGTGTAGTGAGATATGTGATTTTGACGACGAGGATAATTTCACATATTATTCAATAGATAGGGAATTAGTGCAAATATTAAAATCAAAAATATTTCCTCTAGTTCAATTACAAATAGATTCAACGAAATCGTTATTCGAATTAGACAATATTCTTTGTAAATCGGAAATATACCTGTCAGAGGATATAATTAAATCCGAATTTAGAATAAATAGAAATAAAGAATTTAATTTTAAAACAAATAATAAAACATATTTTCAAAACAGAAACCCTTATAGGAACAACAATATTAACGGTGTTTATAACCAGAAATTTAGAAATGGTAATAATAATAGCTATAATTATAATAACAATAGGTCAGGACAGTTTAGAACACAAGATTACAGAAATAACAATAACTCAGGACAGTTTAGAACACAAGATTACAGAAATAACAATAACTCAGGACAGTTTAGAACACAAGATCACAGAAATAACGGATATAATTCAGGACAGTTTAGGCGACAATTTAATGACAATAGAACTGGACAATATAGAAACAATACTCAACAACCAGGACCAGGGCCGCGCTAACCCCGTGTTCGAGTGTGCCACGAACACGGGCGGCCAAATTCTAGGGGCGGCCGGATTTGAATTGCCATAATAACTAAAAATATTTTCTTCATGCTTAATCAAAATACTCTACCTAACTGTATAAATTTAAAATTGGCTTAAAAGAATAAAAGACAAACGAAACATAGATATTAAAATTTGAGTACATAATGTATTTACAAATTACATACAAATACCAATATCGTGAAGAAAACAACAACAAAAACTTTTTTTTTTTTTTTCTGAAAAAACACTAAAAACAACGACGGAAACAACCTGTAACGGAGAGTTAAGGAGAAGTTAACACAATATAAAAAATGTTAATCTCTTTTTATTTATTTGCTGGTTTGCTGACCTGCTGAGTTGATATTGGTTTGTCATTGTGAAGAGAAATACGTAACACGTCGAAAGAAGAAAAGGAAAAGTGTAAATAGCTATCTACGCTCTTTATTTATATGATTATGTATTATGTGTACTGTGTCTGTGCTATATGCCTGTCTCAAATTTTTAGTCTCATTTATTTTTCATAAACTTTCGTCGATCGCTCTGAGTAAAGTCATAATCATAACTGGGATAACATTATATGTATACTTCTACGCGTGTACTATAATTAGGGGATTTACTGAATTATTCTTAGTTATGTTTTATAGCGGATAGTATTTAATTATCAAACGAAAATATGCATTTAATTCAATTGTTTTAAGTGCAATAAATTTTTAAATAAAAGTTTAATAAACATTAGTGTTAAATTTAAGATTAGATACATATCTAACATCCTTTACTGTACATATTTTGTATTATTTACATTATACAACACATACATTGATAATTGTACTTAAATTAAATAGACAAGTGCATCGTTACGTGAAATTACCGATCATGTAAGTAAATTGTTTACATATTACATATTTATAATAGTTTGTAATGGAGAATATGTTTATAGAATTAGCCATCAGCCATGCCTAAAAACAGCCAAACTTACAGAAAATCGAAACGGTCCTCCGGTGCGCAATATCGTAAAACAAAAAAATTTAAAGACGAAAATAATAAAAAATCAGAAGGTGCTATTTTAAAATACGTTAAACATCTTGAAGAACCCTCGACATCTTCAAATATTAATAGTGAAAGTGATAGTGAATGTGATTCAGGATCCAACATACAAAATTATAAAGATGAAGAGAACATCATTGTAGGTACAGATTGTAGTACTGAAAAGGGCTTTGTCGAAATTCAAATAAAGGAAATTGAAGTTAACGAAATAAGTGATGATCCGGGTAAAAAAATCCGGGAGAATCCGGGTCGAAAAATTCAAAATTCTAAAAATACTCAGACATTTATGCCGACATATCTAGGTGACAAAATCCAGAATGAGATTATTTCGTTAAGTGCTACCCAAATTAAGAATCATATATTATTTATGGCAAAAAAATGTAAATACTACTCTATAATATTAGACTGTACGCCTGACGTAAGCCATACCGAGCAGCTAACAATTATAATTAGATTCGTAAATTTAAATGAAAACACCAAAAAAGTGGATATTAAAGAACATTTTTTAGGATTTTGCCCAATAACAAATTCGACGGGGGAAGGAAGGATTGTGTAATTTTATATTAAACAAACTAAGTGAATTAGGCCTTGATATTGATGACATGCGCGGGCAAGGGTATGATAATGGGGCTAATATGCGGGGCAAGCATAACGGATTGCAAAAGAAGATTTTAAACAAAAATCCCCGTGCTTTTTTTGTACCATGTGCTGCACATACACTTAACTTAGTGGTGAATGATGCTGCCAAAATTAACTTTGAAACAGTCGATTTCTTTAATATAATTCAAGAATTGTTTGTATTTTTTTCTTCGTCAACACAACGTTGGGACATATTAAAAAACCATGTTACGAAATTATTGATAAAACCGTTAAGCGATACACGATGGGAAAGTCGCATAGATGCAATAAGACCATTAAAGCAAGGAATTGGCGAAATTTATGATGCACTATTTGACATAATCGAAGATAAAAATAAAGATAATAATTCACGACATCAGGCGAAATGTTTAGCAACGAAATTAAAATCTTTTAAATTTTTATGTTCAGTGGTAATCTGGTATGATATTTTAAATAACGTTAACGTAGTTAGTAAAATAATGCAAAGTTCACAACTAAACATAAATTCCTGTATAGAGAAGTTAAATAATTTAACTAAATACCTGGAGGACAAGCGATCTGATGATGGGTTTTTAGAATTTTTAAATGAAGCCAAACATTTAGCCGAAATTTTGGATGCCGAAACTAAATTTCCCGATATCTCACTTATAAGACGACGTAAAAAAAATTCAGTTTGATTATGAAAGCCCTGATGAAACGGTGCACGATGTACAGTTAAATTTTAAAATTAATTTTTATTTTTCAATTTTGGATACGACAATAAATTCATTAAAAGACAGGTTTGATTTATTAAACTCACATTGTGACGCATTCAGCTTTCTGTATGACTTAAAAAACTTAAAGCTTCTAAGCGATGATGATATTTCCAAATATTGCAAAGATTTAGAAATTAAATTATCGGACGAAATTAAGAATGAAAAGGATATCGATGCCGTTGAAATGATCGACGAATTAAAAGTACTTCGACATATTTTAAAGCCAGATTTATTAGGGCCAGAAATTTTAGAACATATTATTGAAAATAATTTATGTAGTACTTTACCAAACATAGTAGTTGCTCTTAGAATACTCTTTACATTACCAGTAAGTGTAGCTACTGGAGAAAGGTCCTTTTCAAAACTAAAATTAATTAAAAATTTTCTTCGAAGCACAATGGGCCAAAACAGATTAGATAACTTGGCATTGGTTTCTATTGAACACGATCTAGCTGAAAATTTAGATATGCATGATGTGATTAAAAAGTTCGCAGAATTGAAAGCTCGCAAAGTGCAATTTATTTAATATATGAGTACTCATTTGGTTTTTGTTTTAAATATTTTAATGTTAATTATTAAATAAATATGTGAATTTATATGGGTGAAATATTATTCTAAACGGTAGTTTTTTTTAGAGGTGAAGAAGGGGCGGCTAATTTTTCATATGAACACGGGCGGCCAATGTGCTAGGCGCGGGCCTGACCAGGACCAATGGAAGTCGATAATATAAATCAAGTAAATCCCTTAAATCAGGGGGTAAATTTTATAAACCCCACACCATCAACCAGCTACCGATAGTAAAACTAACATTTAATGATAAATCTATTAATTGTTTAATAGATACTGGTTCAGTTACCAGTTTATTAAAATCAAATACTCTTAATTTTAAAGAAATAGAATTAGAAACTCCTATTATGTATAATTCTTTAGGAGGACCCAATTTTGTAAATAAAAAAATAATCACGCCAATTCCAAAGGAACTAGTAAAAACTGGTACATTAGAATGGAAAATTTTTCCTCTAAAGAGTGAAAAATATGACGCGATTATCGGAATGAATTTTTTAATTCCTTTTCAAGCTGAAGTTGATATACAAAATGAATATCTGAAGATATTTAATCAGCACAAAATCCCTTTCGAAATAATTGGATATCCCCGTGATCTTACCGAAGTAAATCACTTAGAACCAATTGTTTCACAAGAGGAAATTATCTCTAAAATAAACCAAAATAGTTTAAACAATGAAGAAAAAGAAAATTTAAAACATTTATTATCCAAAAATAAAGATTTATTTTATGAAGAAGGTGACAATTTGACTTTCATTCACGAAATAACTCACGAAATTAAATTAACAAATGAGAATCCTATATATTGTAAATTATACAGATATCCGCAAATACACGAAAAATAAATCGAAAAACAAATCAAGGATATGTTAAAACAAGGAATTATTAGGGAATCGAATTCACCCTATAATTCTCCCCTTTGGATTGTACCGAAGAAAATGGACAATTCAAATACAAAAAAATGGAGAATTGTCATTGATTATAGAAAGTTAAATGAAATTACTATAAATGATAAGTTTCCAATACCTAATATAGAAAATATATTAGATAAATTGGGTAGAGCCCAATATTTTACAACTTTGGATCTAGCGAAGGGATTTCATCAAATCCTAGTAAGCAAAAAAGACCAAAATAAAACCGGGTTTTCCACACCATTCGGACATTACGAATATGTTCGAATGCCTTTTGGATTGAAAAACGCCCCTGCCACCTTTCAAAGATTAATAAATTCAGTACTGTGTAGTCTATTTGATGATATATTAATATTTAGCACTTCTCTACAAGAACACATAATTAATGTAAATCAAATATTTGAAAATTTAAGAAAAGCAAATTTAAAAATCCAAATAGACAAATGTAACTTCTTTTGTAAAGAGACCGAGTATTTAGGTCATTTGTTAACGACAGAAGGTGTAAAACCAAATTCAAAGAAAATAGATGATATAGCACAATTAAAACTCCCAGTAACTCAAAAACAAATTAAATCATTCCTAGGTATCACAGGATACTATAGAAAATGTATCAAGGACTATGCCAGAATAGCGCAGCCTATGACGAAATATCTCAAAAAGAATAGTAAAGTAAATAAATTAGATCCATCTTATATTCATGCTTTTGAGCAACTAAAATTATTACTAACTACCCATCCAATTCTCAAATATCCCGATTTCAACAAACCATTCGTATTAAATACAGACGCCAGTCAATTTGCAATTGGTGCAGTTTTGCTTCAAGAAAACCATCCCATAGCATTCGCCAGCCGAACGCTAAATGATCATGAAATTAGAAATAACACTACGGAAAAAGAACTATTGGCAGTCATATGGTCAGTAAAATATTTTAGACCGTACATATATAGAAAAGAATTCGAACTTAAAACAGACCATCAAGCATTAAAATGGTTACACACTAAATATTTAGGCAAAGATTTAAACCCAAGACTCCAAAGATGGATACTATCTTTAGGAGAGTACAACATAAAAATAAATTATTTAAAAGGAAAGGAAAATAAAATAGCAGATTTTCTAAGTAGAATAAACAATGATAAACACGAAATAAATGAAATTAGTGAAAATTTTGGAATTAACGAAATGTTCGAAGCTAACGAAGAGAGAAACAATTTCCTACAAGACCCCCCTTCCCAACATGAAGTTAATAATGAAGAAATAGTAAATGAAAACCAAGACAACATATCCATTCAAGCGGCAATACATTCACAAGAAGAAAATTTAAACGACGAACTAACATTCTTAGACACTATAGTAAACCGATTTAGAACACAGATAATAATTACAGAAAATTTCACTAACGAACTTGAAAATGTATTAGGGAATCGTCGGATTAACATAAATCCAAATATAAATCACATAGAGTTAATTAATAAACTTAAAACATACATATCGTCAACAAAAGTAGCCATATATTCTGAAATATCTGATCACGATTTACATGTAATATTTCAAGTATTAATCAAAGAATTTCCAAATACCAAATTCATTAAATGCAGACATTTTGCACAAGACGTAGAAACAGAGGAAGACTTAATTAAGGCTGTTAGTGAATGTGTTAAAAATATTTTGTTAAAAATTTAGGTGAAAAAAAATTATTGAGGTGAAATATTTTAACAAAAAAAATCAAGTTGCCGAGTGAATTAGTTTAAATTTTGACAGCTTCTGAGATTTAACAAAATGAAGCGAATATCTAGGAAATATACGCCAATTTTATTACAAATTTTGTTAATTTATACCAAATATAACAATAATGATGCAGTAGTTCGGAGATATAGGAGAAAATTCAGAGAAGTACATATATATTATAATAATACGTTAATACTTTTTATTTGATAACACATATTTTTTATATTTTAGCCTTTGGAATACTGTAGACTGCGGTGTATATCTGATGATGTAACTGCAATTTTAAACGGCAATACAATTATAACGCAGAAACATCTACGTATAACTGCCGGCAGTTTTAAAAAATTTTTAGAACTAATGCCAGATAAACAACACGGCTGGATAAAGGAGTATGAACTAATTGTATTTTTATACTGGATGGCTGCAGGGTGTAGTTACCGAGTAGCTGGTGGTTTTGTTGGTATCAGTCCGTAAGTATATAAATCAATTTCGTTTTTATTAATATATAATATATAAACAAATATATTCCATTTTTATTTCAATATAGTTTCACTGTAAAATCGATCATCCAAGATTTTATCCATACAACACAAAAAACAGAAACATCCCGGTATCATAGCACTTTATGAAGATTTAAAGTTTAAAATCTACAGTAAAAATTTGAAAATTACAATAAATAAAATTACGAACAATTGTGACGTTTGTAATACAGGGAAATACGATAGGAACCCAATCAAACCAAAACTACAAAAGACAGAAATACCGACAAACAAAAATCAAATCGTTCATATAGATACGTATATTAATAAAAAACAACCTTTTCTTATTTTTATTGACAAATTTACAAAATTCGCAACGGCTTATCCGTTAGAAAACAGAAATTTTACAGACATTATTGAAAAATTTAAAATGTATATTAAGAAACCCAGAAAAATAATAGCTGATAATGAATTTAAGCATATCAATATAAAAGAATTTTTAGATAAAGAAGGTATAGAATTACATTTAACAAAACCTAACAGCCACACAGGTAATGCCGACGTAGAAAGACTTAACAATACACTGACAGAAAAATTAAGAGTTTTAAATATAGACCAACCCAGTCCTATAAGGTATCAAATGTTAGAAGCAATAAAAAGCTACAATAATCAGTATCACAATACCATTATATGCACCCCAATAAAAGCAGAAGAGGGCATTAATCAAGAAGAAATTTACAAGAATTTAGTTGATTCCCAAACAAAAAGGTTAACTATACACAACAAAAATAGAGAGGAATATACAGAAACTAGGGAACAAGGTTACATAAAAAATTATAAATCACTCAGACATAAAGACCAACCAAAATTCAGATTACTTAATTTAACTAATATACATCCTACAAATATTAAAAGACCGTTAAAATTCGCAGATAATAATGACAACATTGCTCTTAATACTAACAATGACGAAACTAACGAAAGCACAAATTCAAGTAGAGAAAATTGAAAGCAACACAGGATATACTATTCTTCGAGAAAGCGAGACATTTTTACCCAAATCTTACAATTATTCATTACACATAATCGACATAGTAGAAATAGAAACTCTAATATTAAACCTGAGGTCAACAGTGAGGGAAATGACAGTAGAGCTTACAAAACACTGTATTAAATCTACATTATTTAAAGACGTAGACAATTTACTTTATAAATTAATGACTTTAAAAGACGGACATCACTCAATACATAAACGAGGTTTAGTAAATTTCATAGGAACAATAAACAAGTGGATATCAGGAACAATGGACGATGAAGACAGACAATTAATTAATAAACATTTATACATAATTGATCAGAATAACGAAAATCTAGCTGTAAACATAAATGAACAAATTAAAATTAATAATAACTTTAACAACACTATAAACAAATTATATAATACAATGTTGGAAGATAGAAAAATTATTAAGGATTTTATTATAAACAGAGATAACCAAACTCTACTTAGATTAATGATATATGATATAAAATTAAAAATATATGAAATAGATAGAATTATAAGTGAATTACAAGATAATATAGTATTTAGTAATCTTAACATTATACATCCATCTTTGTTAACTCATGAAGAGATTGTAGAATACAAAATAGATGCTAGTAAAATAAAAAATTTAAAAGTAGGATATTCTAAAACTAATAATAATAAATTGATATTTTTAATCAAAATTCCCAGTTGCATGGAAAAAGCAAATACAAAATTAATTATACCCCTGTCAAATATTAATGATTGTAGTTCAATAAATTATGAGATCACTAAAACATTTGAAATTAACAATACCTATTATGAATACAATACAAATAAAGCATTTCATGAATTTAATAATTTAAAACACTGTATATTAACAAAAAATTGTCAAAATATTAAAAACTGTGATACAGAAATTTATAGCATCAATGATAATAGTATATTAATACAATTGGCTAATAAAGTAATTTTAACATCAAATTATGATGAAAGAACATTCGAATTGAATGGAAATTATTTTGTAAAATTTTTTAACTGTAGCATTAGCATAAATAACAAAACCTTTTATAATAATATAAAGGAAGTAAATAATGATTACATCATTCAAAATCTAGATTATAAGTCAGAGAATAACACATTTACATTTAAGGAAATAATTTTGGAAACCAATAAAAATATAAATGAAATAAAATTGTTGAAATTTCATAAAATATTAACATATTCAGGAATAAGCATAATATTAATTATAGTAATAGCATTAATAATAATATTGATTATCTATATAAAGTTTAAACAAAATAAAATAAATATTAAATTTACAAATAGAATTCAGGAGAACTCTACTCTTAACGAAGGGAGAGTTACATTCCGAGAAATGGAATCGCAACAAAATAAAGAATTCCAAGAAATTGAAATGCAACAAAGTAAAGATGCTCATAATACAATTTTATACTAACAACATAAAATATTATCATGACCTAAAATTATTATTATAAATTTAATGTATCATATTTTATGTAAATCAAATTATTGTTTTGTCTAACAAAATATTCATTTTTAATTAATAAGCAATAAGCATTATCAGTTATTGTTGCCAAACCCTGCAACTATTGTCATCTCAGTCAGTTATCTGTCTCTCTCTAGTTTAATTATCATGGATTATTGTTCTAGGATTCCAGAGAGAACAACATTGTATTAACGTAGCAAGTACAGAAATATGTAATAAAGTTTGATTATTAATAAAATATATTGTATGTTGTTAATCAAAGACACAACATATATGTGGCGACGAGGATAAAGAATTTTTTTTTTTTTTTTTCGTGAACAACATTTCAAAGTGCGAAATAAATAAATAAAAAAAAAAATAAAAAAAAAACGCATTTTTTTTTTGCTCAACGTGGCGGCAAAGAAAAAATCTATTGTGACACCAAAAAGAAACGAAAAAAGAATCAGCGATGGATCCAAAGTATTTGGAAGCATTAAACAAGATTTTGCAAAACCAGAGTGCTGCTATCAATCATTTGACACAGTTAATTGGTGATGAAAATACAGCAGCCAACATAACCTCAAATTCGGCATTCAACCTTTCATCACAAATCACAGAGTTTTGTTACGATGCTGATTCGCGTGTTTTCTTCGAGGCGTGGTACAGTAGATTCGCAGAATTATTCAAAGAAGATGCCAAGAATCTCGACGACTCAGCGAAAGTGAGACTTCTTCTCATGAAACTGCACACGTCGAACTATGAAAAATATTCGAATCTGATTCTGCCCAAGACACCAAAAGATTTTTCATTTGCCGAGACGGTTCAAAAACTTACAGAGCTGTTCGGGCCACAAAAATCTCTATTTCACCGACGATATGAGTGTCTACAGTTCGAAAAAAACGACGGTGAGGATTTTGTGTCATACGGGAGTAAAGTCAACAAGTTATGTGAAAGTTTCGAATTGTCCAATCTTTCAAGTGATCAGTTCAAAAGCTTGATATTCATCATTGGTCTTCGCTCGAGTCGCGATAAGGAAGTGCGTACACGGCTCCTATCAAAAATGAACACAAAAGACGAACAAATCAATGGTATCGACAAAATGATTGCAGAATGTCAGACTCTCATTAATCTCAGGTCTGATGTTAGGTTGGTTGAGAAACACCAGCAAGAGAAGTCACCAGCCGTCAATTTGGTCAAGCACACAGAAAAAGTGAAGAAAACGTACAACAAAACGCAGTACGCAGGAGACAACAAACTATCCAACAATAATCCAGCAAAAACTCCAAGAACACCTTGTTGGTCATGCGGAGGCATGCATTTTTCGGCAGACTGCTCATTCAAAAGTCACAAATGTCAAAATTGTAGGAGAACTGGACACAAGGAGGGTTACTGCGGGTGCTTTCCTGAAAAAGCACAACAAAAACAGATAAGTTCCAAAACAAAATACATTCCAAAAGATAATCCAAGTGTTAAAGAAATTTCAATTGTTAACAGTATGGGTGGATTTGCCAATAAGCGCAAATTTATCGCGGTACTCATTAACGGCGTCGAAATTAACCTTCAAATGGACAGTGGATCAGACATCACAATCATTTCCGAGTCGATGTGGGAACGCATCGGGAAGCCCCGTTTGTCAAAACCAAATTTCGGAGCACGGACCGCAGACAAAAGCAAACTCAAGATCACAGCACAATTTGAAGGCGACATCAGCTTCAAAAATGTCGTAAAATCAGGACTAATTTACGTCGCGTCAGACATCAACATCTTCGGGATTGATTTCATGGACAAATTCAATCTGTGGGACGTGCCACTTAGCGTGGTATGCAATCACATTACCGCCGAAGACGCACCAAGTTTAGATGTAAAATCATTGTTCCCTGACTTGTTTTCGGGTAAGCTGGGTCTCTGTACAAAGACGAAAGTCACATTACATCTAAAGCCTAATGTGAAACCAGTTTTTCGTGCAAAACGACCAGTGGCTTTTGCGGCACTGCCACTCATTGATGAGGAACTCACACGTCTTCAGAATTTGAGCATCATTACTCCAGTTGAATACTCTGATTGGGCCGCGCCGATAGTCGTTGTGAAGAAAAAAGAAGGAAACGTCAGGATATGTGCAGATTATTCAACCGGTCTAAACAACAGTTTGGAACCAAATCAATATCCATTACCAATTCCTCAAGAGATCTTCGCAAAAATCGCGAACGGAACAGTCTTCAGTCACATAGACCTCTCCGACGCGTTTCTTCAAGTGGAGATCGAAGAAGAATCTCGAAAGTTACTCACAATCACAACTCATCGAGGACTTTTTCGATTTAACCGCTTGCCCCCCGGCGTGAAGTCGGCACCGGGTGCATTTCAACAAATTATGGCAAATATGGTTGATGATTTGGAGGGAGTTGCTGCCTACATGGACGACATTATCGTCTCCGGCACAGACAAGTTGAATCACAATCAGAATCTGACACGCGCACTCAAGCGAATACAAGATTTCGGATTCAGCCTAAAACTCGAAAAATGCAAATTCGCAATGAGATCGATTCGCTACCTGGGTCACGTCATTGACAAGGATGGTCTGCGCCCAGATCCAGGTAAAGTGGAAGCAGTTACGAACATGCCACCACCGACAGATGTAGCAACCCTACGTTCATATTTGGGTGCTATAAATTATTACGGTAAATTCGTGAGAGAAATGCATCAACTGCGTCGGCCACTCGACATGCTGCTGGAACAAAATGTTTCATGGAATTGGACACCAGATTGTCAGAGGGCATTTGATAGTTTCAAAAACATTTTAAAGTCCGATCTGCTGCTTACTCATTTTGATCCAAGCCTTGAGATCATAGTAGCAGCTGACGCATCCAGCACTGGCATCGGAGGTTGTATTTATCATCGGTTTCCTGACAAATCCGTCAAAGCAGTTTACCACGTTTCAAAGACCTTGAACAAAGCCGAACAAAATTATAGTCAGATCGAAAAAGAAGCCTATGCTTTGGTTTTTGCTGTGACTAAATTTCACAAATTCGTATTTGGTCGAAAGTTCTTACTTCAAACGGATCACAAACCATTGTTGTCAATTTTCGGATCGAAGAAAGGTATCCCGGTATACACAGCGAATAGACTTCAGAGATAGGCACTCACACTACTCATGTACGATTTCAACATCGAGTACGTGTCCACAAACAGTTTCGGATACGCAGATGTTCTTTCACGACTGATCAACTCTCACGTCAAACCAGACGAAGAATTTGTGATAGCGTCAATTCAAGCGGACGATGATTTTCAATCAGTACAACACGAAATTTTTCATCATTTGCCCGTAACACACAACATGATACAGCAATCAACGGAAAAGTCAGCAGTTCTCCAAACAGTTATTCAACACGTCAACAATGGCTGGCCTGCTTCATTCAAGCAAATTCAAGATACTGAGGTGAAACAATTTTATCATCGTCGAGAAGCACTTTCAATAGCGAATGGTTGTCTCATGTACGGTGATCGCCTTGTTATCCCAGAAAATTTTCAGCGACGTATTCTTCAACAACTTCACAAAGGACATCAGGGAATGCAGCGGATGAAGTCGATCTCTCGAAGCTATGTATACTGGCATGGTCTTGATCAGCAGATCGAAGAGATGGTTCGCGCCTGTAATCAATGCGCGAGTGCAGCTAAATCCCTACCGAAAACCTTTCTCGAATCATGGGAAGTGCCTGATGGTCCTTGGCAGCGAATTCACATGGACTACGCCGGACCCATTAACGGGTATTTCTTCCTCGTAATAATCGATGCATATTCAAAGTGGCCGGAAGTTTTTCTGTCGCAAACAACAACTTCAACAAAAACTATAAAAATGTTGGAGGAAACATTTTCTCGTTTTGGTATTCCAAAAACCATCGTGTCGGACAACGGGACTCAGTTTGTTTCACGACAATTTAAAGAGTTTTGTGAGTCAAATGGCATTGGACACATGCGTACCGCACCATTCCACCCACAATCAAATGGACAGGCGGAACGTTTCGTCGATACACTCAAGAGATCGCTAAAAAAAAATCAAAGGGAAGGAGGTATCGAGGAAGCTCTACAAATATTCTTGGTTACATATCGCTCAACGTTGAATCCTAACACACCATTACAAAAATCACCAGCCGAGATCATGCTCGGACGGCCAATGCGAACAACGTTCGATCTGTTAAAACCATCTGAACATCCAAGGATTAATCACGATGATCGTAAGCAGAAACAAAATGAACAATTCAACAAGCAACATAGCGGTAAGAATCGACAGTTCAATGTTGATGACTCAGTCGATGTCAAAGTGTACTACAACAACAAGTATCGCTGGCAATCCGCAATTATCAAGGAACGATTGGGAAACGTGATGTATCGCGTCCAGTTAAAAAACTCTAACAGAATTGTTCGTTCACACGCAAATCAAATGCGATATCGACCGGTTCAAAAACCGTCAGCCTCATCTGAGTCAGGATATGAATTACCACTTGACACGCTTCTAGCTGAGTTTCCAGCGGATACAGTTCCAGATTTTCAGAGTGAACATTTACATGAAGGCGCGGTTGACGTGCAACAAGACAATGAGCAACATTCAGCTACTCCAGTTCGCCGACCATTCAGAGAACGAAGAATTCCTCGACGACTGGAAGGATTTGAATTAAATTAGAGGGAGATGTTGGCAAACCCTGCAACTATTGTCATCTCAGTCAGTTATCTGTCTCTCTCTAGTTTAATTATCATGGATTATTGTTCTAGGATTCCAGAGAGAACAACATTGTATTAACGTAGCAAGTACAGAAATATGTAATAAAGTGTGATTTATTAATAAAATATATTGTATGTTGTTAATCAAAGACACAACAGTTATAAAATAACATGTTGAACCATGTTTATAAAATATATTATAAAGAAAAATCATGTAACTAAAAAACTTAAGAAAGGATTCAATAAACTGACTCCAAAGAGCACAGTAGCAAAATATTGATTCCCGGCTCTAAAGAGACCGGCTTTTTAAAAAATAAATAAAGTTTAATTAATTGTAATAAATATAAAGAAAATAAAAGTGAAACAAAAGTGAAATAAATGTTTTTTTTATATTTTCTATTAATTGAACAACATAAATCACGCGACCAAATAAAATTGAACAGCGTAGGAAATTTGAACAACGTTATTGGAAAACCGGCGAGTCATTTTACTAATTACCAGGATAAAATCATCATGGCGAATGAGATCGGAATATCTGTTGGCGAAATTGTTGACTATTTGATTGATGGAATGGCAAATCCTCGCTTACAAAGCCAAGCAAGGATGCAATTATTTCAGTCACCGGAACATTTATTGAATGCATTTCAAAATATCACGGATAAGGAAAGAGGCTTGAATCTGTGGCGGCACCACTGACGTCCGACACCAAATTCTAAATAGTGGATTCACGATTAAATTGTCAGGTAGTCTGGTAGTAGATGTTAATAGGGTCCAATGATTCCAAAAACAAAGCGCCAACGTAACCGAAAAATAAAAGAGATTTAGACACATTGACACACACCATTTTGTTTGGTAAGCATCACACGCTGTGCGCTCACAACCAAAAGATCAAGAAATAAATTCCATTTTTGTTTAAGTAATCATCGAATCTTTTCAATAAACACGATTCGAATTAAAGTATTAATTGTAGTATTTAATCATATTTAGAAATACATATATTTGTGATTGTAATTGAATTTGTAACACCCTGTAATTTTATTTTGTTGAACTTAAAAGGGAACACCTTGTAATTTTGTTTTAACAACCTAAAAAAAGAGGTTTGTCCTTTTCTATCATTATTTTTGTATCTGAGTATCTCATTCTTTCTAAAAACAAAAGAAATGATATAACGGGAAAATTTTATGTAAAAGAGAAAAAAAAACAAAAAAATGAATTATAAAGAGTTGTATTTTTTTAGAAATCAATGAATCCACTCCTATGGATGATTCTTAATTTTTTTTTTTTTTTTTAGTAAACAGGGTAAAACGTTAACTATTTTCTTTTCTTGGCTTAAACCCCACATAACCCAATACAAATTTAAATAAATAATCGTAAATACAAAGTGAGTTTAGTGTAATTATATTTATGTGAGAAAAACATGTGACTCGTCGTTACCGGGATTAAAGTGGTGGAGTCGCATGCAAATTACACCTCTCACAAGCCTCCTCCAAAAATTATGAGTACAAATAACAGAACAAAGGATGGGTCCATTCGATGTTATAATTGGGGTGAGTTTGGTCATTTTTCAAAACATTGCACTAAAGCAAAACGATTGTTCGGATCTTGTGTGGTATGTGGTCAAATGGGGCATAAGGCAAATGAGTGTATTTGGTTGCAACAGCGAAATTTATTGCGATATTTTCACCAGTTCTCCAAGGCCGTACGTCACGGAAAAATTCCGAAGATTAATTTTTGATAGTGTGCGTAATTTGGCACACTCAAGTATTCGAACAACAGCAAAAATGTTGACCAAAAAGTTCATTTGGCGAGAGATTAGCAAAGACGTTCGAAATATGGCCAAAATATACAGAGCATGCCAAAAATCAAAAACATCAAGACATGTTAAGTCTCCAATAGGTGAATATAAAATCGCAAGTCGGCGGCTTGATGAGATCCATTTGGATATCATCGGCCCACTTACACCATCGGAGGGAAAACAGTTTTGCGCGACGCTGATAGACCGCTTTACACGTTGACCGGAAGTAATTCCTTTAGCAGATAAAAAGACTGACACCGTGGCAAATGCCATATTCAAACACTGGAGTTGTCGGTTCGAAGTACCATCCAGTATCACAGCAGACCAGGGCTCACAGTTTGAGTAAGCTCTATTCACAGAGTTATCGACGATCCTAGGTTTTAAATATAAACGGACTACCGCATACAACCCAGCATGTAATGGCATTATTGAAAGGTGGCATCGCGTTTTAAAAGCCGCTTTAATGTGTCATAACAACACACAATGGACTAAAATTTTACAAATAGTAACAATAGAGGGGTTACAGTGCATTTTTTAATTCATGTTCATATTCGGTATTCAGTGCATTTTTTAATTCATGTTCATCCCCACGATATAAAATATAATATTCCACAATTGTATTAGTGAAATCCATGTAGCAGCAGATATACAGAGATATATATAAAAAATTTGTGGTTACATTAATTGGTGAATCGTTCTGCGAGCGCGACGATATAATACCATATCCATGATTTCTAGCCCCCATACATCGAAGAACTGAAACCAAAGATTGTAAAAGGTGTGCCTGAAGAACTAAGGGTGTGACGGCAACACTACCGTCGATGCAAGAAAAATTGGCATCACCTGTTTCGGTATTCTAAAACCACGTTATTCGAAAATGGACGCTTTCAGGTCCGCGAACTGTTGGCAACATTTGAGTCAAATAAACATGTTGGGTTGTGATAACTACCGAAACATCAAAAATGAAATGCCGACACCCTTCTATGCACGATCCCGAGTTTATTTTGTGAATGTAAATTGAATGAACACTGACACCACAATTTTTTCAGCAAAAAAATTCTCATATGATGTATAGGGAGTTCTCACACAAAGTATATTTTTGTTTATTTATTTTTATTTTTTTCGTTTCACACAAACATCTTTGTTATTTTTTGTGCGTAGTTTATTCTGTTTTACTGTGCAAAGTGGTGTTTTATAAATTTTAATTATAACTGTGGCAGCACCATCGTGGAATTACCAAGACACCAATATCGAAACGTACAATGGGTAACACCAATATAGGAAGGTACAACAGGTAACACAAAAAACGATTGACATATAGTTTTTCTTATGTGCGTTCGCGATTAACACGTTTAAATATATCGACGAACAAAAAAGATATTTTAATTCTTAACGAGGGTTGAACTACGAGTCTTGCATCATTAGGCGTATTCGGTTGGACTGAATTGTACAACTCTTCACTTCAGCTAATTGAGTTACACCGCATACCCAATGCAAAATTTTTTTCTTACGACTTATGACTTATGACTTTTTACTTATGAAGAGCATACCCAATGAATAAGAAAAAATTAAAGCAAAACTAACTTCATTGGACAAAATAATTTTTTGTTTATTTGTCAAAATGTGAAAACGTCAAAATTAAATGTTTGTGTTATTTTTTAAATTATTAATATTTAATACAAAATAACTTTTATTTTTACATATTTTTATTTGTACCTAATACATATATAATAGTGTCTGAATATATTGTTTTGTTTGGTCTTTTGGATGACGCATCCAAAGATTATAAAAAGTGCAGATGTTGTTTTATTACCCCTTTAACGTTTGCTCTTTTTTAATTTTGTGTTCAGGTAGTTCATGTAAAAGGGGTGTTTACATGAACTACCTGAACACAAAATTAAAAAACGGCAAACTTTAAAGGGTAATAAAACAACATCTGCACTTTTTATAATCTTTGGATGCGTCATCCAAAAGACCAAAGATGTATTTACTTATTACCTAACATATGGTGCATATAAATAAACTATAGCAAGTTAAAATATTTGTTCATTCGTCAAGTGATTCTTAAACGATCAGTGTGTGTCTATTAAAATTAATAAATTAAATTGGGTATAGTGTAAACAATGAGTTCAAGTGACCGAAATCTTGATTTGGCGCTTATGTCAATATTGACAGTGGCATATATCAAGCTGAGAAAGCCTGAAAGGCGATATTGGGTTCATCCACTATGGCAACAGAGGCCTCAATATGGGTCTTATAATACTCTAATCAAAGAGCTGTATAAGTATCCGGAAAAATTTAAAAATTATTCGCGAATAACAATAGAAGAATATGAGGAGCTGTTATCATTAGTGTCGCCTCTTCTAAAAAAAAACAGCATACGAAAAAGCATTTCACCAGGTCTCAGATTAATGTTAACTTTGAGGTACAATAATAAATAATTCTAATATTTCTTGCATTGTAGCTAATTTATTGCAGATACCTCGCATCTGGAAACTCGATGATAAGCATGTCATACGAGTATCGAGTAGGAACCATTACAGTGTCAAAAATTATATTTGAGGTTTGCGGAGCTATTTGGACGGCCCTTAAAAATAAATATCTAAAGCCACCAACTGAGTCGGAGTGGCATACAGTTGCGCAAGATTTTTATAATTTATGGAACTTTCCAAATTGTTTGGGGTGTATTGATGGTAAACATATTATCATTCAATGCCCTAATAAGTCAGGAACACTGTTCTATAATTATAAAAAGTCGTTTAGTGTGGTTTTAATGGCAGTCTGTGACGCAAACCTGAAATTCCTATTTGTTGACATTGGAGCATATGGATCAAACCACGACGGTGGAATATTTAAACAATCCGCTTTTGGGAAAAGATTTTTCAAAAATAAATTAAATTTTCCTGCAGTAGTTTAGTCCATAGTTTTATGCAGTCTTCTGAAGGCAATTCAATCATTTTGCTTATATCCTGCCAGGCATTTTCTGCTGCCAATTTGTTGCGATATAATTTGCATTTTTTGTCGTACAAATAGACGTAGCCCCTTACCGCGTCGATCAGTTTGTCTTCCATTTTTAAAAATGTATTAAATTAATTTAATTTAAAATAAAACATAAATCACTACACACAGCTAAACAAATTTTTTGAACGAATTTTTTGAAAATAAAACAACAACAACAACTATTTTACAAACGCGGTTTACTTCATTGCATTTCTCATAAGCAAAAAGTTAAAAGTTAGATAACTTTTTTCATAAGTTTTTCACCAACATAACGAGCTCAAATTTTTTTTTTCGCAAAATTTTTTTTCATACTGTTCTGTAAGTCATAAGTCATAAGTTTTCTATTGGGTATGCGGTGTTACTCTTCACTTAATTGAGCTACTGAAGAGAAGAGACTGTTCGATTGGTATTCTTCACTTCAGATAAATGTCAAAAAATGAATCATTTTTAAATTGGCTTGTGTTAAAGAAGTGTCACACAATTTTGAACCGAATAAAATATTTTAAATATGTACATACTCGCATAATGGAAAATTCTGCTGAAAAAAGAAGATTATTAAGTGAAGTTTTAATGGTAATTTGTAAATTGTATATTATTATATTTTGTTCCTATTATAATAGAATTTGTCTAATTCAGGTTCTACAAGATACCAGTTACTGGAAACTTACGGGAGCTTCATCGTCCAGCTCTAGTGATAGTAAAGAAGAAATTACACCACTTCACAGGGTGATAGATTATTATGAAAAAACCGTACAGGCATATACTGATGACGAATTTAAATCAAATATTCGTTTAGAAAAATCTTCGTTTAATAATCGAATGGGTAAGACTTGTTTGTTAAGGCATTCCATAGAAACGTAACTTTGTATGTTTTTATTTTCTATATAGAGTTTGTAACGATTGTATCGTTATCGTGATCCGGACGAAACAAAAAAAAAAAAAAAAAAAAAAAAATTAAATTTAAAAAAATAAGTTAAGAAACAAACACAAAAATACAATTTGGTAACGCACCTTAATAGGCTTTTTTTTTATATAGTAGTAGTAATCGTGAATCATAGATGGTTAGACGTTATTTCACAGATTGACGACAAAAAAAATTGTGATAGATGGACGCGGTAATTGTGACAGATAGGAAAAGAGAAAAAAAAATAACAAGAATAAAAGTTAGGAACCTGGATTTTGGGAGAAAATCGGGTCTTTTTGGTGTGAAATTTCAAGGCGAGCGGTTCGACAACAACAATAAAAATTGAAAAGCGATTGGGATAACGAGACCAAACAACGAAAAAGAAATAAAATTGGAATTGGAAAAAACCACCACGTCAACCGAAAATTGTTGCCCCTTTTGAGTGGATTTGTTTTTTTTGTGGCTGTTAAGAACGAATCAACATCATAATTAAACTGATTTCGTTTAAACATAATAAGTCATTACGGTTATAGTGGTGTATTTATAATACAAAAGAATATATTTACGATTTGTTGGATTTTGTTGGCAAGAGGAAATAACCGAACAAAAAAAAAAAAAATCCAGTCTATCATCGGGATACTCACAGCGATTAAAAACATCAAATTCGAAAGTGTCGAATAACGGGACCGAACGTGAGGCAACTTTTCCATACGCAGTGGTATAGATTGTCGGGCGCTGGCGAGTATCAGGGGACCTTCCAGAGAGCGTGGATTGCAACGAGTTAGGCAGAACGAATAACGGGATAGCGGCAACATTTATATTTTTTTTGTAATATTATCATTTTTTTTGAGGTTGTATGACCATTTGTTTATTTGGGTATCGAATTTCGGTAAATTAGATTTGTTAATCTGTAGAGTGGGTGTATTTCTTTTTGCAGTTTCATTTCGGGAATTATATTTATTTTTAGGTTACGTCGGTCAGGTGGATGTACGGAGAGCTCTGCGGACTACCACGCGGGACCAGTCAACAAACCGCAAGCAAGGATTATCTGTAGTGAAAAGGAATTTACCCGTTTTAAATTGTTAAATTCAATAATGTATTTTATATAAAAATGGTTATACAAACGAAATGAAAATGTGGTAAATTTTTTTTTTTTTGGAGGTGATGATGTGAGATGTGTGTGTGTGTGGTAAGTGTGTAGAGCAGCTATCTAGACCGTGACAGGACACCACCAAAACCCCACGCCAGACTGCGCAATAGCCGGAGCAAAAGCTGCGGGTGGTGACGTCATGGTAATTCTGATAACGGGGGTTGACCGTTCGGTCGACTGTCGTGACAAGTTTTTGCTGCCAATATTAATTCAAATTGTGTTGTACCAATTTACCACACTGGAGGAAGACAGGCGATTCCCGCTGAAAAAAAAATCCTAATGACTATTTATTATTTGTCTAATCAGAATAGTTTTAGGCAGATTGCAAATTTATTTAATGTGTCCGATAGTACAGCTCATACAATTATAAGTAATATTATCGATTTATTATATACTCATTCGCCGAAATTTATTAAATGGCTAACAGAAGAGCAAGCCAATGTCAATGAGCATGTTTTTTTAAATAAAGGTGGCTTACGGAACGTTTTGGGGTGCATTGATGGATCCCACATTACGATACCTAAGGTCGGAAAGGATAATGACTATATTAATAGAAAATGATATTCCAGTATACTACTGCAAGGCGTTGTAAATTACAATATGGAATTTATTGATGTTTACTGTGGCGAGCCGGGGTCAATGTATGACTCAAGATTATTGAGAAAGTCTGGCTTATACCAGGCTGTTCGAGAAAATACTTCCTGTATGTACGGATATTTTCTGGTCGGTGACTCGGCATATATGTGCCAGGATTGGCTAGTACCGCCTTTCAAAGACAATGGCGCTTTAACATCAGAACAACTTCGGTTTAATTATATCCATTCATCACTAAGAGTAAAAGTGGAAAACGCGTTTGGCATGCTAAAGGGAAAGTTTTGCAGATTACGAGAATTTCAGAATATAAGCCGATCATTTATAATACAGGCCACAGTGAGCGCAATTGTCTTCCATAATATATGTATGGCGACACACGACGAAATCGAGTTTCCAAACGAGAACGAAAATCAGGCGCATCATATTGAAACTGCTCAAGATACCTCTACAGCAACAAATAGAAGGCTGCAAGCTTTTTTTCAACTTTTCCCAAACAGTAATTAACTCGATTAATACTATTTAAAATGAATGTTTATTGATCCAAATACATAAAATTTTTAAATAAAACTTGGTTTCAAATATATTTCAATAAAATTTTAAAAACTAGAAACCACCTTAAAACTAGTTAACACTAAACTAGTTAATACTTAAAATTATATTTTATTAACAAACTCCTTCATAATTTCAACTTTTTGTCTTTCAATACTAATAATTTCCTCCGCCCTCTTCTCCTTCTTTTCCAGACGTTCGATTTTCAATTTATAATATTGATCTTTCGCACTTAGTCGCTTTCTTTTTGTGGTTTTTTTAGGGGTGGGTTCCGAATTTTCCGCTAAATTTAAATCAGGAATCGTTTCGACTGAAGGTGTGGAGAGACCAATGGACACACTTTTCCCACTGTCAGCGTTACTGTCCTTTGGCCCACGTTCCGATTTATGTTTATTATCTTTTACCGCTTTGTACGTGCGTTGCAAATTTTTCCATTTATTTGAGCACTCCGTAGTTCCGCTGTTTCACATTATTGAAAGTTTCCTTAAATTCATCGTATGTCGCAATGAGCTGTAATGTTTCATTTTTGGTCCAAGTGGAAGATTTTGCTGTAAAAATTATCTGTCTATGATCCGGAATAATCTAATATGCATTTCATATCTAAATATATATAAGATAAATAAAAGCAAATTTACCTGGGACATCTGCGTTTGATAGATCGGTTTCTCCTCCGACATACTCAATTAAATTATCATAATCATCAAAATTACTATTATTATTATCCATTTTAGAAAAAATATTATAGATTTATTATTAATAATTATTTTTTGAGTTCGGAAATTCATAACCAAGAAAAGTCGCACAAATCACAACACGAAAATAAAAACAAACGAAAACAAAGAAATTCAAAAAAGAAAAACAAATAACTCATCTGAAGTAACAGACGAGCAAAATATCTCTTCAGTTAATTCAGTTGCTCAATTTTTAACTGAAGTGAAGAGTTGTCAATCGAACAGTATCTTCACTTCTGTTACTTCAGATACAGCTACTACTTCAGTTAATTCACACCAATCGAATACGCTTATTATCACCTATCATCATCATTGTTAAATTGTTACAAATAAAACATTATACTGTGAATAATTGCGTTTTTCATTTTTAGTGAAATATAACTACACGTACACACTACCGCACGATTATCGCCATTTTATCAACTTCGCCATGGTTGATTTCGCTACACTTCGCGAGTTACGTAATACGACTCCACCATTATTCCCGATTCTGCAGAAACCAACAACCACAAAGCAAGCAACATAAAATACAACATTATGTTTTCATAATGTACAAATACAGCATACCAAATATTGCTGATTGTACAAAACTTAACATAAAAACATTATGCGATCGGTTTTCAACCCATCGCAATATTTAATAGCATATAGTTTTATATCCATTTCTGGACCTAGTACCGCGACAGGAAACACTTTCCATTGTTTTACACAGCGATGGCAGTTTACAAGTAAACAGCGGTTGTTTACATTTTTATCGTAAACAAGTGGAAACAACTTATTTTTGGTAAACAACTGGAAACAATTGTTAACAACTGGAAACATCGTAAACAATTGAACATAAAAGATAAAAATAAAATAGGGTTGTCTCACGACAAGAAAGAGAAAATTAAACGTTTCATTGTTTATGTACATTTTTGCTTCTTTGTTTCATTAGAAGGTGAAAACCACATTTAAAAAAAATGCGTTTGTGGTTATCTCTTTTCTCAAATAACGATTGAAAAAGGACAATGGAATTTTTAACGGATTCTAAAAATAATTTTTTTTTTTAACATAAGAATAACAACGTATGCCTTATGGTTGTGCTCGTGATCCTACATCCTAATCGAATTAATTAAAATTTAGTAAAGTGTTTACTTTATTATTATTTGTGATTGTGAAAAGTGCCTTACAAAAAAAAGCTTTGAAAATATTGGCTAGTTATTGAAAAATGTTATTGTTAAATAATGACAGGAAGACCACGGGGGGAAATTTATAGTACATTTGGATACCAATTGCTGAGGGACAAAAGAAAATATACGGCATTGTGCTTAACTTGCAATGCAGTACTAAAAAATATTGCCTTCCAGAGGTTGAAATCACACAGGTATGTTATTGTTAAGTGTCTAATGTTTTACGCAATTTGAAATTAATGCAGTTATTTTCATACTCAGAAATAAATGTTCCCCGTCAAAACAGAAAATGACAAGTGCAGGCCAATCAAGTAGTACTCAAAATTTAAATATCAGCGTCTCTGACGTGGCGCACGAAAAGGCCGTATTTGAAATTGATGAATTTGAAGAATCGAACAATAACGCTTGCCATACCTCATTTTCCAACTGCTCATCTGTACAAATAGACCAGTTGGATAATACTGTCCTGGATACATCATCGAATCAAAATCAGCTTAACATTGGCACTATTATACAAGTAAATTATTCATTGTGTTACTGCTTAGTTTATCCGTTTTTTGTTAACATTATGGTTAATTTCTAGATAGACGATTTTTTATTACCAAGAAGCACACCAAATTTGGTGACATCGACACCAATCGATCCTAGTGCCAATCGATCGTTCGTACTTCAATCCCCGATAAATTCGTCTGCGCCAGCATCTACTTCAACACTAAAAAACAGCACACATATATTCTCGTTTGCTGGTAAATCTCAAAAAAACTCAAAGGCGAATAAAATTTCAAATTATATTGATACCGTCACTCAAGATGAAGAAACAAATTTCAACAATGCGTTAGGTGAATTTTTTTTTGGTTGTAACATTCCTTTTGCGGTCGTAGAATCGGATCACTTTAAAAAATGTATCCGCCTTATAAGACCAGCATACTCTGACAAACTACCGTCGAGAAAAGTACTTTCTACAAAAATTTTAGATCGTGTTCATCAAAAATGTATTAAGACAATATCGAAGAGCATAGGACCGGAATCTGTGTTGTTAATCGACGGGTGGAAAAATGTGTCGAACAACACTAAAACCGTAGGTAGTATTCTACATACAGCAAATGGAGAGCGAGCGTTTTTAAATGCTTGGGACATGACCGGAACTCCCGAGACAGGTGAGGCGTTGGCCAATATAGTGGCCAAATCAGAGCAAATTGCTACAGAACGTTTTCAGACTACACTCGTAGCCGTTGTTTCTGACAATGCTTCTGCGATGGTGAATATGGGTCGACGAACGGAACTATGGCATTCAACTTGTAATAGCCATACAGGTAATCTTCTAGCAAAAGACATTATCAAACCTTCCGATCAGCTGTTATTATCCGCGAATCAAATTACTAAAACGTTTAAGCATCCAGATTTGGAACTACTTATTCGGCAAAAAGGGGGTAGAAAATTACGAACAATTTGCGATGTTCGCTGGTGTTCCTATCGAGACAACCTGGTTTCTCTGCTCGACAATTTACAATATATGAAAGAGATTGCGGCGGATCACGAAAATGGGAAAAAAGTAAAGCAAGATGTTAAACTGTTACTTTTCGATGACGAACTAAGGGAAAACATACAAAAAGCCATAGGCGTTTTCAACGGGGTATGTCAACTTATTGATAAATGTCAAAATCGAAAATTTTCCTTGGCTGAAGCAGTCCATCTATGGATCCTATTACAACGCAATCCAATGTATGCAGACTTTCGTGAAGAGTTATCAAAACGGAAAAAAATGGCACTTAACACATACGCACTTTCTGCCTATTTCCTTCATCCTGCGTTCGAGGATAACCTGTTAAAGGATGATGAGAGAACTACAGCAGTTGAATTTATCATTGGCAGTTTATCTGTAGAAGGAATTTCAGACCTGGATCAGTTTAAAACCAAAAATGGATTTTTTAGCATGCTTTTCGAAAAAAAAATGCAGGATGCGATGGTTTTCTGGAACATGGCAGAATATAAATATCCTAATTTGTCAAAATTAGCAAAAAAGCTGTTACAAATCCCCGCATCATCTAGTGAGATTGAACGAATATTTTCGTCATAGTCATTTGTCCATTCTCCAAATAGAAATCGGCTAGGATTTGAAAAATCAAAGAAGCTTCTCGAAAATTATTACAGCCTTAAAATTTCTGACTCACTCAGCACAGATGAATTTTAACTGAATTTAATTCAGTAACATCCAATAGGTAATTTAATTTGTTTTGGATTTAATTAAATATACCTAAATATTTTATTATTTTATTTATACATTCTTTTTATTTTTGATAATTATATTTTATAATTTTGAAATAAATGAAATGCCAAAAATAAATACATGTGATATGTACCGAGCCGAGATACCAAAAACGAAGAAGTGGTTTATTTTTTATTACTGTTATTTTTTCGCAATATTCACTGGTTTTCTAAGTAATTTTCTTGTATAATATAATTCTTATTTTATGATGTTTACAATATTTACAATGTTTACAATGTTTACATAAAAATTCAGGTTATTTACATAAAGTTGTTTACTAAGTAAACAATAAAGGAAACAACAGTTTGTAAACAATCGGCACAACGCTGTACATCGACTTAAAACAAAAAGACAACAATAAAGAAGTATACAACATCAAGAAACTTGCGTACTGTATAGTTAAAATTGAGCCACCTAACAAGACAAGGGACATTCCACAATGTACGAATTGTCAACAACTTGGACATACCAAGAGTTTTTGCTATCGTCAAACCAAATGCGTTAAATGTGCTGGAGATCATCACACGACAAAATGCAAAAAACAACCAGATATCGCGCCTTTATGTGCTCTTGACAAGTCTAAACTCAGAGCACAAAATATTTCTAATTGACACATTGTTTTTACATAAATATTGCCGCCCGCTGTCGTTTCAAGTTAAACTTGAAATGAAATGACGAGACAGAGAATGCATTACATTCGATTTATATTTTAGTTGTTTCTACCGCAGTAGGAAAGTAAATGTACATATGTTTGTGTGTCATATAAAAAATATGTATCGTTTACATATCGAAATCGCATCGTTCTTTACGAATCGTTTTTTTTGTTTAGAGGGAATATATTGGTTGCTAAACAAAATACTTACAACATCAGATTATGACAGCATTATAATATGTATCATATATATTCCACGTAAATGTATAGTCATGGCAATTAGGAAATACCGAAGAAAAACTAAGCAAACTTCTCAATCAAACAAACTTACAAGAGTGTCTATATCAAGAAATGAAATGAATGCATTTAAGGTTAATTTTTTTGACAATTTACAATAGTAAGCGTATTTTGTTGACCAAAATTTAATTCGAATTATTTTGGGTTAATTTTTTTCCAAGAAAATAGCCAATTTGATTTAATTGACAAAAGCCAACCTTTCGAAATAAAATATAAATTTACTATGTATTATGGCGCTGGTGGCAGGTATCATAACCAAGAATTAGGATTATGTTTAATTAAACCCAATTTTTTTTTGGGTTAATGTTATTCTTGCGGGGATTTATTATATGCAATTGTTGTTGTAAATTTGTCAAGGAAATACGCTAAGTATTGAATTCCATTTTGGTATTCTTTAAATTCCTACTAAGCTGAAAGTATTGTAAATCATCGCCGGCGTTGCAAATATTTTGTGACGCTTGACCGTCAGATTGCTTGTCATAATAAAATAAATCGAACAAAAATAATTCATATTTTAACTACATATATTTAAAATAATATAATATGGTAAATACATTGCTTTTTTAATGGATATTGGGTTGTATTGGGTAGAGTACACTAATTAAGATTAAGCAATGAAATTCGGTTTGTTACAAACATTTTGTTTCTGGACCCACTAATGGCGTGAAAATTATATTTAAAACTTGAATAAAATCTTTTTTTCAATAAATGTAAAGAATTTATAAACTAATACAATTCATATGTAGATATTTAATACTATTATTTTCCTTTTCTGTTGAAATTTTGTCAAAATAAGAAATATAAACTTGAAAATACTACGTATAACGAGTGCTCGACTAAAAGTTGGTTTCTGTTACTAAATATAGTACGCCATAATTAACAATAGATTATTTCCTAGTTAGAACCGACGCACATCTTACAACTCACATGCTATACGCGCTCAGTTTTAAGCAAACTCAAGCTCGCTTCATGGATTTTACACCAAAATCGTAAATTTATATAAAATACAAATTGAACATAACTTTTTTCAGCCCATTTTCATTTAAACAGTATTCAAATATTTCGTAGTTTCGTACTACATATACATACATACTTATGTTTACGAATGACATTCAGAAAACGCATTTTATAGGTGTACTATTTATTGCGTAAACAAATTAAATTTACAAAAAATGATTTAATGGTATTTTAATTTTAAATAAATACAATGGAATAAATTACAATAAAACAACATAAAAATTACAAATTTTACAATCTTAATTACTATAAATCGTCTGATTATGTATGTATGATAATTTCGTTAACAGGGTTTGCGTTCAACGCAATCTACCTAAGTATATCAGAATAATATTAGTTTTTCAATTTGTGTACATGTACCACTTTTGTTTGTTAGATTGTAGTGGTTGAAAATGAAATTCTTTCTTATTCATCTCATGGGTAATAACAATATTCTTCTCTTGTTTTATGTCTACGTTTCATTATATATATTTCGTATTAAATTAAGCGAGGCCTTGCTTACTTTGTGCATGTGTGTAACATTGTTTTACAGAAAGGATTTGCGTTCACGCGCACGGCTTACTTTAATTTAGTTTTTAGTCATTTTTTGATTTTACTAGAAGCTGTTTTTGTGACTGCACAGTAAAAAAAATATAATAATTAAATATAAATATTTTTCTGTTAAAATTAATTAGTTTTTTCTATAATTAAAAACTGCAAACAGGTGAAAATTTAATTATTGTAATTAAAATTTGTGGTTTATTGCCTACAAAATAAATTTATATAAAATTTGGTTGTAATGTTCATTGCCATACCACGTGAAAAATGGCGACCATATTGGACTATTTGTTTTTGCAACAATAATTTGAAATTAGTAACTGATGCTATTATTTTGTGATTGTGATGATATAGATTGTGTTTTGTAGTAATATGAATATTAGCAAGTAAAGTAAATGGCAAAGATAATCTTTCTTAAAGGAAACGTTACATTAATTTTAGTTATTCAATTTGTGTTTTACGCGTGGTACTTTTGTTTGTTAGATTGTAGTGGTTTGAAAATGAAATTCTTTCTTATTCATCTCTCATGGGCAATACAAATATCCTTCTCTCGTTCTACGGCTAGGTTTTATTATATTTCGTATTCAATTAAGCGAGGCCTTGCTTGCGTTTTTGATTTTAATCGAAGCTGATTTTGTAATTTCACAGTAAAAAAAAATAATTAAACATAAATATTTTTGGCGTTAAAATTAATTAATTTTTGCTATAAGTAATGACTGTAGTGTAAACAGATCAAAATTTAATTATTTTAATTAAAATTTGAGGTTTCTTGTCTACAAAATAGTTATTTATAGAATTCTGTAATATTAATTTTCATAACGCAAGCAAAATGGCGACCATATTGGAATATTTTTTGTTGCAGCGCATGATTTGGAATGGATAATTGATGTTATCAGTTTGTGATTGTGATTGATATAGATTATTTTGTGAAGTAAAATTAATATCTACATAGCTAGTAAAATAAACAGGAAACATGATTTTCTTAAAGGAAACGTTATCTTAATTTTAGTTTTCCAATTTGTGATTTTGCTCGATTGTATTGGTTGAAAATGATGAATTTCTTTCTTATTCATCACTCATGCGCAATGATTATATTCTTCTTTCTTTTTATGTCGACGTTTCATTATATTTCATATTAAATTAAGCGGTTGAAGCTTATTTTGCACATGTGTGTGTAAATGGTGTAACAGAAAGGATACGCGTGCACGCGTAGCTTACTTTAATTTAGTTGTTTTTGATTTTAATAGAAGCTGATTTTGTAATTACACACACTGAAAGAAATGATTGCTCATATTGATTACAATAGGTATGAAATTGAGCAAAAAAGCTGCTTAAATATGCGCTAAGCAAAGTTTGTCTCATTTAGAGAATAATTTTAAAAAAACCTTGATAATTCATGGTTTATAAAAATGCTAAAATTGAGAAGTAAATGTATAATCGAAGTAAAGTACGATTCTTCATTTAAATCTAATACTCTTAATATAAAAATTTTGTAGTTTATAAATTGTAAATGTGTTCAAAAAAGTAATCTCAATTCATGAAAGTGTAGCTTGTTTTTAAGAATAAAAAAATTAATTTAGGAATAATATGTTTGCAAATCGTCAATAGTTTTTATTACGTTTGCTCAAAATATGAATAATTTTGTAATAATTGAGGCTAAAGTGATCAAGATTATATTTTTTTTCTGCTTGATTGATGAAAAATTATATTCATGTTGATGTTAATATTCATAAATGATAAGAAAATTCTCTTGATAAGAAATCATTTGAGAACAACATTCATGTCATTTGAGCTTACTGTACATGACTTGAGACTAATATTCACAAAATTTGAGCGAGTGCGTTTTCATTTGAGACGAAAAGCAGTAATATTAAGAAAAGTTTCCTCAAGTTGAGACTAAAAATCATAAACATTTGACAGGATATGATATCATTTGAGATGAAGGGCGATGTTATTGAAACTACTGTTCTCAATTTGACATGTTGGGTAAGGTTTGTTTTGAGAATACAGAAGATGTTATTGAAACCAGAATTCTCAATTTGGGATGTTGGTTGATTTTAGAATACAGTAGAAATTATTTGAGACTCCACTTCACATTTTGAGATTATGATTTCCATTCTCGTATTCTTGTATCAGAACAAGGCCTTATATATACAGTTAATATATGTTATGGCCTTATATATACAGTTAATATATGGCCCTGATCAGAAATATTGACGATTATTATACGGTTAGTAATTCTCCATTTAAGAATAAAATATTTCCATAGTGAGCGTTTAAATGTTAATAAAAATAAATAAAATACTTGATTTAATTAATTTTTTTACTATTTATTTATTAAAATAAAATAAATTATTTATTATTATAATCAAACATAACGTAATGTTCTTATTCTAATTTATTATTAAATAATAATAAGTTTATAATTTTTACATAAATTTTTGTATATTTTATGTAAATTTTGTATATTACAATAAATTATATTTTGCATATGGTTTTCCATTCTTAGTTTTCCTCAATATTGTTAATTTTAAAACTACTTCATTTAATTTAAAAATCTGGTACTCTAGTAATGTTTTTTCAACAGCAATACAACAAGAGCTTCGATTTAGCCGGATATTTTTTTATTTTTACGAACAATTAGTATGCGTAGCAATTTAATGAGACAAAACTTGTACGGAAAAAACACGAGAGCGCAGCTCGAGTGTTTTTGCCTGGACAAAAGTTTTGTCGAGTTAAATTGCTACGCATACTAATTACGAGTGCAAAAATAAAAAAATCCCCGGCTAACTCAAAGCCCGAGTTGTATTTGTTGAGATAATTCAACGAGAAAAGAGAAAAAAGTTAATAAATTAGACATTTTTTTGATTAAAAATTTTATTTTGGAACTTTATTATTGAGCAATATATAAGGAAAATTTATTTAAAGGAACAATTTTCGAAAACACAATTATTATAAATTATTTGCCCTGTTGATGTGGACTGAATAGTGTCTAAAGAAGTGGACGTCTTCTGAATAGTTGGTTGGCGCATATTTTTTATAATGTTGGAATGGTGGCTTTCATCTATTTGTAGGTAAGGTTTTATTGAGCTTGCAGAAGAGTGTCCTGTTACTTTAATTAATTCTTGTTCATTTATACCGCCTTTAATCAAATTGGAAACTGCGCTTGAACGATGTGAATGATTTGTAATTTTTTTATTTTTTATATTTAGTCCTATTTTTTCTGCGGATACTTTAGTCCATTTCAGAAGCTCATTAATTCCTATCGGCATATTTTTGTACCATCCTTTGGAATTTGGTTTTTCCCAGAAGGGATTAGGGGTAAGAAAAAATTGTTCGTTCGTAATCTCTGGAGAGCGTTTGCTTAATATCTTTTGATATAATCTAACTGGACACAAGTTTGGATTTTCTATGTTTTCAATGAGCCATTTACTGTCACTGCACTTTTTTGCCCCTCCTTGGCAAGTTTTCGAAAAAATACAATTATATTCAATCCTCCCTGAAAAACTTCCATCACTTAATGCTGTTGTTTTGAAGAAATTTATTTTACAATTGGCAGCTTCTCCCCCTCTCCAAGCTAACTCGTATGCCGCTACGTGGAAAAAAAATTTTAATAGTCCCATCGGTGTATTTTCATCCCACGCGTCGGCCATTTTATTTATTTCTTCCTTCGTAAATGATATCGCACTTTCTTTTCGTTTTTCAACTATACTTTGCAGCTGCTTTCGTTTCGAATCTCTGGCTTTACGTGCTTCATTAAATTGTATATCGGAAAATGGATCGAAAGTTACTTTATATTTAATAAAATAATCAGCCTGAATCATTTTAGCAGTTGTATTCCACATCGTCTTAATTACATACTCTTTATAGTCTTCTCCGTTTTGCTTTTTCATGTTAAACCCCCAATCCATTAAAATCATAGCGACATCAGGAATTTTTTGTTCTGTCTTTAAATCGAAACTTCTTTCTTTACAAAATGCATCAAATTGATTCCAAATCGATGATTTACTTCTCTTAGTATTTTCAGGCGTAGTTTTATCGATTTCCTTTACAATATTTTCATTCGAGATTTTTCCAAAACGCGTTTTCGACGGCATATTTTTGGAAATTTTATTATTTTAAAGCAACCAAAATAATAAACTTTTCTTTAATAAGTGACAGAAATCTCATGGGTTTTTGATGTTATATAGAAATTTATTATTTAAACTTATAAAATAATTGAAAAAGGTAAATAAAAAAATATCCGAAAAAAATATCCACTTGCATCACACCTTCCTTCCTTTTTCGAAAATATCCGCTAGCAAACAGCTACTTTGATACATTTTACTATGAATTTTTTTACACAAGTTGAATTATCAGACGTAATATAACTAGTGGTCCGCTTATTATCGATAATTTTTTTCAAATGTCACGAATGCGTATCTCAGCGACGAAAATGCAACGAGTGCGCAGCACGAGTTGCATTTTCTAAAGCTTGGGATACGCATGAGTGACATTTGGAAAAAATTATCGATTCTTAAGAGGACCACGAGTTATATTTGGGTGGAGAATATAATGAATTGGTGTGAAAGATAAAACTTAAATTCACAACATGAAAGATTATATTTGTAATAACAATTATTTATTATGCAAGAATACCATTGAAACATATTATATTTAGAACTGACAGTTGTTGAAGGTACAATTTTCAAATCGGAATTGTCCTTCATTTTTGTTGTTAATTTTAGATGAAACGATTGGGTTTACAGCTTTTGACGGCTCAGCAGAACTTCCTCGCATCTTTTCTAGAATATTGTTGTGTTGCTCTGGCTGCATATTTAAATATGGCTGAATTGAATTAGCACTGCTATGGCCGGTTATTTTAATCAATTGTTGATCTGAAATACCCGCATTTGCCATTATAGTAACCGCAGTTGATCTATGACTATGATTGGTGATTTTATTATTTTGCACATCAATTCCAATTGCCTGGGCCGTTTGTTTGGTCCATTTTGATAATTCATTGACACCTACAGGAAGATTTTTATACCACCTTCCAGTTGAATTTTTCCAGAAAGGATTGGGTGTAAGAAACAATCTTTCGGAGGTTACATGATTTGGCCGTTTATTCATTAATTTATTGAATAATCGTACGGGACAAACGTTGATATTATTCACATTTTGCGTGAGCCACTTACTATTAGCACAACGGCTTGCACCTCCTTGTGTAGTTTTGGTGAATATAGGGTTATATTCAATTCGTCCCGTATCATTACCGAAATGGTCTGTAATTCTCTTAAAATAATGAGTTAAAGCAAACGCGGCTTCGTTACCACGCCACGCTAATTCTGTCGCAACAATGTTGAAGAATTTCTTTTGAAGTCCATAAGGGTTATCTTCATCCCAATACGTTTGCATACAAGTAGATTCATTTGACGTAAAAGCTACAGCACTTAATTTCCGTTTGTTCGGTTCACTTTGAAGTTGTTTCCGTTTTGAATCTCTGGCACATCTTGCCTGTTTAAACTCAATATCACGAAATGGATCAAATTTTATTTTAAATTCTGCATAATATTTTTCTTGAAGCATTTTCGCTAGCGTATTCCAAATAGTTTTAATTACAGTTTCCTTGTAATTTTCTCCGTTAGACTTACGCATATTGCATGCATAATCTTTTAAATATGACGCGAGCATATCAATTGATGTGTCTCGCTCAATTGTGTATTGACGTGTTGCACAAAAATTCATAAACTGTTTCCAAATACTTTTCTTATTTCGTTCCGTGTTTAAAGGAACACTATTGAGTATTAACTCTTCGATTTTTTTATTTGTACACTCTCCCCATCTTTGATTATCACAATTATCCATCTCTGTATCAAGCAGTAATCAATACTGATTCACAAATATTTTGTAATTGCATAAGTTGACAGATAGTTATATAAGAATTTTGTTTTTGTTGTGTGTTACTTTGATTCTAATGAATTTATTTTTATTAATAAAAATCGCCAAAAATAATAAATAGTAGGCTATTGCCATAACAACGTTTTTCCCACAGCGACAATACAACAGTGTTGTATTATCACTTATTAATAACAAAAATAACCAAAAAATTGCATAGTGAAATAGATGATTTTTAGGTATGAATTATATTCTCAGTTAAATATATTTTGTAATGATTTTGTTTGTTGCTATGTTTTGTGCAATTACAATTACTTCATTATTCTCAACTAAAATATGTTTTATATTATACAGTTTTATTTCTAAGTTATTATTTTAATAAAAATATAATTATCAATTCATACGAGTAATATCAATTAATAATAATCTAATCTAATTCATAATTGTTTTAATTGATAAATAATTGTCAATAATAATAATTAATATAATTTAAATTAATTTTTAATTCATTTACAGTCATTTAAAAATTTGTTATTTTATAAAAAAATTGTTTTATGAATGTCCATACCTTGACCGATTCAAACGGGTATTTTATGTCAAAGACGAAGAACAGTTTAAGGCAACAATCGACAGCGGCCATCAAAGAAGAAAATTTGTAGAGAATGCCATCAAACACCGTAACGTATTCCCATTCTGTATCCCGTCCCACTGCCATCACCAAAGATAGATTTTCAAAATCTATATCGACCTGGAAAAAAATTACTATATTATTATAAGTATAAATTAAATATGAAAATATGCCCCTTCCTACCAGTCTAAACCCTTTGTCCGATTTAAAAAGGCCACACTCGTTCAGAAAACTAGTAATTTTTAACGATGGCGAGCTTAATCTGTGTTGTTCCTCTTGTCTTCCCACAAATGTTGACTGCCACTTCAACTCGACGACTTCCCACGGTTCGTGAAAGCAACTTAGCCACTTCTTGTTCGCTAAATGCGTTTCACTTACCTTAACTTCACTTGTAAATTTTGATGACTCGTCTGCCAAATAAATTCATTTTAATTAATTTTCATAAATTTTAAAATTTTTTAATTAAGTATTCAATATTCACCTGATGATTTAGAACTTCGGCGTTTACGGCTGGTAAATATACCTCTCACTTTAGATAGTTTTTTTGAGGTTAGATTTTTTTTTTCTTTTTTGAACCCCTAACGATATCAAAAACTAGACTTCTTGACGAATTTTTTCGTGTGCTGAAAAAATTTTTTTCTCCAAAATTGAAATGAGCAGAGGAGAGGGGGTGGCCGATTTGAAAAATAATTCCCCATATATAAAAATAAAATATTTTTTAACACACGTCTTCACTGATTGAATTCTTCAAACAAACTGTATGAAAACAAGAGATAAATGTAATTGATATGTTGTTCCAACGATAGTATGAATAGTATTCTCAAAAACATAAGATAATTCAGTTTCAAATTATTGATGTTATTCTCAATTTAAGGATAAGGCAAGAAAAACCTGCATGAATGTACGTATTTAGTTTCATATTGATATTAGTATACATCACTGGAGTATATAATGTATTTATATAATTCATTTCATTGGATATGTATCATCTTAAACTGAGACTACTACAGTCAAATTTAGTAGTTGTAAATTGTTGATTAAATTAAAATTATGAATAATGCTAAGAAATGAAAAATTAAATTCTTGATGTGATTCTAGTTATGCATACCTATATGAACACGTTTCTTTATACAGATTGAGCAATGCTGAATAACAACTATGAAAACCATCTGTACTTATTTATAATTTAATGATTAATTGGCGTATATGTAAATATATGGAATATGTTGTTCCTAAATCACTATGCGTATTATAATTTTAATCCGTTTATGTGTTTTTTACCATTATCTATTTCACTACAAACGATATGAGTGCAGTTTCAAACAAAACATTTCAATGGCTTCCATTGCCGTTCTGCGGATTTCGATATTGAAACCATTAATGGAAATTGGCCAGTTGTAATGAATCACATCAGTTTCAATAGGTGGTGAATCTCAATGTAACAATTATAGTATCTAAACATTCATTCCATTTATACCAGGACAGAGATTTTGTATAACATTTTTTCCGATATTCGACAAAAATCGATTTTTTCAACTTTACTTAGGACAGCATTCAATAATTGGTCGAATATCGAAAAAAAAGTGATGTTACAAAATCTTAACGCTCAATTGCTCCTAAAACCTTCAATTCATTTCAGTAACCATACATCATACTACTTTTCACATCAATCCTGACAGTGGTTAATAAAGAGTAAATGCATATACGGTGCTGCAGTATGAGGTATATACATACGCTATTTGGAACTTCAGAATTTATTAAGAAGGAAAATATTGTTACTGCGTGGAATTTAATTAACAAAAATTCTAAATGAACCCTTATACACTATACAGTATCAACACAAAACCCGTCATTATAGACTCAAAGTTCTGGTCATTGTTTTTTTGAAGTAATAAATTGTCAAAACGTATACTGAGAAACTTATGCTTATTAAGGAAAACTAAATAAATTAGGCCAGAAATTGCCATATTATTCATTTGTGGCTAAACTGATGATGATTTAATCATAAAATAGAAATACGTTTTTAGGAAAACGTTCACAGTTGTGCTATGTAGCAATGCTGTAAACATGATTCGCCAAATATTGAAAGACATTAGTTTTCTTAACTTGATTCTAACAGTTTAGCAAAAACAAGAATAATGTTGCATAATTTCTAAAATTCGTGATGTTTTTTTTAATTTATTAATTGTCAATGGAATTTATTTGAGAATAAATGATTCAAACCAAAACTATATTAAAATGGCCAATCAAAACCAATTTTCTCAATTTAATTTCAAATTTTTTACTTCAATCGTGACTAAATGCTGCATAATTTTATAAAATTGATAAAATTATCATTTGAAGCATACAAGTCTCCAATTCAAATTGGTAATACTCTATTACGGCGTACTAGTCTTCAATTATGTATTTTTGCATCCTGTCAAATGGAGAATATAATAATCAATTTGTAAAAGCACGATTGTGTAGAAAAATTGGCATTTCGTTTTCATTTGTGCATACAGATCTTGATGTGATACATTTTAGACTTGAAAATTGTTAAATTTTTATTTTGTGCATTTGAGTATTAGATATTCTTAATAATAGAATACGAATTCTCTCAGTGCAGTAAAAAAAAAATAGTTAAACATAAATATTTTTGTGCATTAAAATTAATTAATTTTTGCCATAAGTAATGAATGTAAACAGGTGAAAATTCATTAATTTTAATTAAAATTTGAGGTTTATTGCCTACAAAATAGTTGTTTATAGATTTCTGTAATGTTAATTATCATAACGCATGCAAAATGGCGACCATATTGAAATATTTTTAGTTGCAACAATAATTTGAAATTAGTAATTGATGCTATTATTTTGTGATTCTGATATAGATTATATTGTGTAGTAAAATTAATATCTAGCGAGTAAAGTAAACGGTAAACATAATCTTCTTAAAGGAAACGTTATCTTAATTTTAGTTTTTCAATTTGTGTTTAATGCGTGATTTACACGTTCCAACAATGTTTTTCCAACTTTTTTTGTTGAGACTTAGAGCAATAGAAAAAATTTTCTTGCGATAAAAAGAGAAAAGTATAAAACAAAAATGTCGGGCATGCTCTAATTTTTTGGTGGTATAAAATCCACGATGCAATATTTTTGATGAATAGGGCGATGATTCTAATTTATTTATCAAAATTACGACTTTTTTTTGGCTAAAATGAAAACTTTTCAAACGTAAAATTCAATTTTTAAACAAAATTTTTAAAAAAATAAACTAAAAATGTCGGACATGCTATAATTTTAAAATTTTTAAAAAATACAAATAAAACGCTATAAACATTTCACAAATCGCTATTTTGATTGTTTTTGTTTCCATAAAATATACTCGGGACTTTTGCTTTATTTTTCTAGATTGATTTATAGTTGTTATAACAACAACAGGTAATAATAGTTAAAAGTAATCGCTTCATTAGGTAACACTTGAAATGTCTAACCAAGAGGGCACAAACGATTTATTTGTAAATAACATTTTACGGTTTAATTCTTCAAAATGTTATGATCAAAATTAACCTTACGTAAATAACGGTAATGAATTAACATAGTTTTATAGACAATTTTGGTTATAATCATCTTTCTAATTTTAATAATTTAACTATCATTTTTTATCCTCAATTCTCTAAAACAGAGGCCGGTGCGCCAAATACATATCATGAGCTTGATAATAGTTTAGCTAATGAGATACCCAACGCACTGCAAAATTTATTAGTTGAATGGGGACTGGAGCAAACTTGGAATATTTTTCAAAGTATTTATATTTAATATAGTAATATTTTTAATAGCATTTATTAAACTTTTATTAATGGCCTTAGAATCAAAGCTTGATGACATAATGGATCTTAAAATTTTGACCGAATCAAATTTAGACGTAATGTTTCCTAACCGAAGTGATCTGAGCATGAAATGTAGGCTGCGCTCTAAAATTGTGGAATGGCGCCATAAACATGTAGGAACAATATTAATTAGTTTGACAAAATTAGTTTTGTACATATCATGTTTTATTATTTATTAGGGTTTTCCTGTACATTCCTGTACATTGAGTACAATGGCTATTTCAATTGAAACGGATATGTCGATGAGCTCCTTGATAACCACTACTTCAAGCGCATCGTTGCCCTCAAATCAAGACGGAACACAGGCAGAATTTCAATTTGTATACCGTACTAAACCCTACTTTTTAATAAAAATTCTAATTATTTTTAAATTAAACGTCTATAGGTATTAAAAGAATTTCTAAATTCTGAACGGGGTAAAAGGTTTATTAATATACACAACAAAAATGGTTCTTTGGACGACGAAACAAGAAAATTGTTAACTGAGAGCATCGTGCAGGAGTTCGTGATCCGAGAGAAGAATATGAGCGCTCTACTGCTAGAAAAAATTAGTTCAGAAATAGCTACCTATTTCACTGGTGAAGATAAGGCAAATATTTCATCATATTAAATAGTTAATATACATTTTATGTAGATGAGAATATATAAATAAATTAATATTTTTTCGTTATTAAAGTTACTAACTAATACCACAGATAAGATATCAGATGAATCAAGCCCGAATGATTTTGCCCGAATGAGGTTTTTTGGGTTCCAAAATGAATTGCCGACAATTTGTTCGGCTTGAATCATCTGATATTCTTATATGTGCTAATACCACAGAGTACATAATTACCCAGAGGCACATCTTTCATACTTGACCGAGGTATATAAACTAAATTAACATGAATTTATTTGAATTATTTTCAAGTATTGGGACAAAACGGGATAACGATATATACAACATAACTATGTTGATCTTTATCGATCCTATGATTTATTAACAAAGCAAATATTTTATAGCCCATCTCACTTTACATTAATATCGCAACCATGTTGTACTATGAAACAAAAAATGTATCATTGATTAATTTAAATGATTGCGCAGAAGCAAAATACATATGTACAAGATATATACAATTTGTAAGCAAGATCACCACTTCGACATACAAAAATATATAAAATAAATGCACGTGTTTATCTATGTGTGTGTCGATCGAAAAAAGAATATGAAATAATAAAAGGAAAAAATTAAAAAATCCTCTAGTGTACAAGGTGTATTAAAATAAACCATTTTTTTGTATAATAATAGACAAAAACGATTGTCGATTTCCGAAATTAACGTGCAACCTGTAGCAATACATTTTTTGTAAATATGAATGTCTCGACTGGATATGCGAAAATGTATATGTTTTTATTCTTACAGAATAGCAATATGTACTTACATACTCATACTCGTAAATATTATTTTGATCCAATTTTGTTTAAATTTTGAATCCATAAATGCAATAATCATGTAATAATAAATATTTTTAGTTCTATCGATTCTAATTCTATTCTGTTATGTAGGTACTTTAATATTTATGTCAATAGGATAGAGGAGATTCTTACTCAATTTCAATGTTTCAAAATGTTAAATTTGTTAAAACAAACTTTTGAAAAAGGAATAGAAATAGTTAGGTGATTGATTGTTTTGATTTTTTAACCGGTCATTAACCTTTATATTTTATTGTTTTGATACTTATGTTTTTCATATTCTGCTCCTCATTTTCATAAAATTTTTTAATAATTACAATTTAATATGGTAGGAGGGAGGAAATGTAATCTTTTAATCGCAATTTAGGATTTGATAACAATTATGTAAGCGTAAGTATTCATATAATTAATTAGTACAGAGACGATTAAATACAGATATAATACCAGATCGCTATCCGATGCCCCACATTCGAAACTTTTCCATTAATTCCGCCATATAAGGCATAAATTTATCTGACTCCTACTAGGCCTGTGATAAAGGGGCAGTGCTTGTAGTTATAGGCCAGTATGATATATAGGAGGCATTGATAATATATGCAATAATATACATACATAGATTTATATATTATACGATTGTGATAGTAGTATGTGTGTATTACAGTTATGAAATCACTCACGTTTGATGTTCATAATAAATTTAGTTTGGATGTTTTCTTCGAACTAGAAACTGATTCTATTTGTGGACATATTGAAGATTATTAATATTATATTAATAAATAATTAGTATTAAAGAAGTTAAATTTGTCGTAAATCACCGGATCAGTCTCCGTTATTCTTACGTATGTATCAAACTATAGGGTCTATAATATCTAAAATATACAACAAACTTTATTTTATGAAAATATTTTATAAACATTTAGGTTATAAATAAAATATGGCATCTTCAAAAAGAATAAATACATGTGTAGTGCCATGTTGTAAAGCATCATCATCCAAATCCACCTCGCAATTTTTTAAATTTCCAAGCGACCCAAAGAGAAGTTTGGTCTGGATGACTTCAATTGGTTTATCAAAAGAAACTTTGACAAACAAACATAACTATGTCTGTGAACGACATTTCTTGAGTGGATGTATCACTGAAAATCGTCGGTTAACTAAAAATGCGGTACCGTTTTTGAATTTAACAAATAATTCTGATATTGAACTATCTGATAACATACAAACACCAGTTGATGAGAGAATCGATATTGATAGTTTTGATAATTTATCAATTAGTAATTTAAACAAATTTACATCACAAATAACACAAACTGATCCTTTGGATGAGGATGTGGAATTCTTAAACATCATTAATAAACTCAACTGCGGTCATTGTGAAATAAAAAACGACAAAGATTATATTTGTCGGAAGTGTAAGCAAAATAAAAAAGATAGTTTTATATACAGAAAAAAATTAATTCTAGCGCAAAAGAAAATCAAAGAATTCCGAGTTAAATTTATTAATTTGAAAAGAAAATTTAATAATTTAACTAAGAAATATAAAAAAATTCGAAATAATAGTGTGGATGAAATGATTGATCAAGTTAAATCGGCAAACGAGCCTACAAGAAATGTGTGTAAACTTCTCTTAAAGGAAGATTACTATTATAAAGAAAGCGACAAAACATTTGCACAATGTTTATACTATAAATCTGCGACGACCTATAAATATTTAAAATCAACGTTTCAACTTAAATTACCCTCCATTTCGTCAATATATTCATGGTCACCAATAAAATTCATTTCACCGGGAACAAACTATGTTTTGTTAGATCAATTAAAACATTTGTTTTTAAATATGTCAACAACATCGCGGATATGTGTTTTATCTTTCGACGAAATTGCCATAAGAAAAGATTTAGTAGTAAATCCTTTAACTAATAAAGTTGAAGGTTACTGTGATAATGGTAATAATAGGTCGAATCAGTTAGCCACTTCAGCAATTTTTTTTATGCTACGTGGTTTAGTGGGGAATTGGAAACACGTACTAAATTATACTCTAATTAATAATTATATCAGTGTTAGTGAACTTTCAGAGCTTATTTTAAGTAACATAAAATTGTGTAGTGACATCCTAAACTTAGAAGTGGTTATGTTAACCTGTGATCAGGCCCCAACTAACGTTGCGATATATAAACATTTTGGTGTTTCACTGGAAAAACCATACATTTTAGTAAATAACAAACCAATTTTTGTGCAATATGACCCACCACATTTGCTTAAATCAGCAAGAAATGCCATTATAAAACATCAGTTTCATCATTCAGACTACGGTATCACAGACTTCAACGTAGTAAAATTAATTTACGATCAAGAAAAAAATCAAAAGGTTAAAATGTTGCACAAAATAACAAAGAATCATATGGATCCCAATAGTTTCCAGAAAATGAGTGTAAAACTAGCTGCCCAAATTTTAAGCAACACTGTTTCTTGTGCTATTCGGACTACTTTAAAAACTTAACCAGAAACGTTTGAAAACTATTTGGACCATGCTATACCTACGGCAATTATTATAGAACGATTCAATAATATATTTGATTGCCTTAACTGCCGCAACTTTTTTTCGAAGAATCCATATGAACAGCCACTCAAAGTTAATAATAAAATATACACTTATCTAAAGGAAAGCTTGGAATTTCTAGGAAACTTAAAAATTTTGTCAAGTAGCCAAAATTATTTTAAGTTTATAAAGGGTTTTCAACTAACCGTATCTGCTCAATTAGAATTGGTGCAATATTTAAATTCTAAGCATTCAGTTGATTTTATATTAACGGGTAAGACTAACCAAGATGCATTAGAAAATTTCTTTTCTGCATTGAGGGGCAAAGGCGGATATAATTTCACACCGTCGTGTTATGAAATTGGAGTGCACTACGCAAATATTGTAGTAATGAAAATTTTATTTAATTCGCTACATTCTAATTGTTTACCAGACGATTCAGAAAATTTAAAACTAAACTGGAAACAATTTAAAGACGAATACAATAAAAGTTTAAAATTACAAGCTCCGGAAGAAAATGAAGGATCGAATTCTATTGAAATGTTGCTGAATTTGGAAGAATTTAGTACGTTGACAACAAATGCTATTGCTTACTACGCTGGGTACTGTGTTTATAAAAAAATTGACTGTGATCGATGCACAGAAAAACTTTTAAAAACCGATGAACATATTAATGTTCACGATATATTTACTCATGAAAAAAATTATAAAAAAAATCTTCATAATTCCAATTTTGGATCTTTAAAGGCTCCATCAGAACAATTGTTTGCAGTTTCCCAATTTTTAGTTAAAGTTTTTGAAATATTTTTTAATCAAAAAAGCTACATAAACAATATTTGTGATGAAATGACTAATTTCTGTTTAGCAAAATTAAAAAGTGAATTTAAATCATTTTTACCCAGTGAATCTGAACCATGCTTTGGCCACATTACGGTCTTATTAAAATTTTTTTTACTAGTTTTGCTTCGCAAAAATTGCAAGTGGGTAATAAAAGACCAAAGTAAAAATAAAAAACCAAATCCAACAACTAAAAATACTCAGGCATCCAAAAAATTGAAAGTTTTAAGCCATTAAAATGAATTTTTGATATTAGATTAATTATTACTTTTGTTTTAATTGGAAAAATCGCATCATTATTTTAAAATTAATCAATGCAGTTCCTCAATGGAAATTTTCATTGTAAGAATGATTGATTAGACTTGTAGGACCAAGCGCTGGGCAAGTATCCCGGTTTGCCAGGCCACATCCTACAGCCGTTTACATATAACAATAGGTAAGGATAGGAAAGGTGTTTTTTTTAGGAGAGAAGGACGTGTATGTGGCGTTTCGTAGTCCAAATCGCAAATATCACTAAATTCGAAGAGGCCAAATGACGACGGAATCAGATTATATCTTGTTTCCATGTAAATTAATGGAAAAGTTTTGAATGCGGGGATTGGGTAGCGGTCTGGTATAATAATTGTATTAAATCGTCGCTAATCCGCACACTATTAAATTTGTAGCGGCGCGATTCGTCATCACAACAATGCGAATCGTCGTCACTACAAATTTAACAATTGAAAATAATATAATCTGAAAATTCGCTAGAACTGGTGTGTACAAATAGTAGGACCTTCAGACCGCCTACAAATTTAAACTATTAAAATAATTTTAAATAATTCGGTCTTAACAATTAGAACTAAAAATATTTATTATTACATGATTATTGCATTTATGGCGGAATTAATGGAAAAGTTTAAAATGTGGGGCATCGGATAGCGATCTGGTATTATATCTGTATTTAATCGTCTCTGTACCAATTAATTATATGAATACTTACGCTTACATAATTGTTATCAAATCCTAAATTGCGATTAAAAGATTACATTTCCTCCCTCCTACCATATTAAATTGTAATTATTAAAAAATTTTATGAAAATGAGGAGCAGAATATGAAAAACATAAGTATCAAAACAATAAAATATAAAGGTTAATGACCGGTTAAAAAATCAAAACAATCAATCACCTAACTATTTCTATTCCTTTTTCAAAAGTTTGTTTTAACAAATTTAACATTTTGAAACATTGAAATTGAGTAAGAATCTCCTCTATCCTATTGACATAAATATTAAAGTACCTACATAACAGAATAGAATTAGAATCGATAGAACTAAAAATATTTATTATTACATGATTATTGCATTTATGGATTCAAAATTTAAACAAAATTGGATCAAAATAATATTTACGAGTATGAGTATGTAAGTACATATTGCTATTCTGTAAGAATAAAAACATATACATTTTCGCATATCCAGTCGAGACATTCATATTTACAAAAAATGTATTGCTACAGGTTGCACGTTAATTTCGGAAATCGACAATCGTTTTTGTCTATTATTATACAAAAAAATGGTTTATTTTAATACACCTTGTACACTAGAGGATTTTTTAATTTTTTCCTTTTATTATTTCATATTCTTTTTTCGATCGACACACACATAGATAAACACGTGCATTTATTTTATATATTTTTGTATGTCGAAGTGGTGATCTTGCTTACAAATTGTATATACAAAAGCCGTCTCGTTCCCTCCTTACACAGATACTATCAAAAAAATGTACACTATATTTATTATGAATGTATCACCTATACTTATCTGTTTTGTGTATATATACTTTCTGATTTATTTGTATGCATCACTAATACTACGCCTTAATGTACTTTTTTATACCTTAAGTGTTTGTACTGTTTGGCTCAAAATCTTCTATAATAAAAGTCATGAAAATTCCATACATATGAAATAAAAAAAATCAGGTTCTATGTGTATTGGTGTATATTTGGCATCACTAAATTTATATGTGTTAGTTAACTAAGTATAAAGGTGTTGGTGTAGAAACAAGAAAAAAAAATTCAAATTTACGTTGAATTGTTAGTGTAACTAATACAGCCAAATCTAGTGGAATCAATAAATGTATTTGTCTGTAAAAGAGAGTTTCATGACTTTTATTATAGAAGATTTTGGTTTGGCTTGTATAAACATTTTTGTTGGTTTTGGTATATATCTTGTACATATGTATTTTGCTTCTGCGCAATCATTTAAATTAATCAATGATACATTTTTTGTTTCATAGTACAACATTGTTGCGATATTAATGTAAAGTGAGATGGGCTATAAAATATTTGCTTTGTTAATAAATCATAGGATCGATAAAGATCAACATAGTTATGTTGTATATATCGTTATCCCGTTTTGTCCCAATACTTGAAAATAATTCAAATAAATTCATGTTAATTTAGTTTATATACCTCGGTCAAGTATGAAAGATGTGCCTCTGGGTAATTATGTACTCTGTGCTAATACATTAAAAATTATACAATTTACAAATTTTTAGGTAATTTTTCTTTACAACATTGCTGCTCTATATATTTTATCATGTAACACATATTTTCCTTGAAAATTCTCATATTTTAAAAAATTAAACAATTTACATTTTCCAGAAATATTCAATTTTTCCATTTAAATTATATAAAAACATGTGTTTCATTTTACTTTTATTGTTTTTAATAAAAACTGATTATAAATACTATATTTATGTAGGTAAACATTTCTAAATAAATACATAAATAATTTTATCGGAAAATATGGGTTGCACTTTCTGAAAACTATTTATATTCATAGTCAATTTCACCCTTTCTTGATTCATTATTTAGGAACTCTATTATAAGGGAGGAAAAAAACCATCGGGGAAGTTGTACAACAAATTCCGCAATAGCTCGTACAAATTGAAAAAAGTTGGTCTCTATAAAAATCAGCCTGCATCGTGTTCCTCAAACGAAACAACACCAGAAATAAACGATCACTTAGGTATAAAATATGATTTGCTAATTTGAAATTCATAAAATAGTAAGCAATATTGTTTATTTAACTTTTTATCATTTAAAAACAATTTTATCAGAAGAAGAAGTCGATTTCGAGGAAAATAAGAAATGGTTATCGTACATGCATGCTTTTAAAATCAGCCACAGCCTTTAGATTGGTAAATTTATTTATTTGGTATATACAGTACCGGACATAGAAATCTGGACACCTAAAAAATCTCAGTTTCATTGTTTGATTTTTGTACCCCTCCGAAACATACGGAAAAATTGCATTTCTATTTGCTGTCCGGGTTTCAATATCCGCCACTGTATTTATTTTGTATAAATTCATTTTCAGATCGAACTTGATTTTGACATCATTTATCCGGACAAATCTTTTAAATTATATGATAAATGGGATAAGTTTATCAGGAAGATCCCTGGTATTTTAAGCAGCAAAATTAAAAACAAAGCCGTTCTGGCAGAAATAAAAAATCTACCAAAAGACGAAGGTAATTTAATATTTCATATTATATTGAGCTAAGTTTCAATGTTAATAACTTTTAATATTATATTAATATTAACTTTTCAATTTTATTTACAGACTACAAAAACTACAAATTGTTCCAGTACATACACTACATTTTAAAACCTTCAACAAGACTCACAAGTAAATTGAAAACAACCGTGTGGAAACCATCAATTCAAAATTCTATAAAATCATTCGCGGTAGAAGTTGGCTCTATGATCGAACTACAGAAAATAATCGAAGAGAAAAAGCAGCATTATCTTAATTATAACATCACGCTGCAACCATTAATTGCTGTTATTTCGGATGGTAATCATTACCAATACTCAATTATTTTTGACGGTATTTATTACAAGTTTGACGATTTTGTTAAATGTCTTGATATTTGTTTTAAAATGTTTTTTGTATTCAACTTAAAATATCCCATTGAAAGTCAAAAAGTTTGGGATTTTATTAGTTTTATTTTTAGATATCGATAAATTAGAATAATAATAATATGAAATAGTGAAGATTTTTTTTGCATATATGTTACTGTTAAATTTTGAAATATGTGTCGTTTAAATGACTTGTAATTGAAATTTTCAAAGAAAATTGTCAATTTGCCATAATAATACATAACAATTATAATAAATATAATTCATTTCCGTGATAAAGAATTCATTTCCTTGATAAAGACACATTTTCTCACCATGTTAAATTGTTCTCTATGTTCTCAGCAGTTTCAAACAACTGAACTGTATATGTATCACATTTAAAATACATTCATTTTCATCAGTTTTTCGAAATATGTATATCAACGTTTAAGAGACATTTAATTAAAAAACACGAGAAAGAGGAAAATACTCTCCCGGTAAACAGTTTCATTCACACATTAAACACTGAAACCAAACATACTAATATACCTATACTTAATTTTGAGCCAATTTGTGAGGTTGATTCTGAACAAATTTTAAACGAACCTCAAGAAGCTTTGAATATTAACATTGTAGAGTTCAAAGAAAAAATCAACAAATCGATACTGGCTTTCGTTACTGAAATGTCAAGCCATAGTAATGTTACAAACACATTACTTGATCATTTTCTAAAAAATTTAACGGATGTACTTCACGTTATGTTTTCTGAATTACTAAAACTAATTCCTTTTATTGATTCGATTATTCAACCCACAGTCGAAGAAATGTTAAAATTTTGTTCCGAATCCTTTCGAGCTCAGAATATTTAATATTAAAAAGTTTATCAGATTATAATTTTTATAAACCACCTGAAAAATTTCTTATTAATTCTGAAATAAAAGAAACAGTGCGAAAAAGTGTATCTGTTTTGGATACTAATAATATAGAAGGAGTTTTAATGCCTATCGAGCATCAAATAAAAAAAATGTTTGAACAGCCATTATATTATATCAAACGATAGAAAATACTTCTAACCTTTTAGAAAAGAAAATAGATTTTACAAATAATCTTGGCAAAATTTCAAATTTTGTTCAAGGTGAGTTATGGCAAAAAAAAATTATATCTTTTAAAGAAAAAATCGTAATACCTTACCATTTATACTATGACGATTTCGAACCTGGAAATCCTCTTGGCTCGAAATCGGGAGCGCAGTCACTGGCAGCTTTTTATTATAATTTTCCAAGTTTACCTTCCAAATATGCTTCGGCTGAAAACATATTTGTTGCCATGTTTCTCAAATCAAGAGACCTCAAACGATTTGGAGTTCGAAAATGTTTAGCAAAATTAATTGAGACAATTAAGAAACTTGAAACAGATGGCGTTTCATTAACAATAGCTAACGAGATTATTACTGTATATTTTGTTCTAGGCCTTGTAATTGGGGATAATCTGGGATTGAATTCAATTCTAGGTTTCTCCAAATCATTTAGCCATAACAAATGTTGCCGTTTTTGCAAAGTTTCTAAAATTGATATGTCGAAGCATAGTTGCGAGTCTCCTATGCTTCTGAGAAATGAGGAAAATTATAAAGTTGACGTATATAAAAATGATTACTTAGCCACTGGAATTTTGGAAGATTCTATTTTTAATGAAATTGAAAGTTTTCATGTTGTATCTAATTTTTGCGTGGACATCATGCATGATGTATTCGAAGGAATAATAAAATATGGGTTAGCTAATTCTCTTCATTATTTTATAATTGTAAAGAACTTTTTCACTTTGGAGACATTTAATTATAGATACCAACATTTTGATTTTGGTGAAATGGAGATTAATTCACGTGGAGCGCCATTAAAAATCGATCATATTAAAAAGAAAAAATTACATGTTTCTGCTAGGGAAAGTGTGTGTTTATTAAAGTATGTTACATTATTTTTGGGAGATCTTGTTCCAAAAAATGACAGGGTGTGGAAGTACATAATAATTTTACAAGATATAACACATAATTTACTTGTAGAATCATTTACCAGTAAAGATATTGAGTGGCTTCATAAAAACATCTCCATACATAATTTACTTTATGAAACTTTGTTTCAGGATAACATCAAACCAAAACACCATCTCTTAACCCATTATCCTAATATTATCAAGAAATCAGGGCCTTTAATACATTATTGGTGCATGAGGTATGAGTCGAAGCACCGTGAAATGAAAAATTACACGAACTCTACATTTTCAAGGAGAAATCTCTCACTTTCGCTTGCCAAAAAATGTGCAATGAAATTTGCTTTACGGATACTTAAAAACGATGGGTTAGGTTCAGATGCTTCTTTCATAAAATGTGACCCTTCTGAAATGAAAACAAAACCTTTCTACGCAGAGTTGAAACAATTTCTCCAGATTGATGCCATAAAAGAATATTCGTCAGCTGTATCACTTGAATTTAAAGGAACTGTTTACAAAAACAATTTCTATATCTTTAATAAACATAAAAAGGTGTTGCAAAAAATAACTGATATTGTTTATCAAAATTCGAATGTTATACTTGTTACTCAAGAAGTACACATAACTCGATATGATGATCATTATCAAGTGTATATTACGAACGGTTCAATTATATCTGATTTATATATTTTTATTGTTCTGAACTCATCTTTTATAAAGCCAATTGTATTACATACCTTACCGGATGGTACAAAGTGTATAAAACCAGGATTTATTTAAGTATTTAGATGTTTGAAATTTCTAAAATTTTCAAAAGTAATGTTATAATTTACACATAAGTCATAAGTTCTATTATTATTTTATGCATGCGTATTTTGAAATATGTATATATATAAATAAAAAATGTTATATTTAAATTAAGCGTATAATCTGTAATAATATGTTTTTATTACAAATCAAAAGAAATATATATATATATATATATATATATATATATATATATATATATATATATATATATATATATATATATATATAGTTATGGGAACCCATAATGCTGATGCATAATTATTACGATAATATAAAATGCTGATGTACATCCTGGCCGGATGTTGCGCCGCCACGCGCTGTCTATACAAATTCCAATAAACCTGATACCAACGTGTTGTTCTATTTTATAATTTAATCAATTAAGTAAAGTAAGCATTTTTAAGTTACAAGAAAGGTAAAATAAAATTAAGTAAGTTAGTTAAGTTTTGATCTTGTTAGCATTAAGGTCTAATGTATAACTCAAATGTGTAAAATAAAATTTAAAAAGAAAAGAAATAATTTTTTTTATGTATTTATAAACTATAAATCCAAAATTGGCGCAGCCTAGCGGAGTGTAAATAGTAAAGTAAAGTGATGTGTAAAGAAATGAGCAAATAAAAACTCATTTTAAAGTGAATCTGTTAAGAAAAATATAAAAGTAAAAACTTTTTGTGATTAGTGATCGCAGTGATACAAGCGAACCACATTTTTTTTCTTGACGTCTCATGCTGAAGGTTATTTATAACCGCTACGAGGATTTAGGATTCCACCCAGTTTACTAAGCTTTTACACGAACCAGCTCAACACGACAGCAACACGGAATTGTAATTCTCGCACTACAAACGATAGACGTAGAACTACATTTCGCATCTATAGGTAAGAGTTTTTTTTATTATTATCTAAAACAACGTAAATTTTTAAAAAACAAAGTGTTACCAATTCTGACTAAATTGCGCACTACTAGATAGACGTAGACCTGTCAAATCGTCCACTACAAGATAGAGACGATACAATTTTTTTTCGGTGATTTCTTATCCAAAATTTAACGTAAACCTAGATAAAAAATAAAAGTGTTACCTATTTTGGCAAAGTTACGCACTACTAGATAGACGTAGACCTGTCAATTCGTCCACTACAAGATAGAGACGATAAAATTTTTTTTTCGGTGTACTACTAGATAGGCACGGAAAACCAAGAAAAATAGTTCAATTTTTTTAATTGTGTATGGGAAAGAAATCAAGAGAAATTTTCGATATTAATAGGAATCTGGACGAGAATAGTATCGAAACATTCCCAATAACAATGGAGGCGCAAATTACTGCACAACTAAATACTATAGCAGAACAACTCCAGAAATTGAACACAAAACAAACAGAGCACGACCAAGTATTGGCGTACTTGAACCAAAGGTTTGAACAACCGCTACGTGAAGAAAAACCCGAGCCTGTCAATAAAGTAAACGTACTGGATCTGTTCAGGATACCAGACCCTATAAAATCGATACCCTCATTCGATGGGAATCGTAAGCAACTTACCGCTTGGATAAAGACGGTAGAGGACACACTTGGCGTATTTGAGCCATTGGTCCCAGAACAACAGTTCTATCTTTATCTACAAGCAGTTAATAATAAAATTGAAGGACGAGCCAAAGACGTATTATGTCTAGCTGGCAATCCGAAAACGTTTAAAGAAGTAAAAGAAATCCTAATGGAAGCCCTAGGGGACCGACAGGAACTATCGTTTTATAAATCACAGCTTTGGTCAACAAAGCAAAGTGAAGGAACAACGATCCATTCTTACTTCAACAAAATGAAAGAGATAGTGCAAAATATAAAGGGACTATCAAAACAAAACAAATTATACAATGAATCGTGGATCGCTATTAACGCGTTCATCGATGAAGATGCGTTAGCCGCATTTATTTCAGGTTTACGTAAACCTTATTTCGGGTACGCGCAAGCTGCAAAGCCCAAAGGTATAGAGGAAGCGTATGCTTTCCTCTGTAAATTTAACTGCAACGAGTTAATTTCTAACAACTCGAAGAAGCCGTTAAATCAGAACAATCACCAAACAACCACACAAAAACCGGGAAACGGGAACCAAATAAGAAATAATATGGTTCAGTTAAAACCCAATCAATTTGTAAATACGAACGAAAGGAGACAAAGTTACTCTGTAAAGGATAAACCAATACCTATGGAGGTGGACCTTTCAATGAGAACAAGAAATTCTTTCAATCGTAAATTAATAAATAATCATGAAGTGTGTGAAGACGAAGAACAGGAAATCGACATTAATCACACAGAATCGAGTTCCGAAGAACAAAATTTTCAAGAGGATCAGGAAATAGGTTTAGACACTTAAATTTTCTACCCTACCTAATCCTCAACCAACCAATATTAAATAAAACAGTTAAATTATTAATAGATACCGGTGCTAATAAGAACATACTTAAACCCGGTATAGCACCTAAAAAATTACTAGAATCACATAAAATAACAGTGAAAAACATATTAGGCACACATACAGTAAATCTAAAATGTAAAATAAATTTATTAAGTGAAAAACTACCTATACAAACTTACCATGAACTAAACTTTCACAGATTCTTTGACGGAATTTTAGGCTCAGAATACATGGCTAAGACCAATGCGAAAATTGATTTCGAAACAAAAACAATAACAATGGATAATATAACCTTCAAGTTTTACCGTTACTACCCAACGGAGAACTTCTACAATCACACAGTAGTCTTTAAAACGAATCAGATAGGAGACTGGTATGTACCAACCTTTAGTAAATTAGATCAAAATATTACGATACAACCTGGCTTGTATAAAGCTAACGGTAACCAAACAACGGTTAACATACTATCCAATGATCCAGATCCACCATATCATTTACCAAAACTAAAATTAGAAATAAATAATTTTGAGACGTTGAAACCTATACCGATATCCGGAAATTCACTAATCAGTAAACAAGCTATAGATGAGTTAATCAGAACAAGCCATCTAGCTGAACTGGAGAAAACAACTCTTGTCAACACACTTTTTGAAAACCAATCAGTACTGTTGCGGCAAAACGAAAAACTATCAGCCACAACAATTATTAAACATAAAATTCAAACTAGGGACGAGATACCAGTTTATACGAAAACCTACCGGTATCCTCACACATTTAAAAAAGATGTCGAGGACCAAGTGCAAGAAATGCTGGACAGCGGCATCATCAAAAACTCAAATAGCCCATATTCCTCACCAATTTGGGTGGTTCCAAAAAAGGCCGATGCGTCTGGAACTCGCAAAGTTAGGGTTGTCATTGATTATAGGAAATTGAATGAAAAAACAATTGATGACAAATACCCAATTCCCCAAATAGAAGAGATCTTAGACAATCTGGGAAAATCAGAATACTTCACTACTCTTGACTTGAAGTCTGGTTTTCATCAGATTCCCATGGACGTTAAGTCGCAGGAAAAAACCGCTTTTTCAACTGACAAAGGTCATTTCGAGTTTTGCCGGATGCCTTTTGGTCTGAAAAATGGGCCTGCTACTTTTCAAAGGGCCATGAATAATGTATTACATGGGTTGTTGGGAAAAAAATGTCACGTCTATTTGGATGATATAGTTGTTTTAGGAGAAAATCTTCAATCTCATATTAACAATTTAAAAACTGTCTTACAAAGATTAGCACTATTTAATCTAAAAATTCAGCTTGATAAGTGCGAATTTTTGAAAAAAGAAACGGAGTTCTTAGGACACGTCATAACTCAAGATGGCGTAAAACCTAATAAGGATAAAATAAAAAAGATCTTAGAATGGCCACTACCCAAAACTCCTACGGAAATAAAACAGTTTCTGGGTCTATCGGGATACTATAGGCGATTTATCAAAGACTATTCAAAAATTGCCAAAAATATGACCAAGTATCTAAAAAAAGATGTGCCATTAGATATGACTGACCAGGAATATAGAAAATCATTCGAGACGCTTAAGGCAACGATAGCTACAGATCAGATACTTACGTATCCTGACTTCAATAAACCTTTTATTCTGACAACGGACGCTTCAGAATACGCATTAGGCGCAGTTCTCTCTCAAGTCCAAAATCACATCGAAAGGCCTATCGCATTTGCATCAAGGACACTGAATAAGACAGAAATCAACTACGCCACCAATGAGAAGGAGGCACTGGCGATTATTTGGGCAGTAAAAAAGTACCAGCCTTACCTTTACGGTAACAAATTTACGCTGGTGACTGACCATAAGCCACTGACGTTCATAAAGTCTTCCGAAAAAAATTCGAAGATCTTAAGATGGAGACTTGAATTAGAAAATTATGACTACAATGTCATTTATAAAGAAGGCAAAGCCAACGTCGTCGCAGACGCGCTTAGCAGAATGCCAAAAGGAAATACAACTGAACTAAACGTTAACCAAGCTTCAGATAGTGTGTTAAATAGACCTGAAGAAGTTGCAGAAAACCTTCAAGAAAATAGTAGCGAGATGGACACAATCCACTCTGCTAATACATCGGATGAGTATTTTATTCATTTTTCAGAAAGACCTCTCAATTACTACAGGAACCAATTAGTTTTTAAACTTTCAAACTTAGATGTAATAATCACAGAAAACATATTTCCAAATTTTAATAGAATAATTATTTCGAAGAACTCATTCGAACTGGAAGATATTACAGACTTCATAAAAAAATACCACAACGGAAAACAATCCGCAATTCTCGCACCTGAAATCCTATACGGTAAAATTCAGGAATGTTTTAAACAAGAATTCTCCCAAAATGGCCATTTGGTTTTCGTTACCAAAATGGTCGAGGATGTGAAAAGTCCAGACCGTCAAAACGCCATTATAATAAAAGAGCATGAGCGAGCCCACAGAGGCATAAAAGAGGTTGAAAGCCAAATTAGAAGGTCTTATTTCTTCCCAAACTTCACCAATAAAATCAAAAGCCATGTTAACGCATGCAACGTGTGTAACACACACAAATATGATCGTCGACCCTATAACATAAAAATCTCACCGAGGCCAATTACAAAAAAACCTCTAGAAAGAGTGCACATTGATATTTTCAGTATCAACAAAATTAGTTTTCTCTCAATAATAGACGCATTTTCAAAGCACCTTCAAATGGTTCATATCAACACTAAAAATTTAGTGGATGTAACATCGGCACTCACAAAATATTTCACACTATTTGGAATACCAAATAGTATCGTTTCTGATCACGAAACGACATTCCAATCGGCACAATTCAAAGAATATCTAAGCAGACTTAACGTCAGGTTAGAATACACATCCTCTTCTGAGTCGAACGGACAAATAGAGAAGACTCACTCTACTATTATTGAAATATATAATACTAATAAGGATAAAGTCCCAAAAGCCGATACACTAACGGCCATAGAACTCGCTGTGGCACTTTACAATAGTTCTGTGCATTCATCCACTGGCTTCACGCCAAATGAGGTTATTTTTAACCAAAGCAATCTTTTGTCCCCAAATGAAATTCAAGCACAGGCAAACATTATATTTAAGAATGTAGGTGATAAGTTAGAATTAACAAAAAATAAAATAACAAAAATTAACAGTGCAAAAGAAGAACCCCCAATATTAACAAATAACCAATCTGTCTTTGTAAAACCAAATATAAGAACAAAAAGTCAACCAAGAGGGGTCGAGACAAAAATTAAGGAAATAACTCTAAAAACTTTTAAAACCAGTAACAATATTAAAAGGAATAAAAATAAAATAAAAAGGATAAAAAAACAATAAACTAAAATTTTTTTTCTCATTTCAGAAAATGTTTTCAAAATTTTTATTATTAATGTCCTTAACTCAATTTGGCAATACACAAAAGTTAGAAATAAAAAATTTGCACAAAGACCCCATTCTAGTAATAAAAACTAATGATTGTAAATTACAAATTGGAAACATTAAGTTAATACACCCAATAGATTTAAGAAATTTAGAGAATGTTATAAAATCAATGAATAAGTTTATTATAAATAAAGTAAATGATAGGCTAGAAATTTATAAAATAGTAGAACAAAAACTAAGAAAACTGAACAACAATTTCTATCAAATCAAACCAATCCATCGAAGGAGACGGAAAAGATGGGACACATTAGGATCTGCCTGGAAATGGATCGCCGGCACACCAGATGCACAAGACCTAAGCATCATTAACAGTACAATGGACGACCTTATAACTCAAAACAACCAGCAGTACCAAATAAATGAAAGAATAAACCAGCGAATACAGCTAATTACAGATACAGTAAATAAAGCAATAACAAATAATACAATAGCTAACAGAATAACTCTCACAGAAATCGAACTAATCACAACCATAATTAATATAGATACAGTTAATGGCATATTGGAGGATATCCAGGAGGCAATAATAAGAACTAAGTCCGAATTACCCAGCAATAAAATCTTATCTTTGAAAGAAGTCATCCTAATCAAAGACCTGATGATAAACCAAGGCGTTAATATTTCACTGCCGGATGAGGCACTTCAGTACGTAACACCAAAAATAGCAGTTAATGACGATACCCTGCTCTACATATTACAAGTACCCAAATTAGAAGAAGAAAAATCAACAGCGATGATGATAATACCACTAATCATCAATAATACAATAATCAGAGACTATCCACAATATCTCATTCGAACAAACCAAAAATTGTTTACAACAACAAAGCATGGCAACTTTGTACAAAAACACTCTGAGATTAAAGAATTCGAGGATAATTGTATATTACCACTTGTAATGGGGACAAGAAGCCATTGTAACGTGACAAAAGAAAAGGAAACTACGCTACAATTTATCGCTGAAGACAAACTGGTAATATCAAATGCAAAAAACGAAACACTTTCTTCGGACTGTGGCCCTAACAACCGAATATTAGATGGAAATTTTCTAATATCGTTTTGGAACTGTACAGTAACTTTTAAGAACAAAAAATTTAAATCATACGAAATCAAAAGTGAAAAGATGGAAATCCAGGGTGCACTCCACAATATCCAAGCCATTCGTCAATTAATAAAAGAAATTAGTGTTGACGAAATCGTCCAGGAAAATATTGAAAACAGGAAACAACTGAACAAAGTCTACCTGAAACAAATAAACCATCAAACATGGATATGGTCATTATCGGGAGGGTTATCATTATCAACCATCGGAATAATAATATTACTAATCTACGCCAGCATCCAAAGGCACACAACAACAATAAAAGTAGACAATCCAAGAAGTTCAACCACAAAACCTACAGAGCCAAATGCGAACTCACAATACCGGGATCTTTTGGTAAAAATAGGGATTACACCAAAGAACGAGGACGTTCTTTCTCTACCCCAGGGAGGAGTTATGGGAACCCATAATGCTGATGCATAATTATTACGATAATATAAAATGCTGATGTACATCCTGGCCGGATGTTGCGCCGCCACGCGCTGTCTATACAAATTCCAATAAACCTGATACCAACGTGTTGTTCTATTTTATAATTTAATCAATTAAGTAAAGTAAGCATTTTTAAGTTACAAGAAAGGTAAAATAAAATTAAGTAAGTTAGTTAAGTTTTGATCTTGTTAGCATTAAGGTCTAATGTATAACTCAAATGTGTAAAATAAAATTTAAAAAGAAAAGAAATAATTTTTTTTATGTATTTATAAACTATAAATCCAAAATTATATATATATATATATATATATATATATGTATATATATATATATATATATATATATATATATAAATATATAAATAATATATGTATATATGTAATACGTATCGAAAAATTAATTATTTTTGCAACAAAAAAACGTACAAAAACGAAACGATGGTACAACTGAAATCCTAAAATAACTTTAATTAATTATTTAAACAATAATAACTAATATTTAATAATAATCATTTACATGCATATTTTGAAATATATATAAATAAAAAATTTTATATTTAAATTAAGAGTATAATATAATCTGTAATAATTATTTTTAATAAAAATTAAAAGAAATTTTATTTTAATTATTTAAAACAACCAAATGTGTTTTTATTATTTTAATAAAGCCCTTTAATAATGATATTCGGCAATGGTAAATAATTATTGTTCCCGGTTTGAGGGTTTAAAATATTCGGTTTAAAATATTCATACAAGAAGTTGTTTGTAAGGGTATGTTAGTAAGCTGCGATTTATGTGAACCTTGTCATAATGAATAATTTACTAATATCAAGCAGAAATGCTATTGAAATGAAGTAAGTATTTTCTTAAGTAAAGCAACCAATTGCAAGCGACTTTCTTTAAATAAATAAACGTTATATCAAATTATTGCTCTAATTTAATGGTTTTTGTTTTCATATATAGCAAGGATTTTGTTTAAAAAAAGCAAACAATTGCTTTATTCGAGATTAGATTTTAATGAAATTTGTGATTAAAGACAGCAAGCAGTTTTCTCGATATTAATCAATGGCGTATTAAAATTATTACTATATTTTAATAATTTTTGTTTTCATGTATACCAAGTATTTTGTTCAAATAAGCAAACAATTACTTTATTAAAGTAATTATGTATACTCGATTTTAAGCAGAGATGTATCAAATTTTAATGAAATTTGTTTAAATATAGCAAGCGGATAGCTTCACATTAATCTTTGATTTATTATAATTATTTCTATGTTTAATAAAGAAGTTTCTATTATTAATACTAGATGGACATGCTTCAATCGAAATAATATTTCTTAAACCAATAAAATCGAAATATTCTTGGATCATTCAGGCCAGTTCTTGATTTAATAAAGTGGCTTGATAGGTTGAATATCATGGTGTAAAAATTATTAATTGAAGCAAGTTTTGTTTGTTTAAAGCAATCTTTTCTTTGTGTGAAGCTGCTAAACCACAAACAACAATCACACCATCCACAGTTGGATTATCCTATGCGCAAATCACCAAATTATCTGCTGATGAATCAAACCAAAACAACAAGCATTTGAAATTATTAAAAAGCTTAGTCAAATTCAACAGACACTTGATCACTTAACAGAAAGGGTGGCAAAACTAGAAATTAATTTCTATCCGCCTAGCAAAAACAGTCAGCAAACATACAAATGATTAACTCGTTCCTACGCATTGTAACTTGGAACGCTAATGGGCTCACCCAACGAGCCCAAGAACTGGAAATATGTCTCCATACAAACAACATAGATATTGCACTTAGTTCAGAAACGCACTTCTCCAACAAAAGCTTTTTCAGAATAAAGGGATTTAATTCCTACTGGACAACCCATCCTAGTGAAAGAGCCAGAGGTGGTTCAGCTGTACTAATTAAAAATAATATCAAACATAATCAACAAGAGGATATTCGAGAAAGCTACATGCAAGCAACTGTTATCTCAACCCAATATAATGGCGCAGATCTAAATATTGCGGCAGCATACTGTCCTCCACGGCATACACCAACGAAGTTATAATTTAATAACGTCTTTAATAAGCTCGGTCCAAGATTTATTATTGGAAGGGACTATAATATAAAACATACAGCTTGGGGTTCCAGGCTAATTTCTCCTGGGAAAGGAAATGCTTTGTTCAATGCCATTCATGAAAACAAATGTGAATATCTGTCTCCAAGGGGGCCAACGTATTGGCCAACGGATGCAGGAAAAATACCAGATCTGCTTGATTTGCCATTGATGAAAACAAATGTGAATATCTGTCTCCAAGGGGCCAACGTATTGGCCAACGGATGCAGGAAAAATACCAGATCTGCTTGATTTCTTCATCATAAAAGGTATTTCATCCAGTTACACTAGAGTCGAAGGTAACGACTTAACATCTGATCACATTCCTGTACTGTTGTCAGTAAGCGCTATAATCATCAAGAAAAATGAAAAGCAAAACCATACTAATAGATTCACGGATTGGGATCTCTTCAGAGAAAAACTGGAAGAGCAAGTTGAATTAAAAGTTAGTATTAAAAGTAATGAAGAATTGGAACAACAAACAAACAATTTTATTGAATACACTCGTATGGCCGCCAGTCTAGCTACCCCAGAATTAAAGGACAAAGCGGAGATTGAAGTCAAATACCCGGCTGAAATCAGGGAACAAATCAAGGAAGGGAGAAAGGCAAGGAGAATATGGCATCTCACCAGAAATCCTGCTGACAAAACCACCTTCAATCGAATAAGTAACAAAGTCAATAGGCTAACCAAAAGCTTCAAACAGGATTGCTTCGACAACTACTTAAGCGGGCTAGGTCCAGAAATGAATAAGGACTACTCGTTATGGAAAGCAACAAGAAAATTTAAACGACCAGTAGTTTGAGTACAACCTATAAGAAATGCTCAAGGAAATTGGGTTCGACATGACAAAGAAAAAGCGGAACTCTTTGCTCAACACCTAGCAATAGTGTTTCAACCCCATGACATTCAATCCAACATTGACGTAACACCTGTCTATCAACCAAATCAGGATTTTAAAAGGGTCACACCAATGGAAATTGCTGAAGAAATCGACAAAAGTCTTAGTCAAAAAAAGGCACCAGGAATTGATGAAATATCACCGGGTCTATTCAAGGAACTTCCACGCAAAGCAATCATCATGATCACATACTTATTTAATGCCTGTATGAGATTGAAGTATGTACCCAAATGCTTCAAACGGCCCAAATAATTATGTTGAAGAAACCAGGTAAACCAGATGAAGAAGTAACATCATACAGACCAATTTCACTGCTTCCGACCTTATCAAAGTTATTTGAAAAACAACTACTAAAACGTCTAAGGCCAATGGTAAACGTTCCTGATTTTCAATTTGGATTCAGGAATAACCACTCCACAATAGATCAAGTCCATCGAATAACTACGGTAATAGAGCAAGCGTTAGAAGAAAATAAATATTGTCCCGCCTTATTTATGGATGTATCTCAGGCCTTTGATAGGGTTTGGCACGAGGGATTGACATTCTAGATGAGCAAAATACTACCACAAAACTATTGCCAGCTGCTTGAATCATACCTCTCTGATCGCCAATTCAGAGTCATCCATGAAGAAACATGTTCTGACTTTTATCCAACGCTAGCGGGAGTTCCGCAGGGAAGTGTATTGGGACCCCTCCTCTACCTTATCTACACTGCGGACATACCTACAACGAATAAAACATTCATCGGCACGTTCGCTGACGACACTGTAATTATGTCAGTAGACGAATCACAACCAAGGGCAGTGGAAAATCTTCAACGAGCAATGAACAACGTTACTAAATGGACAATTGACTGGAAAATAGTGCTTAATGAGCTCAAATCAACCCATGTGACATTTACGCTTCGACACAAAAATAACAGTCTACACATATACCTCAATGGGGTGCAAGTGCCGCAGGCTGAATCGGCTAAATACCTTGGTCTGCATTTAGATTCAAGGCTCAACTGGAAACATCATGTGAGACAAAAACCTGAACAGATACGATTAAAACAACGTCAAATGTACTGGTTAATTGGGCATCATTCCAAAATGAACCTGTATTGCAAAAGACTAGTCTACCAGACTATCTTCAAACCAATATGGATGTATGGTGCGCAGCTATGGGGTTGTACTCATAAATCCAATAGAGACATTATACAACATTATACATTATACAACGTAGCCAAAATAAATTTCTTCGAATGGTCACCAACGCGCTTACCGATTTGTGACTAACAGGGAAATACACAATGATCTAAAAATACAATTGATAGACGACGTCATCCGCGAATGTGCCATTAAACATGAGAAGAGACTTCTTAACCACACCAACGTTGAGGCCGTACAACTACTGGACAGTACAAACGAAGTGAGGCGGCTCAAACGAATCAAACCACATGAGCTAACCGTATGAATATTATATCTTAAGGGAACTGGATACTGGTCCAGCAGACCCACACAAGTTTATGCTTATCTCATAAGTACTAATGTCAACCTTACTAATGAATTAATAATGTTTAAGATTGTAGTAGACATATCAATAAAGATGTTTAAAAAAAAATATAGTTTTATCTTATCAAAAACATATTATATTACATACACATAATAACTTACCATAATTTAATATTATATTGATCTCAAATAATCCTATAAACAAATATCATGCGATCGGTCTTCAACCAATCGTAATTAAGAATATTAATAAAAATAAACATCAATAGAAAATGATATAAGACAATACACTCTGTATTGAGAATTAGAATAGTGTTAACTCTGTAAACTTAAACATCCACGATTGCCTTTGAAATAAAAATAAATTGTGTTATGAATCAAGTTGTGTTTTTTATTTTTTAAAAATCGAACCCAAGTCTCATAACTCGCGCACACCATAGCTTATAATTGGTGAATCCTACATTACTACAGCGATCACCATATAACTATTTAGATGAGTGAAAATTGTGTAATATGGATAAAAAAAGTTATTACGAAGTGAATAGGGAAATCAAATATATTTGTGACGGTGCTAAAAAACAATCAAAATTCCTTGCATTACACCAGAAGAGTTTGAAGAACTGAAACAGCACATTAAAAATGACACCATCGCCGGTATGAATAATTTTTAATATTGATTGCCAAATAAATCAATAAATTTATGAATAATGTATAAATTTTATAGAAATCAATATTTGGAAAAGTACTGGACCAATCCTTGGACAAATTTGTAAGACATTCTCTAGCTGCTATTCTATCTAACCAAGTAGCTTCAGAATACTCTCGGTTTGAAAAAAATGGAAACCTGCCCGTTAAATCATATCAAATTTTAAACATGATTAAAGGAAACGTTTTTTATTTTTATTTTTTTTATAATATATCTAAATTATTTATTAAAATTGTAGAGAAGAATTTGCCTGAAGAAATTCCCTAGCTCGAGGCCCTGTGATATAAATATTAACCATAACGAAACCATAACCATAAATAACTAATTTTAATAATTAAATGTTTGAATTTTGCTAAAAACTATCTTTTTATTATTCTTCTATGTATAAAGAAAGAATTTTGAAAAATCATTCCGACTCGCTTATATTTCCCAACTATGTATCAAAAGTGATTTCCGTTTGAGAATTTTAAAAGAAAAAATGTGTCAATTTAGTAATAAAATAACAATAATTTTTCTAATTTACTCACACCAGTTGACTCAGAAATAATTTAAGATTGCCACACAAAATTGAATCAAATTTGAACTCGATCATATAGTGGAGATGTCATTTTTTAGTCAATTTTGATTCGCCTTGCTTAGAAGGGCTGTTGGGCTAAGTGTCAATTTTTCCATCAACATATAGTTTGTAACTCAGTTCCTTGGGAGGATATATTTTGCCTTAGTTCTCCAACTAGCCAAATAGAATTTTTCAACTCATATATTAGTTTGGTGTTTAATAGTTGCGTTCCGCTTAAAAAGGTTACTTGCAAAGCAAAATCTCCGCCTTGGTTGTCTCAGGAAATTTCGAATGCCATAAATATTAGAGTTAGTAAATATCGTGTATGGAAAAGGTGTCCTAATAGTCAGCCTCATTTAGATTACAAGCAGGCTCGTAACAGAGTTGTAGGGTTAATTCGAATTGCTAAACGTAATTTTTTCAAGGACAAGTTAGACTCCTCTCTTCCTCCCAAGGTTTTCTGGCGTAATGTTCGTAATTTAGGCCTAGGCAAATGCAAGATTAGTTCAAGTGGGGATTTTAAACCCAACGAAATTAATAGTTATTTTTGCTCTAGTCTGAACTCGGACAATAGTTCCGTCGATTTGTTCTCTAACGCGTCCTCTAATTCGTTTTCGTTTTCAAATATTTCTCTTGAGGATTTACAATCTGCTATTTGGAAGGTTAAATCGGAATCTTCTGGTCTGGATAACGTCAATTTAAAATTCGTTAAGGTAGTTTTCCCTTTCGTCTCAAAATACTTGTTACATATCTTCAATTTTATTCTCACGTCCTCTTCCTATCCTGATCAGTGGAAGCTAAGTAAAATAATCCCGATCCCAAAGATCAGTAATCCTTTAGATCTATCCCATTTTCGGCCAATTAGCATTTTAAGTTCTATCTCAGAGGCTTTCGAGATAGTTGTTGAAAATCAAATTCAATCGCATTTACATAGCAATAGTTTAATTAGTTGCTTCTAATCTGGGTTTAGAAAATTTCATAGCACTTCTACTGTGTTATTAAATGTATGTGATGATATTAGGCGTAATATGAATAATAGGGAATCAACTTCTTTAATTTTGTTAGATTTTTCTAAGGCCGTTGAGTCTACAGGGTCGGCCAAATAAGACGTACCAATGTAAAACCCGAATAATTTTTGTGTTTTCTAATATAATTGTGTTTTTTTCTTTGCAGGTTATAATTGAGTTCTTGAAAATTTATAATGGATAGATACAGTACAGAACAACGTGTTAAAATTATCGAATTTTTTTATTCTTGTCAAAGATCAATAGTTATGACGCAGCGAAAGTATTATCAACATTTTAATTCAAGATTAGCTCCCCCAGCCTTCATGATAAGGAATTTGATCAGCCGGTTTGAGGAACGGGGATCAGTGGCCGACTGTCCTGGAAGAGGTCGCCATCGATATATTCGTACTGAAGACAACGTGGAAGCTGTGCGACAGAGTGTTGCAAATGATCCATCTGTCCCAATTCGTCGCCGTTCCGGCCAGTTGGGCATTTCCCGAACGACATTGCGGAGAATTTTAAAGTTAAAGCTTAAGATGCATCCATGCAAAATTCAAATTGTGCAAACTCTGCTTCCGCAAGACCACCAACAACGACTGCAATATGCTGTTCGTTTTACAGAATTAGCAACACAAAATGATCTTTTAAATAATCTTTTGATGTCGGATGAAGCGCATTTCCATTTAAGCGGTTATGTCAATAAGCAAAATTGTAGATTGTGGGGCTCTGAAAATCCAAGGGCAACACACCAGCATCAGTTACATCCATCCAGATGCACTGTTTGGTGTAGTGTTATGGCCGATAAAGTTATCGGTCCATATTTTTTCGAGAATGAGGATGAAAAGCCAGAAACGATTTCCGGGGCTTCTTACAGAACAATGATTGAAAACTTTTCGCGGCCAATGGTGGAGCAGCATCCTGATTTGTGGTTCCAACAAGATGGAGCGACTGTGCACACTGCAAGGCAAACTATGGATTTGTTGCGAGAAATTTTTGGCAAACGTTTGATTTCAAAAAATTCTGATTTCCCGTGGCCACCTCGTTACCCAGATTTAACTGCGCCCGACTTTTTTTTATGGGGATATTTAAAAGACAAAGTGTATGTCAATAAGCCACAGACAATTAGCCGAGCTAAAGCAGAATATTCGAGACGAAATACTGAGCCTGTAACCAGAAACATTACGTGGTGTTATGGAAAACGCGCTTAAAAGAGCCTATGTTTCACCGAGTTCACCGAGTGATTACCCATCCATGTGGAAACCATAACCCCAAAAATAAAATAAATTGTGGATTACACCCATCCCTCGATTTACGAAATCTCTTGTCACGAATTTTCGAAAAATTTACGAAAAATTCGGTTAACGAAATTTCGATTTACGTGCAGTTTTTTGCAACGAACTAATTCTTTAGGCGAAAGATAGGTTGTAAATCGAAATTTCGTTAACCGAATTTTTCATAAATTTTTCGAAATTTCATAAAAATAAATTTCGTAAATCGAGGGATGGGTGTATTCGCCTATGAATACAACATGACACTGTATCAACAAGGAAAGTAACCTACAAAATGTCATTTTTTTCATCAACATATATGTAGGTGTCGATACATTTAGCCATCATAGTTTTTACGAATAGGGTTCTACGAGTATAAAAATAGTTTATTAAAATTAAAATAATTAATTTAATTTTAATTAATTATTTTAATTTTAATAAACTATTTTTATACTATTTAAACTAATTAATTAATTTTTAATTAATTATTTTAATTTTAATTAACTATTTTTATACTACTACATTAAAACTTAATAAATAAAAAATTAATTAATTCAAATCAATTAATTCAAATACATATCTACATGGAGACTGAGAGTAAGTATAAATATGGTGAACTTGTGACGTTTGGAGTTGCTCGAGTGCGATAGTCGTTGTTGTATTCTTTTGATTTGATACGGTTGGTTGAGACACGAACAAGCCCAGACGAGGTAGATTATTGAGAATTTGTTTGTTAGGCGAAAATGAAATTGCACAAAAAAAGAGAAATAATATAAGAGTGGAGTAAGATATTCCACACGCGAAAAGAGTATCATTTTCTTTGTATTAAAAGTTATAAAAGACATGTTTGATAAAATTTATTCTTTAATTAAAAACCTATCATTTTCCTTGAATAGAAATTAATAAAATACATGTGTGTTTAAATATTATTGTGAATAAAAGTTTTATTTGTTGCTACATCATCCGTATTGGATTAATAACCATGTTTGTTGAATTATTGAAGTGCAACCATTACTACTGCCTATAATCTGCATTAACATATACCCGCATTGACTGTAAACATCAGCCTTATCCCCAAAAACTTACACCCCAATTCCCATAGTCGTGTCATTTCAAGTGACGTGACTATAGTCGTCTCACGTCACTTGAAAATTGATATTCTTGAAGGCGAACCAAGTGACACGACTGCAACTTGAAATATATTAGGCAAATAGGAAATAAAATCGTTTTAAAACAATAATATTATTATTTTAAACAACAACATATTTAAAAGATTGCACAAAATTCACTTGCACACACTTGCAAAAATCAAGTGACATCTGTCGTATAAAGTGACTTTAGTCGTAATAAACGACAAAGAGAATGGCAAAATTGATGTGACGTGACTATAGTCATCTAAAATGACATGACGCGACTATGGTAATTGGGGTGTAATTTGTAATGACGGAAAAGAAATGTTTTGTAAAAGTATAAAAGAATTTGACAAGTGATCCATCAGATTCATTCGGGTAACATCTGTGATGGGAGCATGTATCATGCGAATGTGATACCGCTTAGTAATAACAACATGTTGGTGGGTCTGAAAGCGCTCAATGACGAGAAAAAAAATCAGGAGTCTAAAAAGAAGGACATAGCGAATAAAAACGGCGGAATAAGATGGCTGCAAATTAATTGATTATATCTGTAATTCTTAATAAAATATTAATAATTAATTAAATAAATAAATAAACGAATATCGATTATCTGGTGAATAAAATACAAATAACAATACAACAATTGATGTAACTGATTTTCGGATTAATATATAACACGTGTAGTAAACTTAACCTTGCGAATATAGTGGAGTGTTAATAGAGGAAACACATAACATTAGAGCTCACATCAACACACCCACAAGGGAACTTAGACTAAATCAAAAACGTTACGTAGATCGGGTAGCGACACCAACATTGTAATATTAGTTGCTTGTCGCATGGGCAATAGTGTGAACATCGAGAATTGTTCATATAAAATCCAACTTGCATGTTGGGTCATGAGTCATAAGGCATGTACAAATAAAATTTAAGAATTGAACTCACAGACTTTAATTAAATAAGAAACAAAAATTAAAACAAAAGTATTACAAACATTGCCATTAAAGGTTGGCGATAAAGTCAGACTAAAAGTAGCTAATCGAGAATGGAAAGGAGTCGAAGTGGTCGAAAAAACGAAATATCCAATATCAGTCATTGTAGAAACGGATGAGGGAAGGCGATATAGGCGAAACATATTCCAGTTTCACAAAACGAAGGCGAACATTCGGTCAAATACTGAACCATCGGTAGAAACGGAAGATCGAGATGACAATACAACAAGGACTGAACGGACAGTAACAAATGAAACAACCAGGAACGAGCCATACGAAACGACAATGGAATCACCAAAACAACAGTCAAAAAACACGTCGGTCCAGCAACCACAGCGTACTAGATCGAAGGAAGTTAGTTAAACCAATCGTTCGTTATGATGACGAATTTTAAAACATAATTATGTATATTTTAATTTTTTTTGTTATGAAATGTAAAAGAAGAGGAGATGTCACATGGACGTGGTAAATGGAATACTAATATGTGAATAGGGTAAATGAATAAACGAGCAGTTTTAGATAGATACTCAAACGAACTACACGTGTTTACATTCGCATACTCGTTACACGTATAACTCCTAGTATTACTGGAAATTCAAGAATAAGGCAAAACAGACTCTTTGAAGTAAATTTAAAAATGTCCTTACCAGACGAGCATTATTTTTCAGTTCTTTGATTAAAACATTTGGTTCGAAACTTCTAAATCTTGATCTAATGAATCTGGATAAATTTCTGTTTAATATTGCCAAAAATGAATTCCGGTAAATGATTCAACTTGGAATTTGCCGCCCGTCGTCCCCTTCGGTTTCTTCTTTGTTATAATTGGGGCCAAACAAAAAAAAAAAATTTGCGACCTTGCGGAGATTATACCGGTGCTTGAATGCTGTGATTATACCAGACTATATCCTATACCTAATATTTGTATACGACTTCTCTTCCAATTTGGAAGGGCATGTCATATTTTCGAAAGTCGACTTGATAAGAGCTTACCACCAAATTCCGATATCTCCAGATGATGTATATAAAACAGACATTAGCGTTCCGTTCGAACTGTTTGAGTTCGTCCGTATACATGGGTTAGATTGTTTATCTGGGCGATATTTGGTGGATCAACCGAGAAACATTTACATTTGCGAACTTTATTTAACTATGGAATTAACATAAAAGCATCTAAATGCATTTTTGAAGTACTTTCTTTACATTTTTTTCAGTCAAATTATATCGACAGATGGTATGTGCTCGTCAGAAAAGAGATAGAATTGGGCTATCCAAGATTTTCCGCAGCCAATATCATATCGACAAGAGAAAAGGTGCAATTGAGAGCCACCTGGGTTCTACCTAAAAAGCTGAATCATCTGAACACAAATATTCCTCGTTCGATCGGGAGCTTTTTGCTATCTTCTTAGAAATAAAACATTTCCAGTACCTCGTCAAATGCCGAGAGTTCATAATATTCAATAACCATAAGACACTTACTACGGCTATTTTATTAAAAACCCAGAGAAGTCTTTGTCAAGGACGTCACTTAGATTTTGTAGCTTAATTTTCTACAGACATTTGACACATAAATATTAGAATACTAATTTAACCAAAGTAAGAACGCTTTAGTTGAGTTGGTTTTGACAGCGCGCGTTACATGTTTTTTTGTTTTGTTTAACTATCTTCTTCTGTGACAGCGAACCATTAAGCATCTCAATAAAGTTTTTGGTTGTACCACATTATAAAATAAAATCTTTTAATTAGTTTTATTTCAATCATTATAAATTGTAATTTACGTAGCAATCCAATCATAAATCTCTGAGGTTATGGGCCAAGCGCCATAAAGGAAAATTAATTAAAATATTAGTTTTGGTGAATTTTTCTTTTTTGTGTCAATTGAATTTTTATTGTCGTCGAAACGAGTGTACTGCATAAATAAAAATATAAAAAAATGGCGGAGAGTACAACCAGCAGCATCAGCAAAATAACACAGTTTGATGAGACAAATTTCAGTAATTGGAAATATCGAGTTGGAATTTTACTTGATGAAAAAGATTTGAGAAAATACATCAATTAGGGACTGGATGAAATTTTAGCTGGTGTGGAAGCAACGGAACGTGATAAAATTAGATTGGAAGAAAAAAATGCATGTCAATGCTGGTATCAACAGTTCATGACAACCAACTGGAATATGTAAGAGAGAAATCACGTGCAAAAGACATGTATGATGCATTGTCCAGTATTTTCAAAAGAAAAAGTGTAGCAAGTTAAGTTTTATTGCGAAAACAACTTTTGATGATGAAATATCATGAAAGTGATAGTATCGTGGAGCATCTTTTGCTGTTTGACAAGAAGATTGGTGAGCTAATTTCAGCGGGTGCTAAGATGGAAAAGATTAACATTGTCAAAGGGAAAATCGAAGGAGTTCATTTGTTTTAAATGTTCTAAACCCGGTCACAAAAAGTCTCAGTGTTTTCTAAATAAAAAGAAAAAGAACAACGGTTCGGCCAATGCTAACAAAGCAAATGAAGAAAAGGAAGAAGTATCGACAATGTGTGCGTTTGTAGATTTGGAATCGTGTGTTGGTGAGTCGGCAACATTTAACGCACAAACAAAGCGGCATAACGTCAACGTAAATGACACATCGAAAATTGAATTCACAATGGATTCTGGTGCAACGCAACATATGTCTGACGAACAAAAGCATTTTAGTAAGCTAGAAGAAATCGATGAGTTGAAAATTGCCGTTGCAAAGAAAAATGAAAGTATTTTTGCGAATAAACGTGGCGATATTCCAGTGAAAACATTTTATAATGGTAACACATTGATTACTGTGATGAAGGATGTTTTATTGGTGAAAGATTTGAAATGCAACTTGATGTCGATACATGCTTTGACTAAAAAGGGCTACAAAGTACTGTTTGAGGGTGACCAAGCATTTGTATCATGTAACATGCCATCGCGCTTTACGCATATAATCTGTATATAACGTATAATACTAACGTGATAACATGTCATTACGTTATTTAAATTGCAATAGAATAATTTTTTTTTGAAACAGGTAGCTTAAGTATAACGCTCTCAAAATTTACATAATGTCTGTTATTGTTAATATACATAGGAATCTGGATAAGTTGAGGTTTTCCTGTATGCCGAATAGCGGTAGTAACTTATAATATGATATTATTTAACCGAAAGTCTTGAACATTTCAAATTGAGATTCTCTAGTGATAACAACGAGTAAATAAAGCTAAAATAAAAAAAAATCATTCACCTCTTTTAATATCCATATATATTAGTGTTAAGAGGCAGAATGAAATTGCGGAAAACTAAGACCGCATAAGAAAATCTTTATCAAACAAATAGTGTGGGATACATAAAATCACATCAATTATTTAAGTAGGTAAAACATAATAAACATTGTATATATACATAGTTCTAATAATATTCTTAACGTTGATTATATTTTTGGGTGGTATAGGCTTAGAACCGGCTTTCAAATATAAAGCACGCAAGGTTGTAATATCCGATAGGTAAGGTGCGTACGCATAACACAAATTACGAAGCGATAAACAAAAACCCATCGCATAGCTGCACTAACGGGGGTATACGACCTGCGTAGTTTGTTTGCGGAGTTTTTTTATTGTGCTGATGCTGCATTTTCCAACGGGGATACAGACAGATATATCATAGAGGATGTTACACCGGTTCCAAATTTAGTTGCGAATTTGCATTAATTACCATAGCAGTGCGTTATTTGGCCAATTTCCAGAAGCCATTTTGTCTATTTGTGTTATTAATTTTGTTAACTTTTTGATAGTTAGTTATTTATTTAAATTAGTGGTTCTTTTGTTTGTTATTATTAATATTAGTAAATAGACTACTTAGTGCGAAGTGAATATTTTATAGGGGTGAATATACATACTTACCTACATACATTCGGGGCAAGCATTTTTTTTCAGCTTTCCTAATGCCGTTTTGGAGGGACACCTTGAGCGCTCGAGTACTCCGACCAAAAGTGGTAAGTTTTCCATAATTTTTTATTTATTTACGCTTCTTTTCTCATATTCACCAGAGATAAACTATTCATTTCTCAAAATTTTGGATATTTAGAGTTTACTTATATTTATACAAGGTTTAATCTTTTTAAGATATTGTTAATGGTTGTAGTTAATGTGTGAAAAATATAATTAAAAAAAAATGTATTCATTTTTTTTTTGATTGTGATCCATCGTGATTAAAACTTTGACGCTCGTGACTTCCACCTTGCTAAACTATATGAAGTTTTATTTCAGTTTTGTGATTTTTGTTTAGTTAATTTGGAAATAAATTTTTGATTAGTAAAGCACACAGTTAATTGTTTGTACGTTGTCAAATCGGCTATACATAAGAATCCTCCCAGCCGACGTGGAGACTATCCTATTAGAAGTGTGCGAATGGGCCGATAGCACCAGACAACAACGTAACAATCATTCAATGGAATAATTAAATTCGTTGGACAAATCGAAGGAAATCTGTATAAAGTCACATTACATGTGGACAACAATGTGTTAGCTGGTTATACAGGTGATATGAATTTGCATAAAATTTCTCAAAGTTTGTGGCATTTTAGATTGGGTCACTTAAATGCAAATGCTATGAAGAAACTGGAAAGTAAAATGGCGGATGGATTAAATCAAGTAAATGTTGACAACAATACGAGGCTGTGTGAATCATGTGTGCTTGGGAAACAAACACGTTCATCATTTCCGAAAAATAAAAATGTTCGATCATCACGCGTTTTAGAGTTGATTCACAGTGACGTATGTGGTCTGATGCAAACGACTGAATATGATGGTTCCGGATATTTTGTAACATTTACGGACGATTTTTCGAGAGCATCCAGTGTTTATTGCATTCAACGGAAAAGTGAAGTGTTGGAAAAGTTTAAACTTTTTGTAGCAATGGCTGAAGCACTTCATGGTAAAAAGGTGGCCAAACTAAGAGCTGACGGTAAGGGTATTCAAATGTTATTAACTGTTTCGTATAATCCAGAAATGAATTCTATTTCCGAGCGATTGAATCGAACACTTGAAGAAAAGTCAAGAACAATGCTTTTGGCAAGTGAACTGGATGGAAAGTTTTGGAATGAGGCTATCATCACTGCAAATTATTTAAAGAATCGATCACCGACAAGTGCAGTTGGGAAGCAGTTCGAAGCGAAAACTCCGGCTGAAATTTGGTTTGGTCAAAACCCGAATTTGTCACTGTTGTATACTTTCATACTTTTTCAACAAAATAAAAAGTGTATCCGTGAATTGTGAATTTGGTGAAAACCTTGAACAGGTTTTAATAGATAGATTTGTGTGCGGTTTATTACCAGGGCGGAGTTTTGATAAAATGTGTGAGTTGAAGAAGGATGTAAAGCTAAAAGAATGTGTTGAGTTGGCTTTAGGAATGGAAGACATTGAGACTCACAAGATACATCAGGTGAATGGTGCTAAACAATTGGGGAGAAGAAATGAATTTTGTACTGTTTGTGGGTATAAAAGTCATAAATGCTAAGCAATGTAAGTTTAAAAGTTACAAATGCAATAATTGTGGAGAGGTCGGACATTTACAAAAAATGTGCAAAAAAAATAAATGGCAGACACGTGGAAATGGAGGTAGAACAACAGTAACGCAAATTGATGAGGAACAAGCGTCTCAAGGACACCGGTATGGAGCAATCCACGGGGATGATGAAAAATCAATATTTATGGATATGGACGAGATGAATATGATTATGATTGATGATGATCGAGTTCAGGGTCAAGGGAAGTTAGAATGTTCTAATCTTAAAAAAGGGTAAATGTAAATTCTTTGTTAAATGATAGAAATTTTTGTAATTCTAGCTTATTTATGGTTGTATTGGAAATTGAAGGTCAAGAGATTGCACTTGAGATCGATACGGGATCGGGAATATCCGCATTACCTGAACCGGTTTATAATCAGTATTTCAAACATTTGGAGTTGAAAGTATTTGCAAATAAGTTGAGTGCGTATAATGGAGCAAGTATTAACGCGTTGGGCTACGTTGAAGCGAGCATATCCTATAAAAAGCAAAAAGCAATTGGGAAGTTTGTGATCATTTCAAATGGCTGTCGACCCCTGTTAGGTCGCGATATTTTTAAATTATTAGATTTTAAACTAGAGATAAATAATTTCAATTATAAGAGTAATGATGATGTACCAGATGTTTTAAAGGAACAGGTAGAAAAATTAAGTGAGGGGCTTGGATGTTATACGGGGGGAGAAATCAGTTTAAGGACGAAAGATAATGCGATACCAGTATTTGTGAAGCCACGCCCGGTGCCATTTGCATATAAGGTTAAACTAGAAGAGGAACTAGAAAGGCTAGAGAAACTGGAAGTCATAACGAGAACGGAAACAAATGAATGGGGTACACCTTTAGTGATGGTATTAAAAACAAATGGGCAAGTAAGGTTGTGTGCCGATTATTCAGTTACTGTTAATCCGATGTTGCAAGATATAAACTATCCAATACCTCGGATAGAGGACATATTCGCAGCATTGCAAGGAGGCCAAACGTTCACAAAGTTGGATTTGTCACAGGCGTATCACCAGCTGAAAGTTGATGAAAGAACGGGAAAAATGCTTGCTTGGAGTACATATAAAGGGTTGTACAAGGTAAACCGTTTAACCTATGGTTGTAAGCCAAATACGTTTATCTTCCAGAACGTAATTGATAAGGTTATAAGTGGATGCAGTGGAACAATTGCATTTGTAGATGACATACTTATAACTGGTAAAACTAGAGGGGAACACATGGAAAACTTGAAAGTGGTACTAGAGAGAATACAACACGCAGGATTGAAGATCAACAGAAAAAAATGCATATTTTTTGGTGAAAAAGTTGAATATTTAGGCTTTATTATCAACAAAGTAGGTCTACATAAAGATAAAAAGAAAACAAAAGCAATTGAGGAAATGCCTGCACCAAAAACGAAAACGGAAGTAAGATCTTTTTGCGGAATGGTTAATTACTATGCGAGATTCATTCCAAATGCGTCAATAATTTTGAAACCCATATATGATTTAATCAAAATGAAGGAAATTAGATGGAGCTCGGAAACTGAAGAAGCTTTCAAACGGATAAAAAGAGCGATTGTGTCTGACGAAGTTTTGGTTCATTTTAACCCAGAGTTGAAAATAATTTTAACAACAGATGCATCACAGCAAGGGATTGGTGCGCAATTATCACACGAATTTGTGGATGGAGAGAAACCAATTGCATTTGCATCTAGGACCTTGAGCAAAGCGGAGTCAAACTATGCAATGATTGATAAGGAAGCGTTGGCTATTTATTTTGGGGTGAAGCGATTTGAACAGTATTTAATGGGGAAACGTTTTCTCCTAAGGACTGACCATAAGCCACTTGTTTCTATCTTTGGGTGTAAAAAGCGAATTCCTATGATGTCTGCAAGTAGGTTATTGAGGTGGGCGCTGTATTTATCCAGCTTTGAATTTGAGGTCAAATACATAAGAGGCGAAGAGAATGTGTGTGTAGATGCGCTCTCCAGGCTAGCGGTGCAAGAAAGTGATAGGTATACAGATGAAGAGTTTACGTATTTAAAGTTTATACAGAATGACATGGGGAGGTCAATAAATCTTAAAGACATAGAAAAGGAAACGAGGTCGGATGAGGTACTGTGCAAAGTGTTAGAGCAAGTAAAAACAGGATGGGCCGAAGGGTGTAGTTCAAAGGACAGTATTTTTCCATATTTCTGTAAACGAGCAGAAGTATATGTGGAGTCTGGAGTGTTAATGTGGGGTCATCGGATAATAATACCTAAGTGTTATAGGTCGACGTTATTAAAAGAAATTCACTCCAGTCATCAGGGAATTGTAAAATTAAAGCAGACAGCGAGATCATATTTTTGGTGGCCGAGTATTGATTCAAATATTGAAAATCTAGTGAAGCAATGTGGACAATGCCAAAAGTTTATGAGCATGCCAAAAAAAATTGAGCTGAAATCTTGGCCCGAAACAACAAGACCATTGGAGCGAGTTCATTTAGATTATTGTGGGCCAAAATATGGAGTGTATTATTTAGTAGTGATTGATGTCTACACTAAATGGCTGGATGTGCGTGTAATGAAAGAGATGACAGCAGGGAAAACGATAGAGGCCCTGAAAGAAATTTTTGTCGTGTTAGGAATGCCACAATTAATAGTCACAGATAATGGTCCAGCATTTATATCTAGAGAATTTGCCATATTTGTAAAGGAAAATGGTATAAGGCATATTACGTCACCGATATATCATCCACAATCAAATGGACAAGCAGAAAATTCTGTCAAAACATTTAAAGCTGCGTTGGAAAAAATGTACGAGTCAGAAAGTAGGAAACCGGTTGATTTAAAATATCTGGTGCAAAAATTTTTATACATGAGTCGAAGTACAATGAATAGTAAGACAGGAAGGACGCCATTTGAGATGATGTTTGGGAGGAAACCTCAGATGAGATGGGATATGTTGGCTTCGAGTAGCGGGATAAGTAGAACGGATTGTAATAGTAGTAAAAATGTTAAATCATTTAATGAGGAAGAAATAGTATGGGTAAAGGACAGTAGAAGAAATATATGGGTAAAAGGAGTAATTAAAAGAGTTCTGGGGAGTAATACCTATATTGTAAAAAGTGGGAAACATGAATCAAAGATGCATGCAAATCACGTAAAAAAATCATTTGAGGAAACGGACAAAGACAATGGGGTATTAAGAGAGAAGGACGATACAAAGAATGTTACGTTGAAAGAAATCTTAGAGAATAATGTCAGAAGAGGAGTTGGATATGCGAATCTTTCTGGTGTAAGTGAGAGAGGTCTCAGTGTGGCAATGCAGCCTAATGATACTACCAATACAAGTATAAATACGCGTCCCAAAAGAAGTAGGAAAATGCCTGATAAGTTAAATTTGTAAAACAACATGTATATAGTATGAACGTAATTTTATATAACGTAATTTTTAATAACGTAGTAATTTCTGTATAGACGTAATTTTATATAACGTAATTTTGAATAACGTAATAATTTCTGTAAAAATGTTCGTAAAACAACAAAAGTAAAGTAAGAGATATGTTGTATACTTTAGCGAAGCAATGCACTATTGCTATCATTTTATACATTTGCAATGTAATTATTTTTATTGCTATCGATAAAGACTGTAAACAAGCGTGTAACAATGTTGTTATCTAACTGCGGAACCGAGTATTTTTATTAATCTTCATATACAACAGTCACATCTTCGTATTTTTGGTTGTGAATGCTACAATCATATTCCATCGAATAATCGTACAAAATTACAGCCAAAATCATCGATATGTATTATGCTTGGATATGGTTCATTATATGGTACATATCGTCTATGAGATATAGAACAACAACAGCAAATAGTGGGCCGAAGTGTTACTTTCAACGAGTCATCGGTTTTAAATCGAAAAGAATTGATTGAGATAATCGATTCAGAGGCGGTTAATGATAATAGTTCGGGTGATCGAGGTATGAATGATACAATGAACGATTCATTTGGTGATGCAAGTGACCAGTGATTCGATAAACGTAATGATATGCAGTCAGATGGCAACAAAAATCGAGAAATCCACAGCACTAATATGGATTGTGTTGGTAACGGCATGCAGCAGTTCCACGGTGTCAATTTGGATGACCCGGTGACGACCAAGAAAATATCAACAGTGCAAGTTCAAATTGCATTGGTGTTATAACCCATTGCACATCTAATGTAAATTTAGCAACACTATTGTTATAACCCATTGTACACATAAGGTGAATTTGGCAACACTATACAAATGTCATTATTGCTAGTTTTTGCTTCTTCTTTATTCGTTTTAAGTCTTGTATTAACATTCGTAGAATAAAGAGCATTATAATAAGCCTTGTAAATTACGCGTGTATTTTAATTCGAGTTCACGGCCATAAGGGACAAAACAGTGGCGACGAGAGAAAAAAAAAAGATTAAATTACAAGATAAAAAAAAAAAAAAAAAATTACACAATAAAATTCAAGGAGGAAAAATTTACTTCTACAAAATGGATGCCTCACAATTTGCGCAATTGTTAGAAGCCTTCAGCAAATCACAACGTGACTTGCTAAAGCAAGTAAGTACTAGTAGCAGTCAACAACAACAACCACAACAACAGCAGCAGCCACCATTACAGGTTATGTGTGCTCCATTTGAGAACTTTGATGATAAAAAAGAAAACTTTAAGCTATACCATCAACGCTTCGAAAATTATTTGACCATGAAGGGTGTTATTACTAATAAAACACTTTGCCGTCAAATGCTTATAAACTCAATTGGACCTACACATTTTAAGTTGTTGGTTTCATTAATTGCCCCTAAGACAGTCAACGAAGTCGAGTACGACGACTTAATGAAAATGTTGGAAACTCATTTGTGCCCGAAAAAAAACATACTAGTAAGTCAACACCGATTTTTTTCCACATATCAAGGCGAAGAACATACAATAGCTGATTATGTGGCATTACTCCGGCGGGATACAAATGAGTGCGAGTTTGTGTCAAAGTGTGCCTGCAAGGCTGACATATCAAACATTTTACTTCGAGCCCAATTTATACGGGGCATTAACGACAACACAATCCGGGAGCAATTACTTCAATCGGAAGAAGACGATTTCGAAAAAATAGTACAAAAAGCTTTATCATTAGAAGCCTCAAAAATCGATTGTCGTGAACTGACTACAAAGCAACCCATCAATAATGCCGTAAACAAAATTCAAGCCAGAAATTCAAACCGTCAAAAAAGTCGTTCCAGGGCTCAGTCTTCAAGAGCACAAGGTCGTTCAAAATCTAGAATAAACTACGCCCAGTTGGGAATCGACAACTTGTGCATACGCTGTGGTAGAGACAACCACAAAACACAGGACTGCCGTACTAATCCACGTAATCTCAAGTGTAAATCGTGTGGAAAAAGTGGTCACATACAACAAGTGTGCATCAAAACATTAGTCAAAACTTCAAACCATAGTTCAACTCATAGAAATGATGATCATGACGAATCAGTTCACCAAATGTATGGTATTAACCAAATCGTCGATATATTTTGCAATCAGCACAATAAAAATAACGATGCTGATAAGTACTATGCTACGGTGGAAATAAATGGACACCGTCAAAAATTTGAGGTCGACACTGGTGTTGGGTATACATTAATACCAAGGAATCAATATAATCAGCTGCAAATAAAGGCACCACTGCAACCTTCAACAATTGCTTTCCGATCATATACTAAAAACATTATATTTCCTGATGGTAAAATCGAAGTTCAAGTCAAATACAACAACTGCACAGCAAATGAGGAGTTGTATGTAGTTCCTCGCGAATACGATGCGCTCTTAGGCCGGGTATGGATTCGCCATTTAGGAATCAACCTTCATGAAGTGGACAGCCATCATTTCAACAATATCAATGCATTAGAGGAAAATAATTTTGATTCAATTTCAGATATTGTTGACAAGTTTGAGGACGTTTTTACAGAGAAAGTAGGTTGTGTTCCAAATTTTGAGGTCACACTCCAGCTTCGTCAAGGTTCGAAACCAATATTCTTCAAAGAACGAGAAGTTCCACATGCACTTCGAGAACGGGTTGAAAAGGAACTCGATGATTTAGAAGCAGCTGGGATTATTACAAAATGTGAAAGGAGTGATTGGGGATCTCCCCTAGTGATCATTACAAAACCAGACGGTGGTATTCGACTCTGCGTCGATTATAAGCCAGGCGTTAATCCTCAACTAGTTTCTGCAAATTACCCAATACGGCGTGTCGATGAAATTTTAAATAATCTCAAAGGGTCAAAATATTTCTGTCGACTTGACCTCTATAAAGCCTACCTGCATCTTCGAGTAAATCCAGAATCCAGGGAAATCCAAACAATATCAACCCATAAGGGAACATACAACGTAAATCGTCTATCGTTTGGCATTAAAACTGCGCCAGCGGAATTTAATCGCATCATTGAGCAAATTCTATCTGGATTAAACAAAACTATGTCATATTTCGATGACATTATAATACATGGCACAACCGAGGCTGAATGTAAAAACAACTTGATAGAGTGTCTGAAACGTCTAAAACAACATGATCTACATCTAAATAAAACCAAATGCTCATTTTTGCAAACTCAGGTGGAATATCTGGGACACGTCGTACGCTATAATAAAATTTCAAAATCGCCTTCAAAAATTCAAGCAATCGAAAATATACCTCGACCGACTACAGCAGATGATGTCCGAAGATTTTTGGGCATGATAACGTATTACACCAGATTTATACCCGAAATGTCTTCGATAACACATCCATTACGTCAACTGCTCCAGAAAGATAACAAATTTAATTGGTCCGCAAAATGTGAAGCTGCGTTTATCAAACTTAAAAATATTGTTGCCAGTGATCAAGTCCTGATGCCTTTCGATCCGGAACTGCCAGTTATAGTCGCTTGTGATGCCAGCCCTACAGGTATAGCAGGCGTACTCTCACACCTAGTCAACGGCATAGAACGTCCAGTTGCTTACGCATCAAGGTCATTAACAACAGCTGAAACAAATTATAGCCAGTTAGATCGCGAAGCATTAGCAATCATCTTTACAATAAATCACTTTTTTATGTATCTCTACGGCAGGAAATTTCAACTAGTCACCGATAATCGTCCATTAACTCGCATTTTCCATCAACACAACAAGATGCCCGCCATGACAGCAGCAAGGTTACTGCGCTACGCCGAATTTCTGTCAAGCTTCGATTACGAAATAGTCTACAAGAAGGGGTCGGAACACACAAATGTTGATTGTTTATCTCGTGCAACACGATTGAATGAAAAACCATCTACAGACAAAATTATCAATGAAGAGGTAAATGAATTATGCAGTCAATCAATTTTCGAAATCTCCAGTGAACACATAAATGCGGCGACGTTAGCAGTAGAGACAGCAAAAGATCCAGAACTTTCAACAATCGTGGCAAATCTACAAAATGGTGCGGATAACGAAGGAAGATACACGCTCGATAATGGTGTTATATTCAAGGGTCAAAGAGTTCTCATTCCAATTAGCCTCCAGTCGCAAATACTTCAAGAATTACATCACACCCATCCAGGGATTACGAAAATGAAGCAACTGGCGAGAAGATACTGTGTTTGGAAAGGAATCGACCGGGACATCGAGAGAATGGTACGTTCATGTGAAGCCTGTGTTGAAGTCCAAAATAAACCTTCAAAAGCCCCACTACACCAGTGGCAAGAACCAGATGAAAACTGGGAAAGAATTCACATCGATTACGCAGGGCCTTTCCAAAACCATAATTTTTTAATTGTCGTCGATGCCAAGTCAAAATGGTCAGAATTTAAAGTCATTCGCGACTCACCTACGACACAAAGTACTATTAACCTTCTAACCGAAATTTTTTCTACGCATGGATTCCCATCAGTAATGGTATCAGACAATGCTTCAATTTTCACCAGTGAGCAATTCACATCTTTTTGCAGTAAAAATGGTATTTTCCAAAAATTAATCGCCCCGGGACATCCTAGTACAAACGGATTAGCTGAACGCAACGTGCAAACATTAAAACGCAAATTAAAAGCTATGTCATCGGAACCAGGGTCGTTACAAAATAAAGTTAACGAAATTCTTCAAAGATATAGAGCAACACCTCTCAGCTGTGGGAAGAGTCCAGCTGAACTTTACTTCAATAGACGAATACGAATTAAACTAGATGCGTTAAAGCCAACAATGAAAAATAATACTACAAAACCAATACCGGGTGTTCGTCAGATAAGCGTGGGAGAAAGAGTTCAAGTCATACATCTTCGAGACAACAAAACTGTATGGAAAATAGGTACGGTACTACGGAAACTTGGACAACTCCATTATGTTGTAAAGTTAGATGATGGATATACACTTAAACGTCACATAGACCAACTTAAAGCTACGAAAGTTCAACAACGTAAAGTACGTTTTGCACCAGACATTACTGATGGCGACATTGATTCAAGTTCCTCGTCAAGTAATTCAAATACACCTTTAAATCAACAAAATCAATGTTACCGCCAGTATATTCTTGAAACTTCAAACCAACAAACACAACCTAGTCAGGATCAAGCTGCACCCGTAAACCCTCCAGGGATCCAGGAGCTGCACATATCTCAACCAACTCAACCAATTCAGGGTCAAGCTATTCGTAGGTCTACAAGACCACGCAACATGCCAACTCATCTTCGTGATTATGTTCCTTGAATAATTCATATTTCCAGTTCTCAATTAAGCGTGGGAGATTGTTATAACCCATTGCACATCTAATGTAAATTTGGCAACACTATTGTTATAACCCATTGTACACATAAGGTGAATTTGGCAACACTATACAAATGTCATTATTGCTAGTTTTTGCTTCTTCTTTATTCGTTTTAAGTCTTGTATTAACATTCGTAGAATAAAGAGCATTATAATAAGCCTTGTAAATTACGCGTGTATTTTAATTCGAGTTCACGGCCATAAGGGACAAAACAATTGGTAACAACGACAGGACAATTCCACGAAAAAGTTAACTAAGTCGATGAGCACTTAATCGATATGGTGAATAGACAACTATGAGTGAATGTTTTCACACTGCATTGATTGCTGGAGAATTTCAAGCGGATTTGCTTTATCGGCTGAACAGTTTGTTGAAGATGATCCATCGAATTGATTGGCCAGAATGGAAAAAGGCGATCGATAGTGAATAGCAGTCTTTAATCGACAACAAAACTTGGACTGTTTTAAACATATGCACCAGTGGCAAAATTAGTTACATTGAAAATTTTGCTGTCAATTGCCAATCGTAAAGTGCGCATTTTTGAACGGTGATTTGAACGAAGACATTTATATGCGACTTCCAGAGGGTTTTGGTCAAGGTGATAAAGTGTGTAAATTAAACAAGGCACTTTATGGACTGAAACAAGCTCCGCGTGCATGGAACGAGAAGTTCAATAATTTTATGATTCGAATTGGATTCAAGCGCTGCCAATCAGATCAATGTTTATATGTGAAGGAGCAAAATGGAATCATATGTTATGTACTACTGTACGTCGATGATACATTGATATTTTGCCGAGATATCAAAATGATTGGAGCTGTGAAGAAACTACTATCAAATGAATTTGATATGACTGATGTTGGTAAAGCGAGCTCATTTTTGGGAATGCAGATTGACCAAAACATTGAAAAGGGCACCATTACGGTGAGTCAATCAAAACATTTGGAGAAAGTTTTGCAAAAGTTTGGAATGCAAAATTGTAAACCTAAATCGACACCAATGGAAAAGGGTTTACATGTTGATGTGGGTCAAAATGTAAAATGTTCGAATCATCAATTCGAGGCGGTATTAGAATACTAATTTAACCAAAGTATGAACGCAGTCATTTTTAGTTAAGTTGGTTTAGACAGCGCGCATTACATATATATTTTTGTTTTGTTTAACTCTCTTCTTCTGTGACAGTGAAGACGAATCATCAACATCTACAGCCGACCAATCTACCACAAGCCCCGTTTCAAAACGCAAGAGAAAATCTAATAGCGACAAACTGGCTGAAGTTAAAATTAAATATTTTGAACAAAAAATAAAAGAATCAAAAGAAAAGACAAAATTGTTAGAAACATACATAAAAAATAAAGAAGCAGACAGAAAGGAATAGCAAATGCAATTGCAAAAGTCAACAAAATTAAATTTTTAAAAATATTTATTTGAAAAATATATTTGTACATACAATGAATTCAATCAATAAAAAAATTAAATCAATAAAAATATGAGTTTATTAGAATACAACTTAATTATTGATTTCTTCCATCAGCTCTTCCTTAGCCTGAAACGCACAATTACCGAACATCTTGACTAATTTCCGCATAAATAGCGGGAAATAAATAGACCGCCATTTGCGGCCCTGGACTGGCGACGATACGATTTGTTATACAACTTGTGGTATGAAGCGGTCGCATCATTTTAAATGTGATATGATTGATTAGGAGCTCGGAAAAAATACCTTAGGGTAAAAATCCATGAAAATGCATAAACGAATTGTGTGAGCACGTTATACTGTCACTTGGTAACATAACCACGAAGGAGCAATATAAATAAACAAACATCGAACAACAAACTTCACCCTTTGCGATGAATAGAAGTTTGATCAATAAACCAACAGTATTTACCTCTTTTGACCAGCGATTACAATAAATCTCGAAAAAATGGTAAACTGCATAAAATTAATGGCAAATCCAATTTTAAACCACGTTAAAAATTCTAGGGCGGTAAAAAGAAACTCACCAAGAAGGAGCGTGCTCGCATGGAAGCTGAACAAGCTGAATTGCAACGCATCGAAATGGAAAGAGAGAAGTGAGTATTACAAGCGGTAATTTAGTGTAACAGAAAAACTTTAATTTGTGAATATTCCAGGATGCGTAAAATCGAAGAAGAAAAAGAACGCAAAGAGCGTGAACATGCGGAGGCAGAAAAACGGCAGAAACAGGAAATTACCGAAAATCGGTTTCGCCGGGTCCAGCTAAAGGAGAGCACTGAATTTTTCCAGAAATTTCAAAACCGCATACATGAAATATATTCAGAGCAGCAATTACAAAAGGAATGGGAAAACTATATGCGCTGTAACGGATTACCTAACGCCTCTGATCCATGTGATTTGCGTCGGTACATTCACATTTGGTTGAAACGCATCGAGGAGTTTAACAGCAAGGAGCGTAATTGGCTGCTTAATATCAAAGAGGGTAGCATATTGACGCAAGATCAAAAGGTTATTAATTTAACGGAGAAACATATTCGATCGGAACTACCAAATTTGGGCGATGTTTATTCGCAACAGATCCGGGAAGTATTGGGGGTACGTCCGATAAGGTTAATAGTGTACCATATAAAATTACCTAATTATATGAATTATTTTTTGTTAGATAGTAAACGAAATGCAGGAGGCGATCGAAAAATTAGAAATTGACAAGAAATGGATCATCCTCGATTTGCATCAACTAAAAATCGAGTATCGTAATATTTTGAATTCACACATTGACGAATATTCATTTAAAGTGTTATGTAATATAAACCGAGATATGGAGTAAGAACGAAGGAACTCCCGAATTTAGAACAACATATTTTTCCTTGTGCTTTCTAGATTACAGACTCCGACGATTGCAGTCCATTTCTATGAATCGGACATATTTAAATCGCAACTGTACACTGTACGTGACATTCCCCAACCGCCGCTGAACCCAAAAGAAAAATTAAAAGAGGAAACGTGCCCGTCCGAAATAAATTTTGCATCACTTGGTATCAATTTGGTTTTGCCACCGGTTGTGAAAATTAAAAACTCTGCACTTCGCACTATTTGGCTAAACTTCGATAATTACAGTGATTACTGTCCAAGTTATTACTTGCCGCAATTTAATCGCCCGTCACGAGATTTACGAATCACTACGAAAAAGGAATGGATAAAGCGATGGGAAATGTTGCAAACAACACTGGAGGAACCCGAGGAAGTAGAACCAGAGGTTACCGATCTCGATATGTACGATGAAATGGAAAATGAACCGCCAAAGACGAGGGTCATCGATGTCGATAAACTTTACTTGGATTACGAGGATGAAATCAATAAACACGAACGAAAGAAAAAAGGACCGGAGGCGTTACATTTAACCGAATTTGAAGTGAATTTAAGAAAGTATCGCATTGTTGGTGGTGTTTATGGCATTGATTACCTGGAGCAACCAAGGCAGAATAACCAGATTCGAGTTAAAACCTATCTAAGAACATGTAAGTGAAAATTTGTTATCATTAAATTAAATTTTAAATTTACTCACTATTTTAGTGGCATACCCGAATCAACTGATACGAAAACCATTTTATCAAGCATTCATTCCACCGCCAGCACCACTCCCGGGTGTGCGTCGTCTGCCCGAAGAAATCGAAGCCGAAATGAAATATATGGAGAAAAATCTCGAAAAGCTTTCATCTATCACCATTCAGTTAACAGATGATGTTTTCTGGTTTGAACCACCCATCGTATGCCGCTGGGAAACATTAGAGGAAACGGCTGTTTCTATTGTTGAAACAGCAAAATTCGCCGAAGAAGCATACCGTGAACTATTGTTGGCCCGAGAAGAAAATATGCAAATGACCGAAGATGTTATCGAAACGGAGGAACAAGACGATGAGACAACTCTCGATCGTGATATAGACACTGCATCCCACTTACGTCGACTAACAACCACCCCAAAAGGTGTCGGTATTCCGCATCGGGAAGTTAAAGAGGTTCACGACTTTAATTTACTCGATATACCACCCAAGATCGATATGTATACACTAATGACCGAGTTTGTGATGCCTAAATTGCCCGATGGCTATGGAATTCTTGTCGAAAGTAAGGGATGTGAACGAAAAAGTTCCATCAAGAAATTTATTAAAGGGGAAGAGCAATCCAAATTAACCGATTTACTGAATACGGCACCTACGAAACCTTGTGACAGTATTGATACGATATTATACGAATCTAATACTCCGCGAACATACTATCCGAGATCAAAATGTCGCTATAAATTACGTATAATTCCGAATGAACAGATGAAACTAAATCCACAAAAACAGGTTTATATGTTCTCGAAATTTATGGCTGATCTGCGTGAACTGCTTAAGCTACAAAAGCCGAAATTACACAAGAAAATGAGAGAGATAGAACGAATACTTTCACCCGACAAAAAATCTGAAGACGATGTTAAAAGTGAACGTCACTCTGCGATTTCACTGATCCGAGATGAGGCGACACCAATTCCCGAAGTTTCAGAATCAGGGCCAAGCGAGGACGGAATCATGGAGGATGAACCTTCCGATTACGAGGAGGAATCAGTTGATGACCTAGCTGCTAATGCGATTCGAAATAAAATCCAACCGATTGGGAAATGGACCACACGTGATGTGCACGATCAAAAATTCAACGAGGATAAGCTTACGATACAATTTCGAACTGGTCGTCTGGGATATTTTGGATTGGCAGCAAATCGATATAGCAACCTGCCGTATCAAACGTGGGAGGTTAAACCAGATTTTAAAAATCCTGGAAGTGTTATATTTGGCTTAACGGCATCCGTGATTAATATTGAAGTACAAATAATGTCTGAAGGGGTGCGTTTGAATAGTATGCAAGGCGGACCATTAACGCCACTTCAATCAGCCGTTGGCGTTGTTATGCCACTCACCAATTTAATACGAATTATGCAACAAAAGTCAATCGATTTATTTCCAGATGATGACGCGTTCTGCTATACGGAAGGATCGCGTGAAAAAAATAATGCAATGGAGTTTCATTTATACAGTTGCATGGGCGCATTGGCATTGAGTCATAATTTTTCGTGGTCCAGATGGAATTTGTTGGCGGGCAGTCGGACCGCTGTTATTTTAATGAGAGAGCTGTTGGATAGTAAAAAACTGGTAAGCATTTTATGTTGGTGAAGAAATATGACGCTTGAGTTGTTAATATTCGTAAAACTATTTTTCAGCCACCGCAAACTACATTGTATGTGACACCACTCAAAGCATGTGTAGTCGATTGCACAGAGGTTGCAACTGCGTTTAATACAACTGGAGTTGCGGGCATGGATGTGAGTATCTTATAAATATAAGGCTCTAGAAAATTAATATGCATTTCATTATTTTTGTATATTTTCAGTATTACGCAGATCTAAATCATCTCGCCCAGGCACACTCACACCGAATCTCTAAAGAGAAGCAAGCATCAATGTGTCCGGTTCTACGGGACAACGTCATACAAATTTTGCAAGCCACCAGACCACTAAGTTTCTGCTAAATTAACCTCCAAAATTGAAGTAAACACGGCATTAACGGTTATAATAATATATTTTTATATTTCCAATATAATTTAACATGCATAATAGATAATCAATTTAAAATAAAAATAATTAATCAAAACTAATTAAAAAATATACGAGCACTACTCAAATTACAATACAACAAATCATATTCCTGCTGTATTTTGATTATACGCTTCTCTGTGAGCAACAACGTCTGCTGCAATTTCTCATCATCGCTGGTCTTCACCTGTTCCCGCTGGCGCAATATATTTTCATGTTCAACATTATACTTGTGCCTAATCGACTTGAACCAATGCAACGAATTAAAATCAGTCGATTGATCCAGCAACCTAAGTATATAAGCGATCCCCATTGCAAATCCATCATCCGTGAATAACGCATCCGTTTTATTTTTCTTCGACATTTTATCCTTGGCAACGAGAATGTGATCAATAAAATTTATCGTCAGCGGTGGAACAATTAAATAGAAATTTTTCAGGTGAATATTTTTCGGATTACGAAAGAACGAGGCGAACGCATCGACGAGCAATTTAAAATAATCCGTAACATCCGAATAATTTTTCGACAAATTTTTTATATCAAACTCAAAATTATTCGCCGCATCGCACGTAATTTTCGATAAACGATTTTGCTCGCACATCCCTTTAAAATTCAATAGACTGTCATCTATAACTGGCAGAAAAACACTTGCATTAGAACACGAATGCAAACTACCCGATCGCATCATCCGGACATAACCCATTGCATTTCCGATATGACTAATCAGTAACCGGAATAAATCCAAATAACTTTGTCCTTGCTCTGAGAGTCCCAATTTTTTTATACCCTTATTAAACGCTTCCGCCCGTTCATAACTGTAAAACTGTATTTGATTTTTTTCTCGACTCTCCCGGAAATATTTCAAATCCTTCATGAGCCGCGATTTTATATGCTCGTCGTACATAAATTGCGAGAATGTAAAAAATTTCTTTCGTAAAAATTGATATGTAAAGTTAACCGTCGTATTTATGATGCCGGTACCATGCGTTCGTAATGAGTTTGCAATGTGACGAATATTAATCGTATTCAAATGTTTATTATTGCTTGACCGTTCCACGAATATTTGATTGTTCAAATTGTACAAATATTTCGAAACGAATATATGTATATTGCGCATAATCTCCAGAACGTCAAGTCCCTGTTCCAACGTCTGTTGCGGTAAATGATCTTCCACCGTGTTCAAATTGTACTTACACATTGCCAATTGTCTCATTTCACCATAAGTTTTCCAATCGTGTAACGAAATCGTTGTCAAATTGTAAAACATATTGTTTAGATAGCTCTCCACATTATCCTTGATGATTACATAGCTATCGGATATTTGTATCGGTTGAAATTTTATTAGTTGTTGATAATCATTTTTCTGGACTTTAAACGGATTTTGATCATCAGGATTGACTTGCAAGTTTGAATGGAAATCTAGCCGTAAATATGTTTCGATGTGATTGCAAATTTTTTGTATCACTTCCCTTTGGAGGTCGGCATTTAGGTTGTCATTCAACAGCTCCAGACAACGGAATTTGTTTGAATTGAGCTGGGTGAATAGATTGCGGCAGTCGTTCGTTGATGAGAGAAGGTACTGCAATGAATAAAAAAAATGTTCGTATTTTAATTTATGTAGTGTATCGCATAATTTTAACTTGTTCTTCTTGGGTTTTACTTTAATTTTTATAATTGCTGATGTTTTGAATCAAACTTGTAGCTTATATCAAACATTAGTAATTTTTAATTTTAAAAACTAAGATTTTACAAAAAAAATTACAGTATACCTTTCTTTTTAGGTTCGAGTTCTATTTCATTCTACAAATTTCCAGCGCTTAATTTGCTAGGTCGTTACTTAGATCTAAGTCTAGAAATGATTTTGTGGATCTTGTGTGCTTATTTACCTTCTTGTATTTTGTTTCAGTGCGGATGTTATCCAGTTCCGTCGACTTTCTGCTCTGAATAAAAGTTTTCTTGTTGATAATGTTCTACAAATTTTTTTTCAGAATTATGGCTCGAATTTTCTTGTTTTGTACTTTGTCTGAATGGACAGTTCCATACATATGGTGATTCTGCTAAATACGCTTTAAAAAATTTAATCATTTACGTAACACGCTATTAACAAGGCTTCTGTGTAGAAGGCGAGGAAGACGGGACTGAATTAGTAAAGATACTACTTAGGCGTTATCGACTGTGCGGTGCGTTGTGTAAATGTTTCCTTCTTTTACCAATAGCGTATTTTCAACATTGCCATTGAAAAGAGAACTTAGTCAATTTACTCCGGTAGGCAACCAGGATAGATGACGTTTAGAGTCAACAATGTACCTTCAGAAGAACTATCGAACCTGGAGGTTGTCTAGAGAGAATTTCGCACTGCCAATAATGGGATGAGCGGAAAGTACGGAAGTTAGTGAAATAATTCAACGTTAATTTCCGATAACAGATAGGCAACAAACTATAAATAACTTCGGAGAAAAGCACTAATTTCATATAATCAACTAGTAAGCACACAACCAACCGCAATAGAGAAACTTGCCACAGCGGAAAATAATAATTACAGGGTGGGCATGTGGCGGTGCGGACACACAGCGAAACAAAATCAAACCGAGCAAAAAGCCTGTTGACATTTGTCGATAGGGTTAGATTGGTGCCGATGTTGACCGACAGAGTACATTGGTCAACAACTTCGGTTTAGTGGGAAAAAGAGCGATGGCGACGTTTTGCTCTTGATATTTAGCCAAAATCTTTGATCGAGCAAAGAACGTAATAATTAAGCAAAGCCATTTTCACACAAGTGCTAAAAAATAAAATCGTTTATCTTAAAATTAAAATCATTGTAAAAGGATCATTTTCCTACAAATTAATAAATAAAAAATAAAAAATTAATCATATATTTTAAATAAATAAAACTAAATTCAGTTCTTTATATATGTGAGGTTAGGGACTCGAACAGTGTTACGAACCGCGTGTTTAAGTGTGCATATACACATACATCACCCCCAAACACATAACAAGGGCCCACCACCTATATAGTGGTGACCACGACGTGGGAAATTGATCAATACAATTTACGATAAACGTAATTAAAGCGATTTTCATGTTAAATTAAAAAATATCGCAAATTAGCGGCGGTCAACTAATTTACACAGGCGAACGATTTATACGGTTCACAACGTAAAAATATTGCAAAGCAACGGCAATCAAATAATTTATACTGGTGGACAATTGTATCCAAATCGTATTTATACGCAAAAAGTAATCTCCGGACAGCAAAATACGGCTCAGTAGCGCATAACAATTCAACGGCAGATAATCACCGGACAGAAATTTTCGGCCAGCAAAATACGATGCAGAAGCGCATAAGCGAACAAGCATGTCATTCACTAAACAAGGATCAACAGTGCAGCAGACACAAGGAAAATTAACACGATCCAACGGAAATAAAACGTGTACAAGGTAAGCAATTTTATTTTATTTTGCACTGTGCGGAATCCGCAGTTTTGTTTTTTGATTTTATTAACGGTTACTGACGCGGCATTACCACGTGCCGATTGAAACGTCGGCATTGCTCTAAAACATTACAGTTGTTCGGTATCGGTCGTGCCATTGTTAACGGGTTATAAATATTTTAAACGTTCGTACCGGTATAATTATTCATTATTTAAATATTTCGGAGCAGTACATATAAAAGCTCGAGAGCTATGAGTAACAACGACGATCAGAAAGTATCGGTCGACAAACATACGACAAACATTTACAGAGTGTCAGTGAAATATTCCATGGTCAATCGAGATAATCCTGAAATATGGTTCAAACATCTCGAGGCTCAGTTCGAGTTGCGTGGCGTTACTGTGGACAAGACGAAATACGGTCATTTAGTGGCAGCACTTGACGCGGAAACCATAAAGTGCGTTCGCGAATTGGTGTTGAAACCCTCCGCGTCAGATGCATACAAAGCATTAAAAACAGCCATAGTTGACAGGCTATGCAACTCAGCGCGAAGTAAACAAAACCGTTTGCTATCCGGTCTGCAGCTCGGCGATAAAAACCTGTCGCAATTGTTGCGCGAGATGTAATCACTTTGAATGAATCAAATCACCGAGCCGGTACTTCGAAGTTTGTGGTTACAGAGATTGCCCACAAACATACAAGAAATTTTATCATGCATAGAAGAGTGCGAATTAGATAAAATTGCCACATCAGCGGATAAAATTATGGAAATTCACAGACCATTAGGTATTTATAACATTTCCTTCCGGTCAGTCGCAAAGTACATCGGGTGCGGACCATTAATCAGTAGCAGCAAGCATTAACGCTTTGACAAAACGTTTCGATAGTTGGATTACGAGCGAAAGACGATCCAGGCGCGATAGTCAAAATCAACCAGATAACTAGCGATGTTCGCGAAGCAAATCGCGATCAGAATCCCATGTCACAGCTTTTCTAAAATGCTGGTATCATTATAGATTCGGAATTAACGCTAAGAAGTGCAACAAACCATACAAATTCGAGCAGGGACAAGCTCGATCCACTTCGGAAAACATATAGGCTCATCACTTTTCGCGACAAGTAATAGTAGCCACTCAAATTTCAAAACAGCAGTTTCTCATCGACACCGGAGCTGAAGTTTCAGTCGTAATCCCAACGCTATGACAAAGATCAACAAAATCGGATTTAAAATTATTCGCGGCGAATTCTACAGCGATCGAGACATTCGGTACCAGGGGACTGAAATTAAATTTGGGGCTACGTCGTCCGTTCGTTTGGAAGTTCACAATTGCGGACGCCGACCGATGTATCATCGGAGCCGATTTTCTTTTGCACTATGGACTGTTGGTCGATGTTAGAGACAAAAGACTGATTGATCAGCTGACTTCTCTGTCGATACACGGAAATTTGTTTACACTACCGTCGTATCAGTTAACAGCGATTAAATTGGATGCATGTAATCCACAAATCCAAAGTTTGTTGCGGGAATTCAGTCAGGTTACCTTTCAATCACCTACACTCAACACGGTCAAACACGGCGTCGAGCATAAAATAGAAACAGCAGGTCAACCATGCGCCGCAAAAGTCCGACGTCTTAACACAGAGAAGATGAAAATTGCCAAAAAGGAAATAGACCATTGGTTGAGTCAGGGAATATGTCGTCCGTCGAATAGCAATTGGGCCAGTCCTCTCCACATCACAAAGAAAAAGAACGGTGGGTGGAGACTATGCGGAGATTACCGCGGTTTAAATAAAAAAAAACGAGACCCGATCGTTACCCAATACCGTTCGTGGAGGATTTCAGTCATCAGCTCGACGGCTGTCAGATATTTTCAAAGATCGACCTCGTAAGGGCATACCAACAGATCCCGAGTATCTTGTCAAGTCATTTAGTGTTTTAATGTTTTCACCAAGTCAACATTTCAAGTTGTAAAATTTATAAAAATAAAATTTGGTAAGTATAATGCATTGTTTTCTATATTTTTGTTAACCAATTGTTATAATGTACGTATTTATTATTAGAATGATTTACACGTTGCACCCTTAGATATGACCGGAAGAAAAACTAAACGTTTATCTGGAGCGCAGTATAAAAAGCAGCGTTTAAATAAAGTAAAATCTATAGAGTTTGAAGAATTCGCTTCCAAAATATTTTCAAAATACAAATACACCAACAGCGTCGTCAAGCAATCAAATATCAACTATAGAAATAGAAAATAACGTTATCATAGCTATTACAAGAGATAGTGAAAGTGATGAAATATCTGTTTTAAATAATGAAAAAGAAAACTCTATTGACGATAATAAAAATTCTAGCGATGCGGATGAATATGAAATTTCTACAGTAATTCGGCCTGAAAATCCATGTGTTGAAAATTCATCTGACGAAAATTTTGAAACAAATATAAAATTCGACGATCCACGTTTGTGGGCAAATAATGTATCAAGTATTACCGCACGAAACCTTGTTGAAAAAGGACCGTATCAAGTAAAAAATTTCGATTTCCCGTTGTCAACAAGTGGGCGTAAATTTTCAAAAAAATATTACTTAAGACAATTACCGAAAGGAGAAGAAACACAACGCGAATGGCTTGTGTATTCCATTACGAAAAATGCTGTGTATTGTTTTTGTTGCAGGATATTTGATTTCGGTGATAAAAGCAGTCTAGCCGATTCATCTGGCTTTTCTGATTGGCAACATTTATCGTTAACTTTGTCTCGACATGAAAAAAGTCAGTTTCATAATGAAAATATAAAAAAATGGATATTGTTAAATAAATCATTAAAAAATAATACTACAGTTGATGCTGCGAACCAAAGAATATTACAAGCCGAACGGAAGCATTGGTATGAAGTAATTCAACGAATAATATCTATTATTCAATATCTTTCTAGGCAATGTCTTACCATAAGAGGAAAGTCAAATCAATTATATGCAAATAACAATGGAAACTTTTTGAAAGCAGTAGAAATGGTTGCTAGATTTGACCCTATTATGCAAGAGCATGTACAACGGATTGAAAAGTTTCGAAACAATTTGAAATATATGCCTCATTATTTGGGGGATAAAATACAAAACGAAATTATCAATATTATTAGCACTAGGATTAAAAACGCTATATTAGATTTAATTAGAAAAGCAAAATATTTTTCAATTATATTGGATTGCACACCAGATGTTAGTCATACCGAGCAATTAACTATTGTTATAAGAATTGTGAATTTGGAATCAAAAAAAATTGAATAACGTGAACATTTCTTGGGTTTCTATCCAATAACAAATACTACCGGCGAGGGGTTAACAGAATTTGTTTTAAAAGAACTTTCAAATCTCAATATAAATATTCATAATATGCGTGGACAGGGATATGACAATGGAGCCAATATGCGAGGAAAGCATAATGGCTTACAAAAAAGAATTTTAAATATAAATCCGCGAGCATTTTTTGTACCATGTTCTGCTCATAGCTTAAATTTAGTTGTTAATGATGCGGCACATATTTCACATGAAACAGTAACATTTTTTGATTTAGTACAAGAAATATATGTATTTTTTTCGGCGTCAACTAAAAGATGGTCGATAATAGTAAAATATTTAACGAATTTAAAATTAAAACCCCTGAGCGATACAAGGTGGTCAAGTAGAATTGATGCCATCCAACCACTAAGGTATCATACTGAACAAATTTATGAATCTCTTCTTGAAATATCAAATGATCAACTGATTGGCTTTAAAACCAGACATGTGGCAAATTCACTTTCACTAAAAATATCAAGTTATCGTTATTTATGTTCCATTGTTATTTGGCATGAAATTTTGATGAAAATTAATGTTGTTAGTCAAATATTACAGAACCCAAAAACCGATATTAAGAGAAGCGTTACCACGTTAGATGATTTAATAGTTTTTTAAAAATTGTCGTACTGATAATAAATTTGAAAAAATGCTTACATCAGCTAGTGAATTAGCCCAAAAATTACACGTAGAACCTAAATTTCCAGAAGTTACAAGTTTAAGAATAAGAAAAAAACCAACAAATTTTGACTATGAATGCAAGGATGAACCAATATTAAATCCAAAAGCAAATTTTAAAATTAACTTTTATTTCTGCATTATAGACCAAGCATTAGTATCAATTACAACCAGATTCGAAGCGCTAAAATTGTATAATGATATACTTGGATTTATGTATAATATTAAAGATGAAACAGAAGAAATACTTTTGCAAAGCTGCAAAGATTTGCATTTGAAATTAACTGACGAGCAAAGAAATGAGTCCGATATTAATGGAATTGATTTATTCGAAGAGATAAAAACTATAAAGGTATTTTTAAAAGAAGAAGATATTAAACCTCAATCTATATTATTATATATTTTACAAAATGATCTTCAGGCAACATTCCCAAATATATTTATTGTGACCAGAATTTTATTAACATTACCAATCTCAGTTGCAACAGGTGAAAGATCCTTTTCAAAATTAAAGATAATAAACAATTATTTAAGATCAACTATGCTCCAGGAACGTCTAAGTAATATATCAATAATTTCAATTGAACATGAAATCCTAGATAATTTAGATACACATGACTTAATTTCACAATTTGCTTTGAACAAGGCAAGAAAAGTCTCTTTTTTGTGAGTAGTAAACTATTAATTTCATAGACTTTCTATTTTTTGTGTGTACTAAACTATAACTTTCCTAAACTTATCTGTTTTGTGATTAATAAAATATAATTTTCATAAACTAAAATGTTATTTTTATTTTGGATTGTAGAAATTTTTTTATAGAAAGGACGGGGAGCGGCAGGAAATTATTTTGCACGCAGGCGGCCTAACAGCTCTGCAACTAATAAATTTTTTTAATTCAAATTTGTTTATCAGGACGACGAACCCCAACCAATGTAATGTGCTAGTCTCTTTCATGGAGAAAATGATGGGATAGCAAAAAATTATTTAAATTCCCCTCAATTTAAAGAAACTAGTAACAAATTATGGGAAGATTTGACAAAAGAGCTAAATGACGAACACCCTCCAACAAAAACAGTAATTGGTTGGAAAAAAATATGGATTTCATGAATTGTTCAAATGTTCAAAAGAAAATATTTTTTTATTTTAATTACTATTTTTAATTAACTTTATTAATCACAAACTGTAACGCAAAAACTTTCTATTATGCTTAATATGGGACTTATCGAATTTTTTCGATATCGAAAAAATTCGAAAACTAACTTTCCTAATAGGACAAATCCGCATCGAATCGAATTTTTCCGATATCGAAAAAAATCGAAATCGAAAAATTGCATAATAGGCCCCCAGAACTCGTTCATTAGAAAGTGTCAGATCTCATTCATCATCAAACGTTATAGAAATCAATAAACCTCCATTAATTTCATCACAGACTGAACAACTAGTACATAATAGTGACTTAAAAAAAATATAGTACATAATTGGTAATTTTAAACAAGATGAACATCAGAATTTAGAATTCAAAGATTTAAATGTGCAAATCAAAAACAGTGAGCCAAATAAATCCAGCGAATTTCCATCTGGATTTTCAAGAATATCGCATCCACCCTTACAAATTCCAAATTTCAATGGCGATTATTTAAAATGGGTTAGGATTATTTAAAACCTTTCGAGACATTTTTCAAGCACATATTCACAATAGAATAGACATTGACGACGTTATTAAATACACATATTAGCTAGAAAAATTACAAGGCGAAGCCTTACATACAATAGGACAAATTACAATATCGTCAAAAGGTTATCAAAATGCATGAATAATTTATGTCAAAGGTACGACAATGTAGCTATTATAGTAGACCAATACGTAGAAGCAGTTTTAAATTTACCTTCCTGTTCCAAAGAGTCTTCACAAGAATTATGGACTTTATTAAATGAATGCAATGCACATGTCTGTGCTCTAGAATCTTGTGGCCAGGTATTGAGTGGTCTATCAGAATTGGTGATCATTAGTTTAGTCAAGAGGATGGATATAAATTCACTTAAAGAATGGGAAAGTACTCTTCAAATTAACGAACTTCCGACTTGGGACCATTTCATAACATTTTTAAAAAAACGATGTCACATATTACAAAACATTGAGTCCCTCAAAATTAAACGATCTACACGCAATAGTTTCCAACTTCCTAATAATAATTCAAATCAAAATTTCAATAAACCAGTTTCATATAATCCATCCAGAAATTCAAATAAGATTTCCTCATTTGTTTCCACAGATCAACCAACTATCAGCAACATTTCAAGATGCTCATTTTGCAAAGAATTTCATAGTTTGTTCAACTGCCAAACTTTTCTTAAATTATCCACAGTTGACCATTATAACTTCATCATAAATGGGCGAATGTGTACAAATTGTCTTAAACCAAACCATAATTCAAGATGTAACTCGGATCGAACAAAACTCTGTTCGGATTGAACAAAACTCTGGAGATTATTAGTCGTCACTATTGGTTTCCAGACATGCGAACGATTGTTGAATTATATATCAGAAATTGTTTGAAGTGCATCAAATATAATCAGCCGAGTGGGAAAGTCGAAGGCTACCTACACTCAATTCCTAAAGGAAACAAACCGTTTGATGTAGTACATTCCGATTTCTACGGACCACTAGAATTGACAAGATTTAAAAGACGATTTATACTTGGAGTCATAGATGGATTTAGCAAATATATCCGATTGTTTGGGATAAAAACGACCAGTTCAAAAGATACCATTGATTGCTTCAAATTATATTTTCAACAGTTTGGTAGACCGAATAAATTGATAACAGATTGTGGAAGTAATTTTACCTCGTACGAATTTAAGAATTTTATGGAGGAAAACAACATTCAGCATATTCTCGTCGCTAGTGCTGTGCCTCAAGCAAACGGTCAAATTGAGCGATTTAATCGAACATTGGCTCCGATGCTTTCAAAATTGGTTGACGAAGAAAGGGAAATCGAATGGGATCGAGTTTTAGGGAATGTTGAGTTTGCCTATAATCACTCGATATGTAATTCCACGAAATTGACACCTAGTATGTTATTGTTTGGCGACAACACCAAGGGGCCAGTTAACGATAAGTTGATTGAATATCTCGACGAAGATAACCGGTTATATAATGACGATTTACCGATCGAAGAGTTGCGAGATTCCGCTGCAAAAATAATTTTATTAAAAATCAACAGTATATATAATGAAAACTATGTTAACCGTAAGAGGAAGGACCCGATTGAATAACACAGAGGTGATCTTGTGGTTGTAAAGAATGTCGATTCAACACCTGGAGTTAATAAAAAATTGATTCCTAAATACAGAGGACCTTACGTGATTGATAATGTTTTGGGAAACGACAGGTATTTAATCAAGGATGTTGATGGATTTCAAATCACTAATAAACCGTTTGAGGGTGTATTTGATATATCATGAATTAAGCCATTTTTAACGAAAACTGTTTAAATAATATTAGTATGTAAATGTATTAGATAATATTTTGTAATATTGTTATTTAATTTTTTTGAATTATTTTATTAGTATGATTATAATTTGTAAACCGAGTCGGTTAAAGTCAGGTTGGTCGAAACTATAAGAAATTTAGTTATAGAAACAAAATCATATTTGACTGTTTGTTGGGTGAATATTTTAATTGGTTTAGAGGTTCTGTTTAAATGAAGTTTAGGAAACTGAGGTTTCAATAGCTTAATAAATAAAACTAAATTCAGTTCTTTATATATGTGAGGTTAGGGACTCGAACAGTGTTACGAACCGCGTGTTTAAGTGTGCATATATACACACACATCACCCCCATACACCATACCACGAGCCCACACCCATACAACAACCCATTTTGATTGTCCAAATTTATTATGAAAATAATCGTTCAAAAACCACAACATTTCGTAAATTACGTGAGAGTTTTTCGACATTCCGAATGTCAACATATCGGTCATTCGCATAGACATTATATTTTTTTATTTTAAAATCATATTTCCAATAAAAATGCAAATTCTAAATAGTTAATATTCTTTATTTAAAAAAATCATATTTCATAAAATTGTATAAATGTTTTTATTAAGAATCTATTCATATTTCAAATTATATTTTTAACCAAGTATTTGTATAGATAATAATTTAATTCCACATTAGATTCAGATTGTATTTGCATTTTGTCGAGGGCATATCGACAAAAATAATAGTACATCGGTATTTTAAGAAGATAAATTTAAGTAGATTAAGAAAAATAATAAATTAAACTAAAAAAGTGTATCGAATAAAATTATAAAAGAAAAACAAGAAACTAAAATATGGAATTATAAATAAAAATAAATAAAAATAATAAATTTAACTAAAAGTGTTAGTGTAATAATATTATTAAATTCGTGCAATTGGCAAAATTATTGATCGTTTTGAAGAAACTGGTTTAGTAGAAGATCGTAGACCGTAACAACATGTTCATCCAGTTTGTACTCCTGATGCAGTCGCAACTGTTAGTGAAAGTGTTGTTACGACGGGCAGACGTCTCCACCTGAGGCGGAGGAATTTGGTTCTTGCGAGAGTTCCAGGCGCGCATATATTTTGAAATTTTTTTTGTTTTGTCATTGTAGATTACCATGATCACCATGGTGTTTGTATTTATGCTCGATGACGTCATGATTTCCAAATTTAAATTTGATATTCTCCTCGATTTTTATGTAAACATATTTTATTTTTTTTCTGCATTACTTGTTTTCCATACTGTCATGTACAGACATACATATTTCTTGCGAGTTGGTGTGTGTACATGTATTGCGAGTGTGAGATGGAGTGTTTGCAATGCTACAGTGTTCGGTCTCGAATGTTCCATTTTTTTCTTTTGATATCATTGGCGTGGATTGGCGCGTGATATTTGCTCTGTGTGGGAAAAGGAAAGGAAAGAAACCAATTGGTGGATTGGACACGAGCTCGAGGCGACCGTGCAGCTGAGTGTATGCATGTGTTCGTCGTCGTTGTTTGTCTCGTTCGTTGTATTTGTGTACATAGGAGAAAGAATGTATAAATACGAATAAAGATTTTACAATACTAAAAAGAAAAACAACAAAATAAAACAATAAAAAAATGATGTATATGTGCACAGATGCAGCGAGCGGGACAGACAACGATGCGGGGAAAAAATAAGAGGGGGAAAAATCTTCTGAGTTTTTGATGAAAAAATATTTTTGTAGATTTTTTAGTCTGGTTTTGTATTCTTTTTAAGAAAGTCTAATTTTGAGTTTGGGGACGATCAGTCCAGTTTTTTATATAAATAAAAGTCTAGTTTTGTATTCTTTTTAAGAAAGTCTAATTTTGAGTTTGGGGACGATCAGTCCAGTTTTTTATATAAATAAAAGTCTAGTTTTGAATTTTCAAATGATCGGTCTATTATGTTTTGTTAAGATAGTCGATCTAATTTTGATTATTAAATAGTTTTAAATAAAAAAAAAAGTTTTAGTTCTTGCTTTTGGGACGATAAGTCCAAAAAAAAAAAAACATTTTGTACATATATATTGTATAAAAAAAAAACAAAGAGAAAAAATATTTAAATTAAAAATCAAGTTTTGTGTATTGAAAGGAAGTATCAAGCTTGTTTTGCTTTGATAAAGTTTATAGTTGATACATTTATTTATATTCTTTTGATAGTATTTTGTATTAAATTCGGTGTAAAACTTTATAAAACCAAAATATTGTGTATCAAATAAAAGAATAAATGGCGAAAATGTGTCATGAAATAAAATTTTTAAATGAATAATTGATAAAAATTTAATTGTGTACCAAGAAAAAAAAAGAAAATGGCGAATGTGTGTCATTAAATAAAAAACCAAGAACATTTTTTTGTTACATGAATAAAGAGAATAATTAAATAAAAAAAAAACAACAACAAAATTTTGTATGTGTAAATAAAAGAAAAAAAAAAGTTAAGACATTTTCGTTTTTTTTTGATACTTGTTTGGGTGCCGTCGGTGGAAGTTTTTTTTTTGATTTGCCATTGTGCGAGTATTTAACGAAAGAAAGCCGCACCGGGTCGTTATACTTAATGGTGATTTTGTGTTTACTTGGTGGCTTTAAAATTGTCAATTGACGACGTTGGTTTATACAATTAAAGTCAGAACATCATCAGTAAGAGAAAAAAAAAATAATAAAAAAAACCCGTACATAAAATCATTCCGGAAAAAAAATCGGGCTGATAAAGTATTCCCGCCCGTGTGGGCCGGCCGGCATTTTGAGAGGGGGATCCTGCGTCGGCGCTGGTTGCGGTGTGGTCGGACGGGCCAGGTGGGTAAGAAATAAAAAGGTACGATTTTTTTGTTAGGAAAAACCAACTGTAAAATTTAATTGTAACAGTTGTTTTTCCCTCCGTTTTTTTCTTTATATACTATATATTTACTTTGTGCGGTCATACTCGCGATTCGTGGTGGTCCACCGATTTGGTGGAAATCCCACACAGAGCAATTATCCCGCTGATTTCTTCTTTTCTTCGTTGTTTGCATGATAGCGTTTGGAGTTTTTGCGACTTTTCTTTGTGCTTCGCTTCGGTTCGGTTGTCCGCTTTGGGTGTGGTTCGACTACATAGCGGTCCATCTTTCTGTTTCAGGTACTTTGGTGTTATCTTTCTTTTTGATTTTTTGAAGTGAGTAGTGAAAGTAAAAATTTTAATATAACGTAGAATCAGTGGTAACGTAGTTTTTCTAACAAATTTTTCAGTTTTTTGCTTTTACCGTAACAAATAATTTTTTGTTTGAATTTTTAACTGTCGAGTGCTAAGCGCACCATGTGCCCTTAGGCGATTAATTGATCGGATGATGTGAGATGGGGTCATGCGAAGGGTCGGCCTTTCCCTTTTCCGTGCGTGCCGTTCGTTCCTCCAGGGCAGGCTGTGCTGGAGGGCGGCACGCCACATGAGTTGATCGCGTCGGGGTGACGGTCTCGTTCCGGGGGATTGTCGCTGGGATTGTCATGCGGGCGTCCCTCCTTCATAAATGGCATCGGGAGCCGTCGCGACTGGGAAACAGCATCCCAGTAGGCGGGCCGATGAGGGGAGGCTCGTGTGGCAGTCACGGCGGTAGTCGCCTGGGATTGAGACGGTCACTCCGAAACGATCACTCCCAGCTTATTATTTTCTTTTGCCGCTGAGGCCGTGGCAATGTAATTGTTAATTTCCATTTGCCCCTCTAATTTTGTTCATCATGCGGTTATTCAAGCATGAGAAATATGTCTGAGAATCCCCACGCCGCACCGTGAGCTCTAGCCAGCTACTATACCGCATCAGACCGCTATTCTCATGTCTGTTAACGTAATCCCTTGGGGATTCGTTACAGTGTTCATAATGAACCAAGCACATCAACCAGACATCGTTCACAAGAACTAAACATTATACGAATCACATTACGACGCATTTTGCATGTTGATCTGCATTTGCATCCATACAAAATTCATAACTCAAAAATTGAGGCCGCCAGACCATTTAAATCGTCGTCGTTTTGTTAATTGGATGCTTGAACGAAATGAAGTTTTTTCATCAAAAATCATCTTTTGCGATGAAGCGCATTTTCATCTTAATGAAAATTAACATCTCAATTGTGTTTGGTTTACGAAGTCAAGCTATTCAAAACTGTCTACTGGAATCAAACAACTTGACGTTAAAAAAAGTAATCGAAGTGTCATCGAAGAACGCGGCAGCACTACATCGTGCTACATGCGAGTGTAAAGAGATTATTCAAAAATATAAAGGTTATAAACAAAATTTAGTACAATCTAGAAGTAATTCGGTAAGATTCCAAAATGTCAACACTAGTAGTGGTACAGTAAATAATAATGTTAAAACTATAAGTAATTTATATTGTTTTCGATGCGGCGATAAAGCTCATTTAGCGCCTAGATGTAAATTTATTAAATTAAAGTGTAATGTTTGTGATATTGTAGGACATATAGGGCAAATGTGTTTTAAGAAAAATAATAAATTGAGTAGCAAACAAAGAAGTATAACAATAATTATTTTATACAAATAAAAATAATTCAAATAGAAGTATTTTAAGGAAGAAAATTTAGGTTATGAGTGTAACAAATGTCATGTGAAGGATAATGTATAGCAAAAAATTTAATTTGTCACAAATGTAATCGTAAGGGGCAGTTGGCAAGAGCCTGTTTTTCGTCAAATGTACGTATTATAGAAACAAAAAGCATGTAGTATAAATTAGGTTAGGGAGGTGGGACCAGCCTCATATTTTCGTCGATTCAATTAATTCAATACAACAAATGAATGGTTAGAAATAATAAAAATAGAGAATAAGTTAATTAAATTCAAAATAGATACAGGAAGTGGACTTAAATATAATAAATAAGAAAAATTTTCAAAATTTTAATGGTAACCTCTATAATCTAAAGTGTAACATGAAAGGGTTTCTGAAATGACTGATTCAATTATCCACAATGTGTTGGATATGAAGGATGGATTTCTTTCAGATAGAACTAGACAAATAGAGTAAACAGTTGTGTGGGTTTAATACCGGGTGGTCCATCTAGCGTTTGCAATTTCAACTACCGGTTATTTTGAGTGTGGCAACATTTACGTCATTCGTGTTGTGACAGAAAATTAGTGTAATGTTTGACATTTACGAAATAGGTGGCTTTACGCTTGAACAAAATTGGGAAATATTGAAAACTTGCTTTCAAAGTGGTGAGTCTTCTAATGTAAGAAATTTAGGTGGAAAATTCAGTAGAAATGAAATGCCTACAAGGCAATTTGTGGATCAATTTGTGAAGCGACTTCGTAAAACTGGATTGTTATTGGATAAACTAACACGTACACGTGCATTTACAGCACGTACAGCTGAGAACATTGCAGCAGTTGCTCAATATAATCTCGGTATAATCGCACACTTGTACCATTACTAAGTAAATTGATAGAAGGAAAAGGAAAAGATTGGAATACCCGTTTAGTGAACGCAGAGGGTGCGTCCGAAATGAAAAACGCGCATTTAACGAAGACACATTTAAAAAAGCTACATGCGATGTAGTTTTTATATGCATTTTTAACACGTTCTAGAATGTCTATTTATATTTAAATTAATCATAATTATCGATTTATTAATTCAGAGTTGCCCAATTCCAATTAATTTAATGATTATAATGAAATTTAATTTAATCCAAAAATGCGCATTTTAAAAATGTGCATTTAAATTCGCAGTTCGAACCCACCCAGAGTTTTACAGGAAATACCCCCAAAAATTTTATTTGGAGTATGTGGCGGTCACGCATTTATACATGCGTTCACCGCCACACGTCAAAGACAATGCGCACTGTCTATCGTCTTCACGCAGGCATACCAACCACGCGACACAAAACAAAACAGAATTACAAAAACAGATAAACGAAACAAAATACAACACACAACAAAACCAGTCATCACGGATTTCATTGTGAGCGGACGCGAGCTCATCGAACAAGTAAAATAAATAATCAGCCCTATTGCGATTGTCCTGTCGATGTCGTTATGTAGCCTTCGCGAAAAATTCGTATTGCGAACGTCGACTTCGATTAACATTCGTCGATCGACTCCATTTTTTTTTGCCGATGACATTTTAGCTCACGACGCCGTATTGACTACATAGTGATAGAATACAAATTAAATAAAAGTTTAAAAAAATTGTTGAATTTTAATTTTTTTAAATAAATCATGAAAGTCATGAAAATAACAAATAACGCTCAGTTTGAGCTTCTTGTAAATCTGATGCAGAAAAATGTAGACATTGCACGGGGAATAACCAAATCTGGATCGGACCTTAAAAATAGGTGGGATCTTTTCACAACAGAACTCAACAGTTTAGGGCCCCCAACGCGAGAATCACACGGCCGGATGAAGGTTAGCGTTATTTTTTTTAGATTAATTAAACTGTATTGGCTGGCGGTTTTCTAACCTCAAATTTTTTTAGGTTTGGATAGATCTTAAATTCAAAGTTAAAAAGAAGCTGACTGCAAGCAAAACTGAAATTAATACAACAGGTGGAGGCCCAAATAAAATAATAGTTCTTACGCCTTTAGAGGATCTCTTAGCAGACATTCTTAATATTAATTTGGCCTTAGATCCCCCTGGACAGGAATTTGGAAAACCAGTAGTTAGCACAGAACTTTCGTCAGTTTCTACAGATCCAGTGTATGTCGAACTTGATTATAATAATGAGCCTGAAGAGGTTGATGGTACTCAATTTGTGTTAACAGCAATTACAAATAAAATTCATTTAAAAAAAACGAATTTTCTATTAATCTATTATCGTAAATTATAAACATTGAACATAACCTATAATTTTTTGACAGCTATAAAGAAAAATACAATTCACAATTTAAAAGTTACCAAAATAATTCCCAATATACAATATATTTTTTGATAGAATTTTTGATATGGCAATACTTTTGTATAGCTTCGATTTGCTTACGCAATACAAAATTTAAAACGACACGAGACGACAAAGACGAGACGATTGTTGATCGACTCGATAATCGCAATAGGGCTGAATGACACTAAATGGTGGTGGTGAAAAACAACAAATATATAACGTATACAACATTTTTATACATAATTAAATAAATATAAAATAAACAATAATCAATAAATAAAAATACAAATAAACATTTTATTAAACGTTCGACAATTAATACATTAAAATATTAAAATTAATACATTAAAATATTTATGAAAATATATATCAAGCGCGATAAGTAATTTAGAAAAAAAAAGCCAGACGAAGGACTTATAGGATTCCTAGAGGAATTAAATGATTAGGCAGACGGGAATTTAAATGAGCTTAGAGAAAAAGCAAGTCAAAATATATTAAAGCGATGAGAAGTGCAGTAAACAACCAAGCTATAAAGAAGGAGATTTAGTAGTTTGTAACGACTTTGCTTGGGTCGTTTCCGCGCTGATCGAGGGAACAGCGGAAATTGATGTTGCTACCCTGCTCATAGGTTTATGTGATTGTATTTCTTCCAGTCTTGGGGTGGTGGTGAGAAAATGAACGAGAAGAGGGAGGGGAAAAATTGAAAGATAAATTATAATTTTTTGGTAAGCGATCGGTAAATTTAAAAAAAAACAAAAAAAAATTATGTTTTTGAGTAGAGGTTGTAACGACGCATCACAACTTTCGCGCTACGTTACATGTTGTGAAGGTTTAACTCTTCTGATTTACTTGTAGTTGAGTACACACACAGATATAACTTAAAAAGCGGAGGGGAATAGAACAAAAAAATTGCGAGGAGGGTCAGGAAAAAGGTAAGTTTTTGGCTGAACGTAGATGAGTTCAGTTGTAATCTATTTAAAAATAAATTTGCCAAAAAAAAAAAAAAAAAATATTATTAAATAATTAGTTAATGGTTATTGATGTTTTTTTTAAATAAAAACCAAAGAGGTCGAATGCATTAAGTCCATTGTAATGTAATTTGACCATCATGAGATAACACAAAAAAAAATAAAACTTAAATCGGTAAATGAAAAGTGGTTCGATAAAAAAAAAACTGTGCTTTGGAGATAACTGTACTAACTTAGTAAATATTGCTAAGATGATCTTAGTGAGATCTGTGCAGTGTAAAATTCATTTAACATCAAAGTAATAATAAGACAGAAAAATTTTAACAAACAAACAAAACAAAATAACGTAAGTGAATTCATAATAATTGAAAGTAACTAAGGACAATACTAAAAGTTAACTTTATGATGAATTATAACACCGTTGTTTTAATACTACGTAGCATATGTATCGTTAAATGATTCGAAATAATTTAATATGAGTGCGCGGCGATTTAACAAACATGGTGGTGGTCAGTGAACGTGTCACACAGTTACTGTGATTTCCGTTAAAGCGAGCAAATGTACATGCTAACGGTTCTTGAGCGCTTTTACAAATACGAAAAATTAACTTTATGATGAATTATAATACCGTTGTTTTAATACTACTTAGCGTATGTATCGTTAAATGATATGAAATAATTTAATATGAGTGCGCGATTTAACAAACATAGTGGTGGTCAGTGAACGTGCCACACAGTTACTGTGATTCCCATTAAAGCGAGCAAATGTCCATGCTAAAGACTCTTGAGTGCTTTTACAAACACAAAAATTAAACAAATATAAAGAAAAAAAAACAAATTATCCAGGAAAGTAATTAGTATCAAATGTGTTTCCTTGGGTACTAATAGTGGAACAAAGAGAATACCAATTCTGAATTTTGAATAAAAAATTTAGTGAACCTAGTGAAGCGGTGCATGTGCCGCACACAATCACCGCCTTACAAAAAGATGAACAAACCTTTCCTTTATAAATAAAAGTAATGAAGTGGACTGTATAAATTTTTTATTAGCTTTTATTTTTAATTTTATTATTTTTTATTACAATGCGGTTAATTGTGCTTGACGTGTTGCACATAGAAAATCTCGACTTGCAGAGTTCGTTTTGTCCAACACACATTTTTATTTTCTCCCGTCAAGCATTCCTTACAATTGTTTTTTTTTGTTTCTTTTAAAGGCCCAGTTACAATGCATCCGTTCTATCCCGTTCCGCTTTGCAAAAATTGTTTCCGATCCGTCTTTTCCGTTCGCTAGTTACAATGTATCCGTTCCGTTTATCTTAAATTATTTTTAGCTGTCAAAAATATTAAAAATGGATGACTACGAGGATTTAGAATTGTTGTTTGATTTATATATTTTATATAAAAAATATTCTGAATTATTTAAAAAAAAGAGGAGATGGTGGGTATGTCCATTAAATTTAGACCCACTTAATTTTAGTCCATTAAATTTAGGGAATTTCTTTATTTCTTCAATAAATGATTCGATATCCATTATTTTGAATATTAGTTTATTATTTGTATTTTTGTGTATTTATTATTTTAAAAAATTAAATCATATAGTACATACTAATGATGCGAGAGTGATGTTAGATTGGTATTATAAGTACCCTGTTTTTCCGTTATAAGCCGCGGGTTGTTGCTCAAAAAAAGTTTTTTTTTCTAAAAAAATAAGCTTCTTAAAGAAGTGCGGCTTATATTATGGTATTGCAGCTTTATAAGGGAATCGAAAAAACAAAAAATAATTTTCAAAATCTCACATTTTATTTTAAGTATTTCACAGTGGCTTATTACAGCGGTGCGGCTTATAAAGGAAAAACAGGGTACTATCAAAGTATCAAGAATTAAAATTGAGGTTATACTTTCCGCCTTTCCGTAAAATTTAAAATTTTTTAAAAAATATGTCCTTCTTCGTCCGTCGGATTCCGCTCATTGTAACAAACCTTTCCGTTTATTCATATAAATTATATAGAAAAAGTCAAATTTTAATTTTGGCGGAAAAGCGGAACGAGACGGAACGGATGCATTGTAACTGGGCCTTAAGTCTACAAATTGAGTTACATTTTTAGTACAGCGGATCTAGTACTATTTTGTTTTAATTATTTGAACAATATGTCAAACCACAAATTGTCAACACAGCTAAGGTAAATATTTACATAAATTCTTACCTAAAATTGGTTATAATTAATATTAAATAAACTAAATTTACATTTATCTTTCGGTTTACGATAGTTCTAAAGGGGTTACATCTTTTAAATAACAGATAAGTATGTAGCGATTCACTCATTTAATCGTTATTCATTCGTTTCAGCACTACAATTATTAAAAATCAATTTACTCAAATTCAAATATAATTGTAAGTGTTGCATCTTTATTTTCCGCTAGTGACACCTACTAAATGCTTTTCGACTCACAGAAATATTTAGTTAGGTTTCTCACACTCATCATCAAACAAAATTCCAGTGTATTCACTACACATCAAAACAAATTTCAACCTTTTATATTTTTCAATGGAGAGCACCACTCATCAAAATAATTCATTATTTTATTAGTTCATCGTCTCAAAAAAACACAGACACACATACAGGCATATCGTTTAACAATACACAAAAGTTAAGAACACGGTGTGACACAGTCGTTTAACAAATTTATCAATTATTATAAATCAAAATTATTATTTAATTTTTTTCAAGTGATTGATATATATAGTAACAATTCAATCAAAAATTATTTTCCTTATAAATTCCGCGAGCGTGAATTAAACGTGCATGTTAAAAAAACAATAGGTGGTATAAAATCCCCATTTTACAAAAACAATTATTGTAAAGTAGTTTGTGCTCAATAAAAATTAATAAATTGAAGTGCGGTGTATTATTTATAAGGCACAACAAATAACCCCACATCAATAACCTAATACGACAGGGGGTTATAAGTATTATTTACGTATTAATTTATGTACATTAAATGTTAATCAAATTTTGTTTTCATTTCAGGTTATAATTACATACACAGTGAATTACAGATTCGCTTCGTATTGCGGGAACCTTTAGAATGTTTATTTTCTTTCCTTTGCAATCGTACTGTATCAAACCAGTGAATTGTGAATTAGATTTATTATGTTTAAGTGTATTAAATAGTGTAGCGTAACAAAATTGTGTATAATAAATCGTTGTATGTTGAAGAAAATATTATTTTCATTTTTCTTCCTGATTTTCGGTCGCTATCAAACAGTGCATCTAAAACACGAACAGTTATATGTACATATATACATATATTTGAACATAAGTTTAATCATCAAATTGAATGAGTCGATGGCCACGACCATTCTTCAAGATAAGAATTTTTATATTTTTTTTATATATAATTAGATATTTTAGTTATTAGATTATCTCTTTAGTAATATTAGGATCAATTAGACATAATTTAACGTTATATCATAAGTTCACAGTAATCAGAACTTGTACTAACAATCATTAATTTTTTTTTTTTTTGTTGCTCTATTAAGGTGCTATTCCATGGACTGATTGACTGACTCAGTCAATATAAAGCAAGAAAAGAGATTATATTTTGTGGTTGTACAAATGAAACAAAAAATTTTACTCAGTCAAAAAATATTTGAGTTTTAGCAGTGTGAACTGCCATAAAAAGTATCAAATCGAATACTTTTTATGGCAGTCGAACAAACTACATACATAAAATTATCGCATGGAAGAGAATTTTACTATAAAGTTTCTTTATGGAAAAGAATTTAACTATAAATATAATTTATTAATGGAATAGAGTTTTAATATCTATGGTTGTTATCACCATGCCATTTAGTCAATTTTTCAAAGTGTCAAATTGAATTTTAGAATCGAATGTTTCTTTTAATATTTACTCCAATAAAGATTGAAGAAAATAAATAACGTTTCAATTGACGATTGGGAAAGTTGAAAATGCGGTACCTATCGCCCGAAAAAAAAAACTTCGTATTTAATGGATACAGAAGCAAACATTTTTGTCAAGGAAAAACTCATTGGATTCAAGAGATAAACTGAGAAGAAATTTTCAATTAATGCCGGTCAAAATGCATGAAAGCAGAAAACAAAATATGATTTATGTATTCGAAATAGTAATTACTTTGCTTTTATTGATCAATAAACATGTTAAAAATTCCGAACTATATTTTTAATCTTGAATCTGTGTAAATACACAACATCCATCATTACTATCGACCAACATAAATGGCCTTGATCGTTGCCGTCCACGAAACGATTTAATAAACGTTTTATCTGGAACAAATTCAGCTGTATTAAACATCAATCCTTCAGTCTCCAAATAGATGTCAAGACAACAAAGCGCACGCTCCATCTGCTTCTCCAACAATTTTGCCGTATTCTTTGTATCCCGAACAGTTGAGTTAATCCAAAATTCCATTTCGCGAATGGCAGAATTATTCGCCGCATTTTGTTTCCCATTCCAATGCAGTTGTAATTTCCATAAGGCAAGTGATTTTGGATAATCACATGGAATATTTATGTAGCACTCCAACTTCGCCGAACTTCGTGTTAACACAACACAATAAAATAAATCATTTTCATTCACATTACAATCATCATCATCGAACGATGACTCGCTGGGCGACAAGCTCAATTGATTCAAATAGTCGAGACAAGTTATTGCGGTACAGTGTACTAAATTACTAGAAATTCGAATCGAATACGATGATTTTATTGTGCTCGCAAAATCTATGTAGTGCTAAGGACTCCATTCGATCGGTTTTTGTATTAATATCCTGGGCCACTTTATCCTTTTCCTTTAGCAGTTCATTGTACAATGCAGAAAGTTCCTTCCGTTGCTGCAACTCCCATTCTAAACGGGTTAATCTTTTGGCATGTTCATCATTTTTAGTTTTATCTGGCCGGGCCACCGTATCTGGTGCATTTTCGTAAAATTCAACTTCAGGTACCAACTGGATTTCTTCATCCTGACTTTTAAATTGGTAACATCGTTGAATTTCTTTATTCAAATGATCGGCCTCGTACAGCAAATTTTGCAATTGCAGTCGATTGCTATCGACGCGTAACTTCTCCTTTTGCAGTGCCTCACGATTATCACGGAACCGAACTTTATCCAAGCGATTCAATTTTTTAAGCAGCACAAAAAGTAGGGAACCTTCTATGCGCTTATCAAAAATTTCTTGTTTTGACTGTTCATTGTTAGGGGTACGCTTGGCTACAGCAACCGTATCAAATGTTTTTCGCAATTCTTCGCACGTTTGATGGAAAAGCTGAGAATCCTTTTCGACCGATCGTTGCCTCGCCTCATTTTCCTCAAAATTAATAACGTTCTAAATTAAAATTTAAATAAATAAAATGTATACCAAACTATAATTTCAGGTTATGTTTACCGCGTATACATCTTTGGCGACTTTAGTTGTAATTGTTTCAGTTATTTTCTTTCTTTTACTTCGATCGCTACCTTCATTAATGGAATCTTTGTGTGTTACTTTCATGATTTTTGATATTGTAATTGTAATGATTTTATTGTATTTGGAAATTATTGAAAAATTAGCGTAATGAACCGAATTTTTACGTTTTCACAAATCATTTTGACGTTCAATTCAATGCGAAAATAATTTATTATAGGTTTGATGAAAGGTCGAGTTACAATGAATTGTTTATTTCAGATAAGCACACTACGCTGTTAAATTTTAACCATAAAATGTTTAAAAAAAAAAAAAAAAAATTTGTCTTTGTCACTCTAATGTAATTTTGTTGCTATCAGCTTTTCAGTCAACTCAGTCAATCAGTCCATGGAATAGCACCTTTACTCTTAAAAATTATGGAAAATTATCTTGAAATCTATTCAATTCATTTTTCTTTTATTACCTTACCACTACTAATTAATTTTTTGTTAGTACAAGGTTACTAGATTAAGTTTAGTTTTAACTCATTTTTAAAAACAAAAAAAAAGCAGTTTTTTTTGTGTTGATATTCGGTCGGTGGTTGTAGAAAGAAATAATTATACTCAGTTTTGAATTTAAAAGATGTAGAGTTTTTTTGTGTTATGGTGATTTTTAAGTTCGTGCGGTTCGGTTTTTTTCGCTTTTCAGCAATGAGGGTAGAAACCTATTATTAACTAAGGGATGTTGTTATAGCAATGCACTTCCCTATATGGAATTTTGATGTACATTCATTTTCCCATTATTTGCGTTAAAAACCGGAAGTACGTCACAACAATGTGGAAACTAACGATAATTAGCACAATTGGGCTAATGTACACCATAATTACTCACGAAATAATTTTTATAAGGAAAAATAATCAAGTTACCCGTAAAAAAGTATGTATATTGCTATATAACAACCCGTAAAGCAGGCGTGTCGTAACAATACACAGATTTTTCGATGAAAAAATTGTATATAAATTCGAGCAAAAAGTTATAATTCTCAATTGCAACGGGTATACATGGCTAAGACAGTAAATGAAACCATTCTATAACTCGATTTTTTCTCGATTTCGATATTTCTTTCGATCCCGTCTCAATAATTTTATAACTCGAACTCTGTATAATACGACTAATCCTGTTTTGCGTTTTCTTTTAAATTACGTTCCCTATTTCGACCTCAGTTTTTACCGCTGGGCAGAAACATATAAATACAAAGCAGAAATGGAACGATAATAAGACGATAAATTTAACGATAAATTAAAAAAAAAAATTAATTAACATGCAAAAAGTTGTTATTGGAAAATGTAAAAATTTAACAATTAAACAAAAATTAAAAGTTAATGAGAAATTACGTATGTATATAAAAGACATAATACGTACATATAAACGACATTGCAGCAGAATTTGAAAAAATTCCATCTAATTAAAAATAAAGAAATATTGTTAGAAAAAATTTATAAAAACTCCGATAAATTGACGTGTAATAGATTCAGGAAATGCGCGCACAAAAATTTGGAGCGTACAGTGGAGTAGTTCATCCAACAATCCCGGGCTCATAATCTTTAAGGCAAAACTATATGCAGAAACCCTGAAAATCAACAATTTTAAAGCAAGTGATGGGATGGCTCGCAAAGTTTGTCACTACACCAAAAGTTATCTTTCAAAAGTGTTTATGGTGAAAGCGGTTGTTTTAATAAATAATTGCGTTTCAAATAATTTGCGTTGTATTATTAAAATGATCAAGTTAGTTCCAGCGCTTTTGGAAAGCTTTGACCATAATATTGTATATTGGCTTAGGTAAGGGGGAGCAGACTCTGTATGCGTATAGACGATTAATCGAAATAGCAAATTGATGCTGGATACAATAAAAATTAAGACCTTAACCTTAGATAAGTGTCCCTAAATATTTAGATATTTGAATTTTTTCCACAATATTACTTGAAATTTGAACTATTGTTTGTTCAGGTACATTATAGTGTATAGACCAGGACTGATAGGACGACCTTAAAAACAGTTACGGCTGACGTTACCGACTTTGTGCAATGCACCGTATTTCCTGTTTATATTATTATTAAAAAAAAAAATTATATACATGACTGATGGTGCAAATCATGTCTGTGAAGTTAGCACGATAATTCATCCCGAAAAGGTTTTTTATTTATTGGTTTGTTTCCTTGCTAAATTCGATATCAGCCCGAAAATCAAAAGATATATGAACGAAAATTGCAATTCATCCAGAACTTATTGATTTTATTTAATGAAACACAAAATATTTTGCATTTTGGTCGAATGTTTGTCCAACCGTACTTATTATATGGTAAAATATCCATTAAGAAACCAAAGGGTTCACATACTATTTACTTAAACAACAAAAATGACTTATAAAGTCTAAAACCCATCCAGGATCACAGCCTTGACGTGGCGGAATGGCTTAAAAGGAGCAATAATGAGAAAGTTGATTATAGCAAATAAACAAATTCTTGGGGGTTTTAACAAATGTGATCATCCAATATTATAGAGTAATCCTCTAGTAAACAAAATCAAGATCTTTCCAATTTTGTACGCAACAAATTTTATTCAATTCCAATTTTGTTGGAGAAATACGCTCCGAAATACTAAGTGAGCCCCATAATTTCTTAATGAATTTATTTTCAGATAACAAGTAAGTTTGGTGAAAAATCCGACCATAACCGTTTTAAGGTAGACATCTCTGGGTATGACGCAACGTGATTTCCAAAACGTACAAATTTTATTCATTTGCAATGAATTGGTAAGTTTGACCACGATCTACCGAGGTAAGTTGATACTAACCTCTCCTTCCTATTTTCGTACGTAAGTGTTCCCTAATATGGTCTAGCATGCATACGTTTAACCTCGGAAATCCCCACGCCCCACCTGAGCTCTAGCCGGCCTAGGATGACCATACCGAGGCTCTGAATGCATGGACAATTTTTTTTTGTAACGACTGGCATTCCTTGTTATCGATTCTATCATGCCACACCACAGTCCGTTACAAGGTCAGTTGGTGTTAAGCGTTGACGCTCACGGTCTAGTTGTAGATTTATTTTTTAATTTTGAAGTTTTTTTTTTTTGCAAATTTGGTCAAAGTTTTTTGATTGGCCTTCAATTTTTATGTTTGGCGAGATATAATTATTTTTTTTTGGTATTGTGCGAATTCACAGTCGTGAATGGTGATATTTCAGAAGAGAGTAAGAAGTAGTGAAAATTTGAAGAAAATAAAACAATTTATTCATCCTACTTTTGTGCTAACTTTTCTGTAAAATGTATATATTTTTTTTCTGTTATGATGTGAAAATAAATTCTGGAAGTTTGTAAGACAATAAAACCAGCTTGTCGGCACATCGGAGTGTCGTTACAAGTTGTCAAAAATAATAAAGAGCTAGGGGAAAGAAATAAGCTAAAAAGAAAATATAAAGGGCCTTATATAATCAGTAAAGTATTAGCCAAAGATAGATACGATGTAGGAGAAATAGGTAATGGAAGGATAAAGGATAAAATCGATCGAATCTTAGACCCTAGATAGATCAGGCTATCGAGAGTTAGAGAGAAAGAATCAAAAACCATTTGTCAGAAGAGGAGTACGATGAAGTGGAATTTTTAGATAATTCCGTCAGTGATTTAAAGGAAGAGTTTGAACAAGTAGAGTATCTGGATGATAATTAAAAGAAAATATATATGTATATTTAAGACTAATCATGTAATTCTAGATTAATTAGTAAGTATGAATTTACAAAATGTAAACAAATAATAATTTTACAACAAGAGCGAACGAATTGAATGTATGAAAACGTATTAGACCAGTTATATAGACGAAACGAAATGAAGACTGGTGGAATTGATTCAATTCAATTCACTTTTTCGGTTATTCATCATCCGATTCTAATTTTTTACCAAAAAACTTTGACAAAAGTGATGCCAATTATAAAAACGTGAAACATAAGGAAGATACATGAAACAAAATTTCAAAGGAGATTAAGGTAGTTAAATTAATTAATCAAAGGTAGTTAAATTAATTAATTTTCAAAATTGTTTTTTTTTTATATTTCTTTTTTCTTTATAGATAAAACAGATGTAAAAAAACGGACTTATTTACGTGATAAGTTCCAAAGGGAAGTAATAAAAAAATTAACCAAACATCTGGAAGCCCGAATAAGCCGCTTCCAACATGGAGTCATTTCGACAGTTTGATTTTTTTGAAAAATTGTTTACAATTGTTTTTAATTAATGTAATATTGAATATTTCTATATTAAACAGAACCGAAGGTAATTATAACAAGACTTCAACATCAACAAAAACACCATTGCTTGATGAAATTTCTAAAGACTTCGACGATTTGATTGAAGTGAAACTACTGCGAAGAGAATGACCAATCCGGAAATTATTTTTGTTCTACATCAACCTACAGTACCACTACTACCAATAGTAGAACCAAACGAAAGAGTGATGATCCCGAAATTAGTGATATTTTAAGTTTAAAAGGAAATGTGAAACTGAATCGGCGGAAAATCACATAGGACAATTTTGGTAAATTTGTCAAATATTACATTAAAGAATTACCTAAAAACGGACAAGATGAACCTATTGGCTTCATAACCAATTACCTTGTCCAACAAATAAATAAAATGGTTTTAAATCTTAAATTAATGTTTTATTTGTATAAAAGGAACTATTTTATTAAAATATTTGTTTGCCATGGAACCGCTCCTACTCCATTTACGTAATTTTTCAAATTATTTCGAATTCCATAGTGTTATAAGTGCACATAAACGTAGACATAATATATAAATGTTTAAGATAAGAAATCGAATATAAATTGTTCCCGGAAAGATTTAATAAAATAATCTGATATATTTGTAAACATAAATATAAATTAAAATATATTGATATAAAAGCATTGTTTTTCCAAAGCAATAACGCCCGCTTTGAATCTCAATAATTCAATAACAAAAAGTGATGATATCACTGTAGTATAAGCTTCACTGTATATAGATAGCGCGAGTAAAATAACCAGAGTATATACGAGAAATAAAAATGTAACTCGCGTCAGATTAAAACATAAACTTAATTTATTTACACTAACTAAATAATAAACGGTGAATATAATAAAAATAAAAAACTTGTTACATTTATTAAAATATCTGTACATAACAATAGGTAGTAATTGCTGACCGATTTGGCCCTGTACGGCTAACTGAAAGGAGTGGTTGATTTATTTCGTTCCTCCAATGGCTATAGGGCTCAAGGAAATCAAATGAACACAAAAGCTATTCTAATAAGCTGGAATTAATATAGACTTTAAAATATAATATTTTCTGTTAATAATATGACACTATATTGTAATAAATAATACATAATACGAGGTACTAAAATAGCCTAAAAGTGTAAAAATTAAATTTTGTAGGTATGGCTAGTGAAAGCGTCACACATTTATGTGAATGGGAGATCGAAATAGACTTCGATGAAAATATAATTTATGATCCCATTGTGAAATCACAAATAAAATTGCCGAAAAGGAAAGGCACTAATTGGTCGCAGGCGCGGATACAAAGAGGGAGGAGGGGCTGGCGATCGTCCCCACCAAACGCAAACGATTAATTTTCTCGACATTAAAAAACCATCAAATTGATATAGCACTAGCACGTGAAATACCATAAAGGATTGTGTTACGGCCACCGTAATTATCATTGACAGAAATCCACATTTAAACACTGTGAGTTAAATAATACATTTGGGTAAAGATGGAATAATTGAGAGAGATTATTAGGAATTTGGATGATAAGGAGAGAGTATTCTCTGAGCCGATTATCAGAAAACTAAGGGACGGGTTGGATGCGTTTGACCGAGGCATGGGGCCAAAACTTGAATCAATTCAAAAAGACGGAGAAGGCAGAGAGATAATGAGGTAGTATAGACAGAAGCTGATCAAAACCTTGAAGTGAGATTCAGCGAGATGTTGGAGGAGGAGAGAAGTCGATCAGAAGATGCGGGTGTGGTATCGTAGGTGGCAGTAACTGAGAAGTTTGTGCCGATTGAGTTTGGGGGAGGTGCAAGAGTTGGAGAACATCGGGAAGGAGTAGAGTGAACATCACTATCACCGTCGAATATACACGTTTCGAACCACTAATCGAAGGACCATGTGTACGACTCTGACACAGTACACAACATTCGTTTCAAGTTTCACTTATTATAACTCACAAAAATTCGATTCTCACTTATTTCTGCTGCCGTAGAACATGCAATCACCAAACATCGACGACAGGAAAAGTATTGCTCCAAACAAAAAAACTGTTGCTTCGTTAATAATTACAACTTTATTCTTAATTTTGATTTGATGTTCACTCATCAGTGGCTGTTTGTCAAGAGCCAAAAATATAAATTTTTACCCAAAAAATATTACATAATTAATTAATTCGTTACAATGTTGGTAGATGTCACTAATGAAAACAATATAAATTGAACTAACAATAATTGCCATAGAACGCACTCACAAATTAAACTGAGCTAACATAATGTTTTGTTTTTACATCACATGAATGCATTGACAGATTTTATAACTACTGTCATTTCATCAACAATCAACAAATAATAGAAAAACAAATAATTAAAATATAATAATTTGGATTATAAAAATATAACACTAAGCTGGATATAAACAAGATAAGTATTCTAATACAATGCAATTATTGGAATCTTTAACATTAAACTACTTTTCTAGGTTATGTTTTGTAAACAACAGAAATTATTTAATGTACCAGTAGTACTGGAGATAAGTACATTTACGTTAAATTAATAGTTTGTATCTTGTGATTAATACTAAGTTTTTTGTTCCTTTCAGGTTCTCCGAACATAGGGTATAGAAGGAAAAAATGTATTCTGTACAAAACAGGACCGCAGAAAAAATGTAAGGAGCCAATGTGGGGAGTGGCTTACCCACCAATGGCTTGGACCTATCCAATAAGATTGTGCAAAAAGGATCCGGCGTTAATCGGCATCTCCGAAATATATACCTCGAGGAGGAATAGTGAAGGTTGCCTCATATGTGGAGGCATACACAAAATTTATCGATGTGAAAAGATGTTGCGTGCTGGGTTAAATGAGAGGTGGTACTTGGCATTGAGAGAGGGTGTGTGAGTTATGTATGACTGTTCTAGCCGAACATAAACAAATCAACGAAACCAATACCAAACATATCAACATACTTTTCCTTATCTCTTCAACATACATTGTAACTACAAGACAACAATGAACAAAGAAGATGAGATTAGCACAGAAAATAAGGCAATAAACCTTATCTCACAAGTAAATACTAGGCACAAAGTATAAAACCATAAATATAATATTCATAACACAATATACGTAGTCATAACAAACTAACCATATATAAAGGGCACAAATAAACTAATCGGTGTCACTTTGTTATTATATTTTAAACTACTAACAACTATTATTATATAAATTTTTAATATTAAATAAACCAGTGTTAAAATAAAATAAAATATTATAAATAAAACTAAATATATTTATGACGATTCATAAATATATCAAATAAAAAGTATAATAATTAAACACTCGAATTCATAATTGGCGCAGTTGATATTGGATCGGTAGACTGAAATTTAAATTTCAATTCCTACCAACCAACAAATAATAATACAAAAGTTAAAAGAAAAGAAAAACGAAGTCAGTGAAATAAAAAACGCGTTAAGTGAGTTTTAATCGGAGATTTCAAGAGAATATTGAAATCAGAAAATTAAAACTTATCGAGAGAATATCGATAGATAGTGCTAAACTATGTAATTACAAAACTCAAGAGCACATTGAGATTTGATAATAAACATTTTTTTTCCTGAAAAGAATATCCATAGACTTACCCAAAGTACCTTGGTGTTCGAAATAATAGATATAAAAATTAATAAATTTTCCTACTGGGGATAGTACCAGAACAGTGATAAAAAAGGCAAGAAGTCATTGTGATGTCCAAGCCCGTGATCATCGCAATAATTTCTTGGTAAATATAAAAATAAATCAGTATATAACAAAGACCCTTCCTGAACCTTTTTTCACAAATAAAATTATATTTTTGAAAATAGTAAGTAGTAAATCTATCTTTGAAACCAAATAAAAAAAACATAAAATATTAAACCTAATCAGGATCAGAACTCGATAGCGACTCTGACTTTGTGACAGAAATCAAAACTTAGTTAATAAAGAAAAAGTTTGGACAGATATGAGAAACAATCTGACATCCCACTTCGCGGACAAAAGAAACGAAACAGTACTAATACAAGAATTACATAGGTAATTGCAAGGTAATGACAAAATAGAAGGCTAAAATTTCAAGTTCTATAAATTCTTTAAAAAATTGGTCAAAAAAAAATGAACCAACGAATCAAGTAATTAAAGCTGAATGGTATAACAAAATGGCTTTAAACATATTTGTTAGCAGGCTAAAAGAACCAATGGGATCACATGCTAGATCTATGAGACCTAAATTCTTGGTTGAAGCAAGACAGATATGTATTCAGGAACAATCTTTAGCAGGATTGAGATACCAAAATAAACCTCAATACCCACCCGTACGTCCATTCAAACCAAAATTCAACTATCAGAATACACCTCAACGGTATCCCATAAACCCTAAAAACCCAATTAACATGAAACCATTGTTACCAGTATCACAGAAACCTTCATTCAATAATGTAGAAAAACAAGGACCAAATATTTACTATAACCATAGAAACCCATGGCAACGGACACGACGTCCAATATGGACAAATACCAACAACCAATATATTATGGTTAAATGGTACCAAGAAATAACACATTCCAACCCACTAAACCTCCCAGATGGCAAACCAAAGAAATACATAACATTGAGGTGAGGTTGAATGAAGACGAGTTTCAAGAACAATACAACAACTATGAAACCTATCAGGAATCAACTAACGAGGAAAATCCCATTGTCAAAATCGAAGAGAAACATGATTTTTGCCCTACACAACATTCAATGCTGGATACCTAGGTTTACATAATTGTGGCTCTGATCTAAAAGGCATTCAATTACCTTTTATCATAATCACTATAAACCACAAAAAAACAAAGATGTTAATTGACACTGGTGCTAACAGATCCTTCATAAACCCACAGTTCATGTAGCACACGCTTTTATTTATTTTTTTTGTATGATTTAGTGTTCAGTCACCTGAACATACCAATTCACCATGCTGCACAAGAATGACCTCAATAGTATTATATGTACTATCCTCAGATTCGAAGGAATACGCCAAGTCGCCATTGCGGAATATTCTTGCTAAATATGAGGATAAATTATTTTATTCTTAAACGACCATCATTTAAAAATTAATTCAGAACTGGCACGGACCAGGGGAATCCGACTGTCTAATTAAAACAAAGCATTGTGATGGTTCTAGCGGGTGATGACACAATGTGATTTCTGCCCAGTGCTCTGAATGTCAACGTGAAGAAATTCAAGCAAGCGCGGGTAAACGGCGGGAGTAACTATGACTCTCTTCGGGGATCGTAGACGTGCCTATCTTCTTCCTCCTCGTGGTTCCCGCCGGGCGCAGCAATTCATTTTGCTGTGGCTAATGAAGAAGGCTTAGAACTTTGGGGTTACCAGCCCCTCTGTTCAAAACTAGTTGGTATGATAAATAATAATGTGCCTCGGATAACACGGTCACGTGCCACTGCTCGTGACCACCAACTTAACCGTAGATCAATATTTACTCCCCCAGTCGCCCTCTTTTTGTGCGAGTACTGTGATAGGGGCTTTAACACCAAGACTGGCATGGGTGTACATCGGCGAAGAGCCCATCCCGATGAAGTCGACCGAATGAGGCAAAACGAAAAATTAGATGTCAAAATGCGTTGGAGTCAAGAGGAGTTATCGCTATTGGCCATGAGAGAGGCGGAGCTTACTAGACTCGGTAAACGTCACTTAAATGTACTCCTTATGAACTTGTTTACGAACAGGTCCGTTGAGGCGATTAAAAAGGTCAGGCAAAGAGCTGATCACAAAACCAGGGTCAGCGATTATCTAAATGCGCACGAGGGCAATGGTGAGGGTAGTGATACTATCGCCAGGGCCCCCGTTTTAAGATCTAGCGCATTCCTGGAACACATTAAAATCTCAGTAGTTCCAGGGGCCGACCTACACTCTAAAAAGCTCCTCTCCATTGCTAACAACGCCCAGGCAGTCAGCAAGGAGGTAACTCTTTGCAAATTGACTGCCGGTCTAATAGACATCCTTCCCTGCCGAGAGCAGCGGGTACGCTTGCGACCGCACGATGTTGCTTGCTTGAGTAGTAGGCAGGCGAGAAGGATGAATTATGCACGTACCCAAAGGAATTTTAAGCAACATCAGGGACGGTGTATCAAATATATTATAGAAGGCTCCAAAGTGGTTCCCATTCCTAACAAGGAAGTGATGGAA